>CM052161.1:12612678-12858968 GCA_028455555.1 Augochlorella aurata | reverse complement strand
AGAAGTTCCGCTTAACGTACCAGTTTTTACCGTTCAATGTGTGGGTGGCCGTTCACAGTGCTTGAAAAGTGACCGTCGGCGCATCGATGGAGAAACATCGATGCGTTTCTGAATGGGCGCCGTGCCGGGAGCGAATGGATGGTCGACGAGGATGAAGAGGACATTTGCGCGGCATTTCGCATTCCGCGACCTCCCAATGAAATTGAGGAAGGGCCGTGCGCAGATCGGCGCGGCTCGAAGCAGGAACTAATAACGCGGCCATTAATTTACATTAACTCGTATCCGGAGGCTTTGTCCCGGGCATCGTCCTTCCGAGATTGATTTCGTCGACCCCGTTCGCCAACACGCCCCCGGAAACCGAATACGATCGGGTTTCAACGCGCGGAAAATCAGTGTCCAGTTAAGGCACACTATTATTCTGCATAATCAATTTGTATCCCGGACACGCTGGTGAAACGACAGGCGAAAGGATCCGAAGCAACCAACCGGATGAAAGCATTTGCATCCTATCGGGATATTCGACAGTTTTCTGAACCAGCCGCAACGCTATTTCGATTCGACATTTTCTGCTGTTCGTCCTGGATCGATTGCAACGTCCAATTCTATCAGTTATCGGCAAATTTATAGAAATCGATTAATCTTTCACAGCAGCTGATAATACAAATGTAATTAATTGCAGTATCAATTAGGAATATTAATTAAGGCGTTGCAAGAAAAAAATGTAACCCCTTAATGCTCGTGCCAGTAACGTAGTATTAAATTAACAAAGAACGGTTTGGAACCGTACAAATTTGATCCAATTCGAAACATTGTTTTTCTAGGCACGCACAAGAGCTTCTACCACGATGGATTTGAATGACAATTTTCTTTTTGCAATATATGGGAACGAGTTTAAAAATTAACTTACTGTTCTGGAATGTTCACCTAGAGATGAAAATTATTGTACGTTGAGAAGGTAATTGAGAAACCTTCATTCTCCAAAGTCTTTTCGATGTAGCTGTCATGAGAGTGTCATAAAAGACCAGATTAGTATACTCACTTTTATTCCTAACGGGTTATACCGCCTATATATATATATATATATATATATATATATAATAAATAAATAAATAAATAAATGCTGACATTCTTCCAACATCTTTACAGACTGAAATTTCGTCAATTCATTTTTATCATAAAATCTTCGGTTTACCAATAATAATAATCACCATGCAATACTAAAAGGCAGTATTAATATTTAGGAGATGGACGTGTGTATATAGCAAGGAGTTGGCGTCGAAATTAATAAACAGGTGGAACAATCGGCCAGTCTAATTAACCAGTTTCGCGGGGACAAAGGCGAGATGCCACTCGAAGATTCGCAATCGTTCTGGCGATAAGCGGTCGCAGACGTGACACACGACTTCCGTGTGCCAGGAACGTTCAATAGCGTTCGGATGGCCAGGATTCGGTGGGGATGGTTGCAATTAGCTTGGCCGGAGTTTGACGAGCCGGTGTTGGTGAAACATCTCGCCTTCGGTGTCCCTGTCTCTCTGTGTTCGGGTCCGGCGCTTCGCGTGATCAATCATCAAAGATGAGACGCCTTGGTATCGGTGGCTACGTGGAGCCCTGATGAAGCCGGACTGCTAAGCCGACGGAACATTGGCCGGAATGCTACTTGACGCGGCACGGACCGGAAAGCCCCGAGATGCGTCGCTTATCGGCCTCAAATTAACATCGAGACAACCGCAATTCACTTGGATCGATCCTCGGATCCGCCGTCGCTTCGACAATGGACGGGTCGCCAAAGAAGCTAATCGTCCACCTCGATCTCGAGACGAGGCGCCGACATGCTGCTCGACGTCCCGTCTCGATCTCTTATTCGAAGCAATTATACAGGTCGAGCTGTAGTAATAAGATCGTTCACCTGAAGTTTGTATTATAATTATAATAATAATTATAATTATTATTATTAATAAATTATTACTTTTCATTTGCGAGAATAATTCCTCTAGACAACGTACAAAAATATTACAGATTAATTGTAAGAATCTAGAAGACAAGTGTTGAAAGAGGACAAAGTTTACACTTGTACATAAGGTAATTCAGCAAAAGCCATTGGACATCTCATAGGGAAGGCACATAATCCAAAAATCGTAGTTGAAATTTCGTAAGTTGTTAATCAAAATCATCGGTTTCGCATTTTTCATTTCAAAGTTGCTTAAATTATGACTCTTCCATAAAAAATTAGTGAAGAAATTTCTTGATCGAAGCCGATACTACAAAAATCAACGATTTTTCATAGAATCGGGCGTGTAAGCGAGGATCGTTCCTCTGCGTTATTAAAATAAAGCACATAATCTCATTTACGGACAAATACGATTGCACTTTACGGGCGCGTCGCGACAGGAAGAGGCAAGGTTATGAGAGCTGAGACCGCGTGACGGCGTTCGGCTTCTTCTCCGCAGCACGTTTTTCCATTTGCAACCGAGAGACGGATGCAACGAATCCCGGTTACGTGACTCGGCTCGCCTTGGCATCGCAACGCGCCTGGGATCTGTTAAACGGTTAAGCTGACCGTGAGATATGGACGCGTTTTGTCAAGGTCGAAACTGATCCCGAAAGAAAACAGAATATCCAGCGCGCACCCAGGTGCACGGATCCGAAATGCCTGCTAGGAAGTCGCCACCAAATCCTGCTTTCGGAATTCTTCAACCGCCCGCGATCGATTCGATCTTAGATATACGATGACGTGGTACACATTCATCAGCGTCTGGGAAAGCACATTGGCAAATGAAGACATTAGGGTAGATGAAGGTCTCTTGATTGGTGAAACTGATGTTTAATTTGTTCCGTTACTAGCAATGTTTTATTTTGTTTTCAATGCATTTTTTAATACAAGTGCTCACTATAGAAACTGCATCCTGAAGAATTCGATTGCCGATATGGCAATCGATATACGTATATAACGATAGAGCAAGAAATATACACTATTTCATTATTTAAGTCTTTGATAAGTAATCTAATTCTCTGAGGAAAATATTTTTGGTTCCATAAAAAATCCTTGTCCGTGAAAGATTAAAGCAAAGATCGACATGCAATAAATATAAATTTTCTTTTCCGTGCAGGAATCTTTTAGTCACAAAGAGTGCTAATCAACCGTAGCTGTGAAAAATCTAGTGCAAAGGGTAAAGACGAAGAACTAAAATTTCATCGATCTTCCATGTTGTTTACGAAGGACTTCGAACTAATTAATACTTGACGAGAGACACTCGGTTCGGATAACAGAGCAAAATAGCCGAGAGAGTGGACAGGTAAGGTGGACACAGGACAAACTGAATTACCGGAGAACTTGATTTTCGATTTGCATAATATAATTATATAATATTGTTGACCGTCTAGAACCGAGACTCCAGGGAGACATTAGGCCGGTAGAATAACGAGGATTGGCGGCACGGGAGCAGCATTATCTCGTGGCGGTAGATTTGTCAATGGCGAAGCCGCCTTGCCGATTATCGTTGTTATCGCGACAGCATCGGTTTCGCGTGGACAGATCGCTGGTGGGGCGGCAGGGGGATGCTGGGCGGACTGGTCAAAATCAATATGCAATTCGCGGAACGTAGTTCGCGGCCTCGAATACAATTGCGTCCGCTCCGCTCCTGGTCCCCAGTTCTAGGCTCCCCTCTTGAATCGAACCTAACCCGAGCCACCGTATCCATCCCGCTGCGTGGCAACCCTCCTTTTTTCACGAATATTGAATTTCCAGGCCGGAATGGCCAATGCGATCGGGATTTATCCCGTGTTCCCGTGGTCTGCCGTGCTTCTCTGACAGGCCAAAGGGGATACAGGTCTGGCCAGTAAGGTTCATTCGATATGCGTCCAGAAAATCGGAAATTATACGGTGACTCGCGCCGTCAATCATCCGTTTCCTTTTTTTTTCGGGGACGCGTTGACCAAATTACTCGTCGTTGGTTACCCTTTTGTTGGACGATGACCTTTGGAATACATTTCACACACCGCGCGTCTTCTACCTTGGACGTTCAGCTCTTGGTTTCGTGCAGAAAGCTTTCTCTCCAGCCGACTTCGTTGAGAAATATGTAGCTAGAATTAAGTCAGATCTACGTGACCTATTTCCGAAGTCATTAAACCTTAGCTAAACGATTGGATAAGTCCTGATCGGATCTAATCTTTATCTATGTAGAGATCTAACTCGGGCATAATTGGTCTGGCTCCAAGCTAATTAAAGCCGTGTTTCTTAACTTACGCTGCAGCTAGTCTTAACCCTGTAATGGCACCTTAGGGTCTCTCATAATTGTAAATAGAATTTAGTTCTGGCTGGTCCGATTCCAAGCTAGTTAAAGCCAAGTCTGTTAACTTTGATCGCAGCTAGACTTAACCCCTAGAGCTTCTTATGACTGCAAATATGAAGCCTTTTTAACTTTTTCTGAACATTCGGTAGTTTTAGCAGGTACTTAAAAACAGATATTTAAAATCTGTCGAATTTAGCAAAAATCTAATCATTAGAGTTAGTACCAAGATATAATATTACGTTGTTCAAAAGGTAATTCCGGAAACGTGGTAAACTATTAAAAATTAAAGTAATCATTATTATAAGATATACAATTCAAATTGATCACTGAATCAACTATACTCTAAATATCAAATAGTCGTCTTTCATTTACCCTGAGAAATGTAATTACTTTCTGAACAACCTAGAGGAACGTACGGATCGATTGCAGTATAATTTGTCTCAGTCCGCCATTGACATAACTTTAACAAATGTCAACCTTTGTTCCGCAGAAACAACGCGGGGGAGACAGACGCAATGAATTACGAATCCAGACGCAATAAATTATGATCGGAACACCGACAGGAAGCGGTGAATGAAGAAATGTTTGCAACCTTCATGGTAGAGGGCAGGGTATAAAGGGCACTTGAATTTTGCTACCGCTGCCCTGCTCGCTCCCTGGATTTATTTTTATCGGGTCGAGTTTCCGTATTCGTATGCAAACGAGACTGATCATGCATTTCGCGTGATCAGTCGATGGGATGGCGAGGGGCGCTGTTCGAAATTTCATGATTAAGTAACGGCGCAGGGGAGAGAGAAAGAGAAAGGAGAGAAGTCACTCGCAACAGGAATCGCGCAGAAAGTTTCGCAGCGAAAGCTCGCAGGCGGAACAACCACGCGCGACGAGTTTCCCCGTACATTATTTCGAATCGATCTAACTTCCCAGCCATTCCCGGACAACGTTTGCCTTGCGAGTCAATTCAATTATTTCGTTCTAATTTATTTTGTCCTCGCGCCGGAGGTGGTAACTCGCGGCACGCAGGCCCCCTTGTTTTCGCCGCTAACAAAGCGTGGTCGTGATTCGTCGCGGTGTTTAATGAACCGGCGAACAAGTTCTCGTGCTGACAGACAAGGCACCGGATCGTGTTCTAGCAACTCGCCTCGCTTCTACGACTGTTTGTTTATCTGGGAAATTATTTTCGGACACTTTCCTGGAGAGATCCACCGATGGTCGATGCGAGAATCACTTTCAGAGTAAACACACTACTGGAAAACCTGCTTTGGTTTTAATTAAATCTGGTTAGAGTAATATGTACATGCGTGAACATAAATTTAGTTAGTCACATAGTTATTTTTATTTAGCTGCTTAGGAGTACATATTTCCTCATTTTACTCCGGATCTTATTCAATCTTCCTTTTGCATTTGGTTTTTATATCATATGTTACACTTAAAATCAGTCCTATAATCTTACGAACTGACAGTCCTCTCATCTTTCAGTATTTAACCTTGACATAACTCATATTACTAACTAACTTCGTTTTATCTATATCTTCTTTTTTTAATTTCCATTCGCTACTTCGGGTGCAGTTAATTGCAGTGATGGAACTTACCTCTTACCCCTGCATACTTTTCTTACTTCCTAAGCTGGCGCGCAGATTCCTATCATTTTACTGCGCATCCAATCCGCAGTGGATCCTGTCTCAGCAGTAAATCGTTAGCCAACCAGAGCAAAGAAAATTTCTATATCAAGCCCCGTTAACGGATTAAGTTGCGGCCTGGAGGCGTGCAGGAGTAGGACCCATTACTGTAAATCTTTTGGTTTGATAACGGTGAATAAATGTGTAACATTAACAATAATCGTAAATTTAAAACTTAGGCGACTGTTGGTGATATGTATGGTAGGAGAATGATATGATTCTTGATGTAATGATGTCCGTTCTGTTATCGATTTCTCGTCTATATTGTTATGCATTATATTATATTAAACATCTTTTATAGATAGATAGATAGCTTTATTCATTCCAGCCCTTAGGCTCAGAAATGGACTTGATTAAACATCGTTTATAAAATTCTGCATTTATCCTAAAAACCTATAGAAAGCCTTGTGATTGCCCAAAAGCCGAATCGTCGATCCTGCAGAGCACATTGAACTCGAACAAGCAATAATTTAAATACATCGATAGCTGGAGGAGCCGGCGACAGACAACGTCAATTGACAGATGTCTTTTTAAACTGTCCTCCGACCGAAATTATCCGCTCCCAGACACAATTGAACCGCTTCCGAGTAGTAGATCTCAGCGAGGAGTTATTACCAGGATTAAACAGAATAATTTAAATTTATCGGCAATAAATTTTCAATTTCAAGACCCGGAACGAAATAAATCTGCGGCGGCAGGCTCGGAGAACTGAAATGGAAGGACGCGGTCCGGAGAAAATAAATAAAATTACTCCGTGTACCTCCGGAACGGATTGCAAAATATTACATCGCATCGACTTTGGTGGGCCATTAACGAAATTGTTCGCGATTGTTTGAATATGTTTGATGCATTCTGTGGCCGATGAACAATTGCCTGGAGATTATAGTTGCGTCGCACAGTAATAACTTGTCCCGAAATAGCAAGAAGTTGCTACGGCACATATGTTGTATAAACTTTTAGAGCATCAAATTTTCAAATATCATGCATAGTTGTTAAGATATAGACCGTTAAAATTTACCATCTTTTTCCTCGTGTTTCGTAATAACTTAAAGATGATAACATCTTAAATTCGTCGAGCTACAACAAGTTAAATTCGTCGTTTCTTTATCCTTAAAGAAACTATTTGCAGATAATTTTACCATTGAAATATATTTTATAACAATGAACTTCCCCTATAAGAAAATCAAAGTATTTTGAATTGAGTATTGTACTTTTTTTCTCAGTATGTTTTAAATTGTTATCACGTTATAATACATACAATAGTGGAGACAAAATTGTGATAGTCATCGAAAGACCTGTTCTAACAACATTAATGAGTCAAAGTAACATGTCAACTATGATATCCAATTCAAAAATTTTTCTTTTTTTTGCCCATTTATAAGGTATACAAGTTTAATTAACAATGTTAAAGACATTGAAATTTAGATCGTCGTATAAAAACGACGAGATCAGTGTACTTTGAATTGCACAGGACATGAAGAAACAATTTTGTACACCATAAGAAATGTAGAAGGATCACCAGCGATCCTATAGATTGTAGCAAACGGTAGATATGTACACTAAACGTGTGCGATCGCTTAGATCCTCGGAACAGCTTTAATTTGCACGTTTCGGCGATCATTGTTCTTCGGAGCGGATCTAGGCGCAGAGTTAATGTCCCAGGATCCATGGGAAAAGGAAATTTATTCAATCCGTTAATCCGGATCCGCGTTGTAAGCTGAGGCTGCGAGACAGGGAACACGGTGACCGAGTAGCTTCTTGGTCGGGCAGCGCGTTAAGAAGTTTATTCCTCGTCGGGGAAATTAATGTGGTGCAAGGCTCTCTTCGAGCGAGCTTAACTACGGTTCCGTTCACTGATACTCTTCGTACGGAACGTTAAAAAGACATCGTGTTATCTCGAGTTGATCGCTCTTGTGGAGTAAAATATTTCGCAAAACTGATGGCCATAGTTTGAGGCTGAAGGCAGGGTGTTATTCAAGAGACCAATCCATCATTTTCGGTGCTTCTTTTCATTCCTGAGAATTTTCCACTTCTCCACCAGCATTCTTGGTTCTTGACTTCTGTTTTACTTGGCTTCAAATTGCTATTAATGATCCGATGATTGATTCTTGGTTTATTCTTTGCAAATTCTTTGCACATTCATTGCACATTCATTGCTCATTCAGTTAAAGTGATTCTGTATTGCTTGGCTGGAGTTATTATCGAAGAGCCGACGCTTGATTCTTGGTTCAGTTGGCTGACCTCAGTATTCGCGATCTGGTGTTGATCTTTTGTTTCTTACATTGCTTGGCTATAGTAATTATTGAATTTTTTATGTTTGTTTTTTGAATACTTTGGACAAAATAATGATTGAAATACTGATGCTTGAGTTTTGGATTTTTTTCTAAAAGTAATAATGGAAATTCTAATGCTCACCACTCTTGCGCCATTTTCTCAAAGTAATGATTGAAATTCTGACGCTTCAGTCTTGACTTAAGAAACCGCAGCTCTGGCAAAGATGCTTGCCTTCCAAGTTTCACTGGCGCAGACAACAATGTACCCAGGAACTGTACAGTGTCTAGGTCGCCATCGAACCGCGAGAACATTTTCCAATCATAATTTGACGATCTTAAGAGGACTTTGATAACCACCGACTGATAAACGTGTCCGAAAGTTTGCGGGCCGTCTTAAACGGTTGAAAATAAACGCGATTAGCGGGTCGAGTCGATGAATGCGCATAAAAGAAGAAACTGGCGAGCCGATGTTGATAAAACTTCCGGGAAAGTTTCAACATTTAAGAGTTACCAAGAGAGAGAGGGAGAGAGAAAGAGAGAGAGAGAGAGAGAGAGAGAGAATGAGAAGCCTTTGACGCATTTCTCAGTTCTCCTCTTCCGTGCTCGAAAAGAGTTTTGGAAGTTCTTTACAAGAACGCTTGTTAGATGCTCTATCGGTCGCGTTTTTCTCCACCCAACTACGCTAAAGTGGTTCTCTTTTAAGTACACAGACCGAACGGATCCGTAGATCTTGTCCTCTTTGTTTGTGCCCGGAAAACAGAGACACGGAGATGTTTTGCAACGCTACAACAACTTACGTATATCCGCTGCCGTTAGATTCTCGCGGATGAAACGTCCGGTTCTGTGTCGACGATTACATCGGAAAATGTTTTCACATTCCTAGACGACCACGTGACCTTTTTCTGTACTATTTTTTTCTCTAGATTCAATTTATCACGACAAATCATTACAAATCAATCGACAATATCATGACAAATCGATACGATATTTGCGTATATTTCCCGCACGAACAGAATTTATACGATTTCGCGAAGCCGTGAGAAATGCTGAATTCTACCATAATAGAATCGGGAAATTAATAACTTCGTTAGTAAGAATTTGTAGCTCGCAACGGCGCTTGTCCCGAATAATAGAACATAATTAAAAACGAAGCGTTTCGCGTGCCGCAGCTCAATATTTTCTAAACACCAATTTCCTGCGAAAAAGTAAATTACGGAATGTCGCAACGAACGTTTCCAGTATTGTGCGCCTCGTTGAACAATAAATCCGCGTTTGATTTGCAGCTGGAATATTTTTTTTTGTGATTCGGCAACACTTGTTATAAACGTACAAAGGTCCACAATCGAGTAATTACAAAATTCAGGTGGTCCGGAAAATTTTCCATCGAATCGCTGGTACAGGTCCGGGGCAGAAATTTTCGGCGATTCACAGAGGAGATTAATAATTTCCGCGTTACCGTAAAAATCGCTGTGGGCGAGGGAACAAGAGGCAGCCGAAACGCGCGCTCACCTCCTCGTTGGAATTCGAGCTCGAAATTCGCACCGATTGTTTTCGTTTTTCCTCCTCATCGATCTTGCGAAATTGCATCGCGCCTCGAACCCGGAAATCGAGGTAGGAAGGAAGGAAGGAAGGAAGGAAGGAAGGAAGGCAAGAAGGAAGGGGAGACAGAGGAAGGGGGAGAGTGGGGACCGACACGCAAACAGAAAATTCAGAACGCGTGGCGGAATGTTATTTTCGTGGAACGTTTCTTGAAACTCCCTCCGAGAAGGGAGGGCACAGGCCGAAAGGGAAGCGATCGCTCGAACGTCAACTCGCCCTATGATCGAGCACAGAATTAAGATCCATTCGGCTTTCCTTCAGCCAGCCACGAAATTGTATTACATTCAAGGAACGTGGGAGTCATGCTCGCCACGTCTCGATCGCACTTGTTGTCAATACTCCCGGGAAAACCAATTTCAATCATAACAATCATGTTGCGCTGGTGGATTCTATTATTTTCGATAAGGAACTTCTGTCGGGAACCGCTGCTACACGAACCACAAACTTGCCGTACACTAAATTTCCGATTTTCGACGAACTGTCGATATTTGAACTGTTATAATCAGAGTAGGAGAAAATGTTGTTCGGATGACGGATCAGAGATTAGGATGAACGAATAAAATTTCGTTCGACATTATCGAATAAATATCTAATCGAATAAAAATTTGCCTAGATAACAATTTTTCGGAATAAAATTTGATTTGAATAAAAATTCATTCAGCTTCTACGTTTTCTGGGCAGTGTGCATTTTCTTCTGACCTATTTTTGCATACTATATCAGATGGTAAGTTGAACACATAAACATGCAAACTTGTTAAAACTATTTCACCGTGAAAGTTGTATTTTTAATGAAAGATCAATTTTTAGTTCCTTTGGTTTAGTTCTGCTTCTTGCAGTTTATGTGTTACAACGCGGAGTTTACTAATTCCACCCGCAAACGGGCAAAGGAAATTGCTACATTTAGATGCTGGACTGAATAGGTAGAAGGCGAAAAGAAACGTTGCAGGGTACACGCGAAGAAAAGGAAAATAACACGATATTTAAGGGAAGCTTCTGATGAAGCCAAACGGACTGAAAGAAGCAGAGATAATGCTAATGAAGGGCAGAGCAGAAGAATCTTAATTGGACGTAGAAAAGCATAATATTCTTATTCAATTGAAAATCCAATAAGACATTCATCGCATTATACAATTTGGTGCACAATTTTAATATCATATACATTTTTCAATGCTATCGGCTTTCTTGCAATAACGCATGAAAGTTATTCGTATGTGCTAGGAGAATGATTCGAAGTAGGCGAAGTTAATTCTCTAAGATAGTCAGCATTTTCAATCGATTAAAGTCTGATATAAAATTATTAAGTGCGTATACGTCACGAAATAATAACAGCGTGTAATGAAATTCGTAGGAAAAATGTTCAAAATTGTGTCAAAAAACATCCTATAATTTTACCAGCAATAGTATAATCTACGTTTTTTGCCATGGTGTTATAGTGGTACAATACTAGAAAATCAAATTCTTTTTTATATATTTTCATATTTTGAGAAGACATCGATAAAAATTGTCGAACTTCCTTGTCTAATATATCCTGTCACATTGTATAATTGGTTTTGACACACTTTTCTCTATAATTCTAATAAAATACAAAACTGAGGTGGTGCTAAAGTCATGCACCGAAATATCCACGATGCCCCAGCTAAATGAGGCCTTTATTATTAATGCCGCAGAAAATATTTGTAATAAAATTGTAAAATAATGTTAGGATTACGTTTGAACTTTCTGACACGATCAATCACGGATCGTGATGATCGTTCTATTGTTTCCGATAAGATAGCAGCACAAGTTCTAATTATGCGATTGTGTTACTGTTGGTGAACTTACTCTTTTAGATTTCCCCAGAGGAAGAAATAGTACAGGAATGTACGAGATAAGCGGAAGAAATAATTGAAACAGTATTCCGAACAGAAAGTTTAGTCGGCCTCATCGATTCTACAAGACCTACTCCGATTTTGTTCTCAATAATAGCGTACGCAGAACATAGAGCCGTCGCTAAGCGTCTTCATTTAACAATAGTTTGGAGAAACTTCGGTTTCGTTCGGTGTCGCAAGACCGTAGTTCGCGTAAAAGTTGAGCAAACGAATGTAATTCAAGCTGATAAATTTTATTGCAGTTACAGGGACGCCGTTGTAACGCGCCGCGCACCAACCAGGTGTAACGCAACTTTATCGCAGCGGCGCGAACAGAGTTACAACTTCCGCTATAAGTCGCGGAACACCTAGTTACCTTTGTCGCGTGGGCGGTGCCGCGTTTTAAACGTTCGACCATGGACCGATACGTCTACCGTCCGGTTGACTGCACGCACAGCTCGATGCGTTTCACCTGGGGACAAAATATTCCGGCGTATGAAAATAAAGCGGCGGCCAGTGCATTCCGTTTCGCTGGAACAGCGACGAAAGAACGCGAAATAAAAATGGATACGTGTTGACCTTTTTTAAACGTCAAGGCGGATCCCTTGTGCCACTTGAGGCCGAATGGACGCGGCTTTGCTTTCTTTCTGCTGGCACAAATGAAATTTCGTGCGACACGGAACGCCCGTGGCAAACGACGAACTTTCGATTGCGAAACTGCTGGGTAATGAACCCTGCTTGCGTTGGCGACTATGCTTTGGTCGTTTTCGAAGTATTATTCTTGGAAAGTTATACATTTATATTCACACCAGATACACATTTTATAAAGTTACTATTACTTTACATCGTTTTATTTCGCTATCACTGGTTTTTTATGCACGATATGGGGCACACATTTATCTTTAAAAATATTTATTACACTTTTTGGCGAGTCTATAAAAGGTCCATGGTTTGAGGATGCACTGACGACGATCTGTCATTAAAACCTGCACAGTTCTGAACAGTTAGTAGTTAGTTTACTAAAAAATTCCAGCTCAGTTCCGCAGTGACGATCCAGCGTAGTTCAGTGTCAGAGCTCGATTTCAATGAAGATTGAAGGTTTGCCAGGGGATAGAGCACTGTTCGGAGGAAGTTTGGAAAGTTCCTGATAGGAGCGAATGTTCAACTCATTTGTCTACGACCCATCGAAATAAAGTACATAAACGTGTACCCCGGTAAAGGATGTCTTCGCGTTTAATGCATCCATAAAGTCGCCGGGATGCTTCCTTATCGATTTATTAGTCCTCGGCAGGCGATGCATCACCGGCGAACCAGCGACGATAGCAACTATCGTTACCTGCGACAGTTTCCTTGTCACCGATGACGTACGAGCGAAAAGGAGATGCCTTCCGTCGGCTTACGTGCCGGCAATACGACACTGTCGTATTTAAAAAGTCTTCAATTGTAGATTTTTTTTACAATTTGTAGATTGTTAGGCGTACTATTGGGACCTGCAGCACCACTAACAATCTCTTAACATTGTTTAACACCCCTTCGTCCTTAATCATTTCTTTAATAAAACGAAACAATTTTTGTGTCCTGAACGTCAATTTTCTTGAATCAAATTTGATTTCATTTTAAGAGAAATGATCGTGTATAAAATCTTCGCCACAAAACCAAAATTATGTATAAAATCTTTGCTGTAATGCAACGGGTTGAAAACAAGACCACATTCATCGAGATACTGTATGATTTTCATTGTAAAATATCCGGTATTTCCTCACAAGAGCATATTTACCAAAGTTCGTCATTTTCAAATGTTTTACAATTATCTAATTCACCTTAATTTTTACAACAATTATAGAATCTGCAATTCTAGTCCAAAGTCCACCTTCCACTAATAGCTTCTTTTGTTCGGCACCCACCCACCATACGTATTTCTGTCTTCATCGATCAAGTTCCCGAACTTTTCAATTAAAAATATTCGAACTTTGCGAATCCCTTACCCGATCAGCGTTTCGGCGCTCCGATCAGTTTCCTTTCTTCGGTCGCGCCAGAATCAGATCCTGCCGAGTGTGCAGCCGTTAATAAAAACCGAGGAGCATGTTTGCTGCTAGTTTCATGAAATATGACGGCGCGTGGCGCTCGCAGAATTTAAAGAAAGCGAAAACCAAAGTTCCCGACCTTTCCGGCGGAGCAGCCAGACAAGACGGTATTATCTTTTCGTGGACCGCTATAAATCCGAACTGTCAGCGACTGGAATCATTGTTCTTCGCGTTGATACAGTGCGTGTAATAACCGCGTCCGCGTTGGAAACGGAACGTCAGCCGCAGCTGACACCACCATCGGCGCGTTCCCCGTTAATCTGATACGGAAATTTTCTCGAGGCGAGAGCAAGGATCGGACTTCCGAGAGTAACTTAGATGCGAAAACGAAAACTGCGCCAGACTTCATTCTTTCGGTTTTCGACCGAACGCATTACTTGCAAGGAGAGATCCGCGAAGTTGCTTTTATAAGATTGAAAATAATTTTTACATATCTCACAAGCTGTTTCCTATTTTTATACAAAGCAGTGCAATCTTGTTTAGTCTGTTTAAGTTGTACATCACGTTGAAAAGTACTATCCAATATACAGGGTGCGACGAACATTCTGGAAAGAAAGTTCAATTCGAATGAGACGATGAAGATTCCACGATCATATTTATCGGATTCTAAAAAAATCGAGCCTTCAGAATTCCAACAAATTTTCCGGATTTCTCAGATTGCCGGTCCTCTCTCTCAGTCGATAATCTCGGTTATAGAGGGAAGTTTCTCTCGGAGCTGAAACTTTGGGCCGGTAGAAGCGCTAGAATTCGCGAGCTTTGTTCCCCGGCTAAAGACTTAAACGGAAGGAACGAATTCACCGACCCCGTGGAAACTGGCACGTAAAACTCAGCGACATCTTTCCGCCTGCAGGTTCGACCGTCTCGCGAAACGATTCCGATGGATCGACTCGAAAGAAATTAGAGACCAAGTTTTTCGCTCGGCGGAGGGAACTCACGAAATCGTGTGCAGCTGCCGGACACCGACGACCAGTAGATACTACCATGCATGCGCGCGACGTGCTCTAATATTGTTTGCCATAGTTCGAAGCTCGGCCGCTACCTAGAGCAGCGAAAAACCGTGTCGCGAGAATATTCTTGCAGGACGTCGATTCTTATTATCATTTTATCTTATCGGCAGATTTCACAATAACCCCTTAATCAGTTAGCAGTGTTCAAGTCACTGTAATTATACTATATGTGTTTGATCTTCTTCATATTTTGTTTTAATACAACACAATTTAATAGAGAAGAAATAATAAATTCTAAATAATAAATTTAAATTATAACTCTAGCCAGTTAGATTTTTGATGAGTATACTCGTCATAAAGAAATTACATTTTGTGTTATGACGAATATACTCGTCGCAAACAGTTAACTGTTTGAGATCTGAGATCAACGGTACGATCTTCTTAAGATTATTAAAGAAATTCTGTGGATTAACATTTGTAACAACTACATCTTAAATTGTTATTTAAGAAAAAATTATCCAGCGTCTTTAACATACGCGCCATCAATTGCTTCCGGTAAGCAAAGCATTAGGAGTATATTTAGGAGAAGCAAATTTAATTTTCAATAGTATTGCACTTTTCGAATGAAATGTAATGGAAAAGATCTGCTACAGTTCTTCAGATTGTGGCGACTACTTCCGCTACCTGCCAGTAGATGGATCCCTTTCCCGCAAGTTACCTGACCCGTCCCGATTCCTATATACATATACCGTCACGAACCATTCCTCTATCACTCTTGCGTCTGAGGCAGGGCCCGCTAGTTAGCCCTCCTGGCGAGTCCTCTAGCAGGCCTTAGGACGAAACGCTCCCCTTTCTTTTCTCTCGCTTCCTTCTTTCCGTTCCACAAAACACGCCACAAAATTAACGCCCACAGGATTGAACGTAATTTTCCGCACGGTTAGGATTGTGCAAGGAATTGTGAAAAAATTTGGCGAAATAGCTTCGAGTGTATACTCTAAAACTATAAAAGAGAAATGTTAGAAAAAGTTAGAGGAATATCATATTTACAACTCTTTGCAAGAGTACTTTTAGTTTTATTGAAGTCGAACTTTAAAATTATTTCGAGAACTTATCTAATTTTCTACAACTTTTTCAACCGAGTTAGGATGCAAACTTTATACTTATTATTTCTTGACGTCCCTCCTGAATTCTTCTTTGCCACAGAAAATAAAAACTGGCAAAAGCTCCGTTTCGTTACTCTTTCGTCCCCTTTGTTGGAAATTCGATTTGCCTGGCTCAAGACAGAATCATGCGAATCTCCAGTTGTCTAAAATAAATTTCTAACAGGGCCTATTGATTCAGTTCTGATCAATGCCCGACCCTTACCTTAATCCGTTCAGGTTTTTCGCAGGGAGGGGAAAGTTTCTGGGAGCGCGGTTGGTGCTAGTTCCAGTATGAACGTCGATAACCGTAATTTCATTATCGAAGTTTCGCTTCTATCTAGGAAGTTCGGCACTTGGCCCGCGAGGAAGGCAGAATACATCAAACTACCGCGGAACGGAACGGAACGGCACCGCCTGCTCCGCATTCCCTTGCACTGTGCTCTCTGTGCCAGATACAACGCTGACTTTCGTTTCGAGATCCTTTGCATACAGCGTTCACCCCCTGCTTCGCTCGCCGAATACGATAACGTTTTCGATCCTGCGTCCTGTGGCCGAGTTTCTGGTCCCCATCATTTTGTATTCAAAGCAAACTTTCACTTCGTTTTTCAAGTTAGTCTTGCTCGATCTGTGTACAGGGCGCCACTGAGCCTAAAGTCAGTAGTCGCTCCGCATTTTCGGTTTGGAAGAACATTTCAAATTCACGAAGTCTCGTTCGCTTGCACAAGAGAACCGATTGCTTTTCATTCGAGCAAGTCTGTAATTAAGCGATGCACAGAGTAACAAGGTGTTGTAAGATGAACTCTCTGTTCCGAGATGCACGTTCGATTCACATTTTTGATTAATATCTTCACTGGATGCTTAAAGAGTCTTCACATAAAGTGTACATATGCATACAGAGTGGTCCACGCAACTTGTGCACCTACTATAACTTCCAAAATACGCGTTGCAGCTTATTCTCTGACCTTTGATATTAAATTGATATAATAGTAAAAGTTAATAACATGACACGATAAATTATTAACTCCTTAAATTCCTTTTTCTGAAAATGAAAACCTAACGTGAGATGAGATACGTAGTTCAGAACGAATAAAACGATCTAGATGATTATTTCTTCAATATCCGTGAAAACTGTGTTCAACTGACACAAGGGGATGGGTTAAGTTTATACAGAGTTTATATTTTTGCACGGATCATATGCGGAATCTGTCATAAACTGCAAGAAAAGTCGGCATTCGAATAAAGTTGATGGGTCTGCAGGCTCTTAGAGCACGAGGAGTTAAACGAATCCGTACATCAGTAGAGTAGATTCACGTATAGATTCAATTAGGAATAAACAAACGAGAGCACTTTCCGAGTGTGTCGCGACGAAAGCGACCGGGCAGGCAATCCGCGATCGAGAGCTGGAACATCGAGGAGACGGAGGCCGAGGAAACTATTAGCAAAGTGGATAGTATCCCCCTGGGGGAAAGCGAAACCCGGTTTCTCGCGTTGCGTTGTTCCAACGGTCGCCTTTGGAAACCGTAGATCCTTGCTCGGGAAATAGCAGGGAAAAAAGTCGAAAGACAATAGGAGGGACACCGCCGGCATAGCGCTTTTACCTGTAACGAAGTATGCTTGGAGAGACTCCAAGTGGCTTTCAGAGTGCACCCTCTTTTTCTTCAGCCCAGTGTGCACTCAGCTGCGTTCGTGGACATTTTTGGTTGTCTCCGTCGCTTTATGCGAACTCCTATTGCCTAGGAACGCTTTGTTCGTTTCTCGATCGGCAATTATAGGAACGTAATCGTGTTGCGTCGCGGTCTAATGGCATTCCTGGCGTCTCGGATATGTGATTTCAAGCAGAAGCATAATCTAAATTTTCATTTTGTCGTTGGATCAGCTCTGTACAGTCGTCCTTTAATAAATAAGAAAGCTGTTAGTAGTATTTTCTCGATCTTTTCCTTGTACAATACATAAATCTTTATTTAATTCTTTCTACATACGTCGTCGATGATTCTGTTGTGAGTTTACTTGAGCTTCAATTTTGATACGATGTTCTATACGATGAATGTAGAATGATGGCTGATGCCATCTCTCAATTAGCAACTTGATTGGATGATTTTGATGGATGAACATTTTTTAATTGGTCGTGGGTGTGTCGGAAGAGGTTTAGGTTGACGAGTGAGTACTGACAAGGAAATTCCTTTTCGTATTGTCTTCGGTAGTCAATGGGGTGATTTATAAGTGTACTGTTCTTCGCTCAGAAGAAGTCCGTTGAGAAAAGTGTAGGACCGACTCCAACCAACCCACCTATGTTAGCGCTCTCGTGGATGTAGGGTAAACGCGTTTCCTTTATTAGCAGAAATAATCGCTTCCTGTTAGCCCTAATTTCCACGAAACGAGGAACTCGAGTTCGGCCGATTTTAAACAAACAACGCCTGCTGATTCCCGTCACCGTCACGCTCCCCCGTGGTCGGCATTTTCGGCTAGAAGCACATCAGACGCGTGTGCCTGTGCTTTGTTTCGATGTGTGCGTGTGTGTTATTTACGCAACCACGGGCGAGCGAGACACGCGACGGAGATGCACGGAGTCAGGAGACGTAGAACAGTCAAAACAAAGTAAACTGGATGCAACAATTACAAGATACAAGACCATTGACTTATCCTTAAATCATTAGTTTCAGATTCTGGTGACAAATACATGATTATTTGTAGTTACTAATTACTAATTGCCATCATGATTAACTTTTCATCGCATTATACAGCAAACGTGCTGTACTATACACATATTTTTTTTATATTTATGTTGTATCATATGATTTCTTAAATGTCTTAAATATGTGCCAAATATTTATGAAGTATAAGTGAAAATAATCATGTCTTGCTCGTGCAGTATTACTCTCATGTTCGCAGGCTTGCAATGTATTATTTAAGTACAGGAATTTTACAGATATCTTACACCTACGTTAATGTATAACGTTAAGAATCTGAAGGTAATATCAGAAAATGAGGAAACAAAACACCACGCATACACTAAATGACGCAAGGCGCGAGGGAAATCGATCGCCCGCTCCACCTAGTTTCTTCCGCTTTGTTTTGATTTTAGACTTTTGACTATTATTGGCTAAGTTACGCGCTGAACAAGAGACTACGGGCGTGCAGATCAAGTGAAGCGTCGCACGGCTGAAACGATGGACTTGTTCTGAGCAAGGGACAGTATGTCCTCTCGGCGCTTTGGTGTTGCCGCGTCGCAAGATCCGTCTTGCTCACAAAAAGTTGTTTACATCGTGCGGAACGTTCGCCATTACCCGTAACCGCTTGGCCGTCTTCTGGTTGGAAGAAGTAAGGGTCAATTATGCCTCCAGTCCATAAACGTTTGCGGGATGTACTCTTTATACAACATGAAGCTCCGTAATAAGTTTTAACGATATGAACACGTTGCGCTACTTACATCGTTTCAAGGTTAGAACTGTAACGGCCTACAGAGAGAAATGCCGCAATAATCATAGGAAATCTATACCCATATGATAAACAATGACAAAGTGAGTAAGTATGAAGACAAAGTTCACAAAGGACACATTTTTCTGATTCTATCAAGATGTTTCCAATTGGAATAAACGGTGACATTGAGCCCAAATAAATTCAACCAGGGATAACTGACCTTGGTTCCATCTTCGGAACAAAAGAAAGACGCGCCGCGTCGAGAATGCAATTTTTGTCTGTTACTCGATCCACGTTTTGGGCAACAAACAGAACCAGTGCGTTTGTCGAACGGAAGGGTTCCTTTGTCGACGAGGAAATTCAGGCAGCCGGTTCCCCGATATGTGAAAAATATCGGGGAATTCCGGCACGGTGTTCTCGGGCGCATTAATATCCCGCAGAAATGAGATTCCGTTTCCGGCGGTCCGGGAACCTTGATTTTTCAGCGCGCCGGTATCAGAGCACTCGAGCCGGCTGACAGGCTTTCGACAAGCCGCATTTCCGGTACAAAGATGCAGCGATCAATCTCGTTTCCGCGGATCGATCATCGTCTTACATCGTTCGAGGAGCCGCTGCTCCAGGCGTTTTTTTTTTCGGCCGCAGTTTGTCAGAAGATTCTCGCCGCGCGGCGTTGATCGCGATAACTTGCCGAAAGTGCACGCACGCGCTGCAAGATGCATGGACGACAAACACAGCCGGTTTTATGGTTTGGCTTTCCATTATCGTGGCGGATAGTAGCACGCCACCCCTTTGCACGGAATCTCCCATTCGTGTTTTATAGGAATTGAAATATGGTCGCTCCGGGAAAGCGAGCTTTGATGGTAAACTGTGGGGAACTGCTGGCTTGCCTCTCTGTTTGTTCGCGGCGGGGCAAATAGGAAAATCTGCCACTTAATCTCTCGCAGAATATAGACTTTATTTCGTCGATCTTCTTTGAATCGGATTTCTGCTCCATGATATTCTCGATTTTTTCAATGTGTTCGCTTTGGAATACTGGTTGGAATGCATTAATAATGTGAAATTGCTTGCGATGGAAAAAGAGAGTAATTAAATGCAGGAATCGTTGTACCGTGTCGGCAGCTATTGTATATTGGCATACGAAATCAATATTAAAATAATGTAATCATCGACGGGAGAAAAAGCACGTAATTAAATGCAGAAATCATTGCACCGTATCTGTCTGCTTCAATCGTTTAATCAAATGAAATAATTCAGGTATTAAGTTTTTAATAATAAACAACTGCATGCAAGATTAATTAGAACGAAATGAAGGTGAATAAGGAAGTTTATTTTAACGAGAACGTCGAGAGTGTACAATTCTCTGTTACACTCTGTTGCAGAAAGGAGTCGGGTTAAAGAAGATTGAAAAGAGGAGAATTTCCGTTGTACGTATTACACCGCATGGTAACAACGGTAAACCCCCAGATACCAGGTAGATCCAATGTGAAGCTGGATAAAATGAGCGATCTCCATGTTCCTTTGCTGTTTCCTTTCTCTTAACCCGTACCTACCCAAAGAAAATGTGCATCTTCTGAGTGGACTAAATGTTTAAGCGGATGCAGATTAGATCATTTCTAGGCTTTGGAGCTTTATGCATTTCTAGCAAATGCTGCCAACGAAGCCAATGATATGTATTGATTGTATTTTACCAAATACACTTTGGTATAAAGTATTAGTTCATTAAAAATCATTTAGTACTAGGATCAACACGTAAAGATCAGAAGTTGGTCAAGTGTAAGAGAAGTTCGTTTAATTGTATATTGAAAGTTACAATGTAATTTTTAATTATCAATCTAATATTAATTGTATGATAAATTGTGAATATGGTAACAAGGCACTGTAAGATCAAATTCATTTAACGAAAATATTACTTTATTTTACAGCCTCTGTGACCAAGACAATGAACTTGGTTTTACAATAACCTGTTACCACATTCACCACCACATTCGCATAGACAGTCAGTCACAAAGTTAAAAAATGAATGTTTTTTGTATTCCTTTTGTCATTCCAAATATGCCAAAAAATTTACGAAGACTTTTGTAACGGACTGTATATAATACTGGGATCAAAGTAAAGGAACATCATAAAATTAAGGGCGAAGAAAATAGAATGACCAAAAACTGTGTTATGAAACGACCCCATAAATCTTTCCCCTGTGTATCCATGGCGTATTACAACATCATTACGTAAAATCCACAGAAACGTTTCTCGAGCAGGACTTGATTCGAGTAGACAAGTGTTCACAAAGGCAAATAATGATTTCACGGTTCAAAGGTGTACGTGTGCCTAAAAGGATTAATCAGCTGGGCGTGGACGACCGTGCTGCAATTACTTTCGCCCGTTTAATTAACGTCCGTCGAATCGGCCAATTATTTTTTCGTACGGTTTACTTAATTGCGTGTTCATTAACGAGTGCGGATCAAAGGGCACGCCGGACGGCGTTAGGGGAGAGAATGGGGAGACGAAAAAAACAAACGGTCGTGCGCGAACGGTCCGGTAATCGTTTTATTGCCTCGAGTCAATTAACTTTCACCGGCGCCAATTAATTGTCTAATTAATAGACGCGGTCGTCTCGAAGCGATCGGCTGAGCTTCGTTAATAAGTCGCTAGTTACCGTTTCACTCAGGGAATCTCCACTTTTAAGCATCATCCCCTTACTTTTTGTCGCTTAAGAGTTAAAACAACAGTATGTTTGGGTAAATAAATTATAAACTTAAGTGTAGTTTCCATGTAGTTTTTTGAGAATCTATATAGTGCTACAAAACAAAGTTCAAAGCACTAATTTGATAAAAGATAATTTATCCCAAAGTCATCAAAATCCTTTTCTAAATAATTACGAAGTGAATGTTAAATTTACTTAATATGCTATTGCAATTTTTTTAGTTCATTTTGAAGGTCTAGTTTAAATATTCGTTCATATTGACGTTTTAAAAGAGGAAGTCAGTAAGCAATATTTAAATTATGCACGATTTAATTTTGCCAATCAACTCACAGCTGGCTTCAAACATTTTAATTAAAAAGTGAATTTCCTCTCAGGCTGAAATAAAAAATTGCGTCGAAATTGTTCGTTCGAAATTAACTGAATTCTAGTCAGCACAGCATTTACTTGATGTTATTCAACTTTAATCCAATAGTCAGAGACGTACCTAAATTTTTACCCTAAGCGAGGTCTCCCTTCTCCCTTTCAAAAAACTCTTCCCGACTTGGAAATTCACGGTCCTAGGTGCTTGAACGCTTCAGCCAGGCAGACGCCGACAATTAAAAATGTGTATGCACTGCGAACGAGCCCGACACGCAAACGAGAACTCGCGGCATTTGAATATCTCGTAAGGGTTGCCTCACCCTGAAACTAGACAGAAAGAGAGAGCAAGTTTGTGTGTGTGTGTGTGTGTGTGTGTGTGTGTGTGTGTGTGTGTGAGAGAGAGAGAGAGAGGCAAGTGAGAGAGATCTCGACAGTATCGTGTGCGGGGTGGGTGTCTAGTTATTTCGAAGAAATGCTGTTTCTGTTGCAGCTTCGTGATAGCTCGTGAGTCCTGTAAATGCACGGATTCTGCTGTGTTTCACTAAAGAGGACTATCAGAAGACGCGCAAAACCGTAATTTATATTTCAGACACGATTTCCTTGTTCGAACTTCGGAATCCCTGCAGATTTACCAAACCTTCGGAGATATAAATTCGTAAACTATAATGGTGCTTCTTTTTTTAACATTTTGAATATGACGTCACCCATATCTGGCTGACAGTATCAATTTCTCAGATTTGAAAATTAACTTTCATGCCAATTACTATATTTTGTTAATGTTATTAGGATCTGTAAGAATGTTCTAAAAGTAATTGACGTTATCGAATGAACTTTGCAATTTCAATTTGATTAAGTAAAGTACCTTGTTTTTATACACTTTTTCATGTCGTTAGCGTCGCAGTCAAAATGTAAAAAGGACTTTTCAAACAACAGATATTTAGTTTGTATTTTTCACTGTGATACTTGAGTATTCTTTATAGCATAAGTAGAGCAGATATAGAGCTGATATAGAGCTGATTTAGAACAGATTTAGAGTTCTCTTTCTAAAGTAACTGCGCGAAGGCGGATGCGCAGTACAATATTTGGGATAAAAAGGTTCTTGAATCGGAAGAAGAAAAAGCTCTTGAACTGAGAGACGGCTGTATATAGAAACAAATGAATCGCTGAGAAATTCTTATCCGAGGAAAACGAACACCGAATTCCGAAGTCCACATCATGTGGAACACGTGGACGAAATCGTGTAAAACACGTTCATAACGTTTTCTTTCCGAGATCAATATTGTGTTTACGAGTCAAGGGACAAGACTCGTATAATATCTGACCGGTTCGATCATGGAATCTGGGGACGGTCGTCGATGCGCATTATTGCCGCGAGAAAAGAGACGGGATTAATTAACGTACATTCAGGCGGGGGGCCAATCAGCTAGAACGAGATGCAGTTCCGTTGATTACGGTCGCAGCCGGTTGCCGGACAAATTCGCGGCCCCGTACATCGATCCTTCGCTAATAAAATTAACAGCGGCGCGAGGATGCGATGAAGGTAACGATTATGGTCAATAAATTATCCGTATCGTGAATCGGCGCATGCGTAATACCTGTTCTGACCGACCGATGATCGATTATGCCTATTTACATGCTCGGTTTGACGATGGACTTCGTCATTGTGACCAGATATCGGCTGGTTCCCGTTGTTTGCCCGTGCTTCTATCGCGTTGCTTCCTTATCATCGGTTTCCATCGGGCCTGGACAATACCAATACACCATTGCTGCCGGTTTTCCCTCTTTCTCCCGCTAACACCGGTTCTTCAATTTTCTGAAAGCGGTCCTCGAGTTATTGGCCTGTAAACGGAGCCTTTCACTTTTTTGTTGCACTTTTTACCGGAAGTAAAACAGGTTCTAGTGAACAGACGCGCTTTAAAAGAGAAAAAGATGAATCGATGCCAAAGATGAAGAATAAATATGATATAATATTCTTTTCACACTGTAATTTCTGTAATATTTTTCAGAATATTTATATTGATTAAGAATATTTTTATTAGGGAATTAGATTATGTATCAAAGCAACAGGAGGAGCGATCAATACTACCGATCATTTATGTACTCTGGAGTAAAACGTGTGGTCTTCATATTGACTTAAAAAATTAATTCGTTAGTACGATTCAATATTTTCTGCAGTATAACAATAGGCCTCGATATTTTGCGAATAAATATATCTTTGCTCCTTTATATTCAACAAAATAAAGTTCTAAAGGAAAAGTTGCGATTCAGTCTCTTGTTTTTGGAAGAAAATTTCAATTGCATTTGGTGATTGTTTTAATTTTTATTACTTAAGTTAATATTTATTAAACTGTTGCATACAAGTACGTTGCATATGTAAATCGATGAATCTAAAGCGGACAGAAAAAATTCAATCTAGCACTTTAATTAAATTCCATTATCCCAAGATTCGCGTTTTTCCGATTACACTCAGGCAATCGAGGATCCACTGCATTCGAAGAAATTTTCATAAAATGATTAGCCTCTCCCCGATCGAGAGCTCCATTCTATGCGATTCTCTCTGCAAACACAATGGCATGCTGCATCGCTGGAAGAAGCGTGGGCGTGCAAGAAGGATTTCTGCTGGCTTCCAGCAAAGACAGACACGATCCTGGCGGATCTCGCTCGGGAAAAGACGTTTTACCGAGTGGGAAAAGCAGGAAAAGCGGGAAAACCATGGGAAAACGTTGGACGATTCAGTCACGGCCTATTAACCGCCTCGCCGGTTGCCCGTTAACCGTGACTCGTTAAAAGCATCTAGATTTTGTAAGCAAATCACGGTACTGCGAGTACGGGCGCAGCGATGTCCCTTTGACCGTTGTTAATTGGATGCAACGATCGACTGGTCCAATTTATTTCATCGGTTTCGCGAACTGTCTACCGCTTTTTCATCCCCGCCCCCGCCCCCTACGATGTTCTCTACACTCTGCGCCCCCTTGGAACGAGGGCGCGAGGAAATCAATCGGGTCAGGCAAACCTGGCGACGCATTAACGCTCCGAAGACAACCAATCGCGGCCACGCGTTATCTTTATCGCTTATCGGCCCGTGCGGACGTCCAGATGATCGATCGACCCTACGTACCTACGCCCTCGCGTGTCACGTTTATGCGAACGTGATTATTATACAAGCCGAGGCCGATGGAAACTGATCAACCGAATAAATATTTGGAGCACATCGAATTCCTGTCGATACTGCCTGTTCCAGCAAGACACGGGATCGTCGATCGATGGGTTCAAGAGTAAACAGACTATTTATAGATTGAATGAATAGTTGAATCACATTTAGAAAAGTAATTCATTTTGCGTCTGCTAAATTAATGTGGAAGAATATTCAGCGGAATAATCAAGTTAATTTTCTCTCAATGAACGTGGTTCAAAATAATTGGGAAATTTTCATACGTGAAATTTGTTTTCGGCGAATTAATCACTCTTGTTTCCTCCAAATTAATTTTGAAGAATACAACAAGGAAATTATATTGTATAAAAATCGTCGCTCGTCGTTTTATTCATCTTGTGAATAACGTTGTTTGGCAGCTGGAATCTGTTTGGGAAATGTATGAGTCGTAATTAGTCTGTCACCGAAACTTTTGTCTAAAGAATTTCAAACGAACAATTCATTTTACGCTGAGCGAATGCATTCGAAACGAGATAGTTTGGAAATATTATTCACCGACTTTCGACTCACCCGGTACGTAGGACCGCGGTAAATTCTAGATACCAACGGTAGGGGTGGGTCGTGAAAAAATGAGTGGAAAATGTAGTATAAATTTGTTTCGTTCGGGGCTGCGTTTCCGAGAAAATTAAATTTGAAAATTCATCTGGTAACATTCGTGCTTGCAGTAACTACGAGCGCGTCGTGAACAGACATATTATCCGAGTCCAATTCGAACGAATATTCAAACACGGTTTTCTCGAAACTGTAGTTACTTTGCAGAGAAAGCTTTCATTCTACGTACTCGACTCACTTTTTCATGAATCTCGTCCCTATGAGCGTTGCGAGACGATTAACTTTCATGCTCAGATTGCGGATCTTTGTACGAGATAGAAGAGAAGGTGCGTATCAACAGAACTACATAATCTTCATTCTCTTTTTATTCCTACTTTCAACCGGACTTTAGAATTTCTCTTGTATTTTCACTGGGAAATCGCACGACTGCTGTAGATTTTCACCGAAAAATAGCAAGACTGTTGTAGAGTTTCACTGCTTGGTAGAATTGAATCGTTTACAGGTTAAATAGATTCGCTTCTACTTTATAAATCGCTTTAGAATTTATTATTGCTGTGAAAGCACTTAATTGATTCATAAATTTTTCAATTTCAAGGTTATGTCAAGGTTATGTTTACGTTGAGCTTAACAACCCGAAACAATAATAATTGCTTTGGCCGTGGAAAATAGCTCATAACAGTACATTTTATGTTGATTTGATTTTATATTTTCAGGGAAATTTTAAAATGCAATGTTTATTATCACTTTCCAACTATTTTTTATTTTGTGGTGTTAGTCGGGGTTGGTCAAGTGATCCTTTCAATTATTAATTGATTTACGATGAATCGTACTTAATTGATTCTTAACTTTTTAAATTTAAAATAAATTTCTTTAATGACCGGGGAATTATAGTACGTAATAGTATATTTTATGTTTATCTCACTTAATATTTTCAGGGAAATTTCAAAATGCAATCTGTACCATGACTTTCCACTATTCTTTATTTTCTGGGGTTAGCCGATTGGCCAAATGATCCGTTTAATTACAAATTGTCTTACAACGAGACATAACAACAACACAGTGTTATGTCTTTTACAGAGACATAGCACACGTTGTGCGATAATATCATCGCGTATTTTTCCCATTGAATAAATGACGAGGAAAGTATTTAAGGTTTCCGTTTCGCTGGAACTCGAGTCTCAGGGGTGATTAGGTGGCGCCAGAAGAGAACGAGGGTTGTTTAAAGGGGGAGAGAGGCTGCCAGAACTTTTTCCGAGCGATTATTTCGCGGGAAGAGGTAAAGTTTCGAGGTTCGTTTATTCATTCGCAACAGTTTCCCCAGAAGTCGAGTGGCCGTGGCTCTAGAGTTCTACGCTCTGGAGATCGGGGATTGTGTTCTATTCGAACTGAATCGATCCTTGCAAGAGGGAAAGGGAGTACAGCAGCCGGACCTATCGCTCGAATCCGCGGCAAGTCGATTTTCATCGCACCGGCAAGAAACGAGAATCGGAACCGGCGCGGTTCACCGGGCGAAATGAATTCGAATAAGCGATGAATATTCAACGGGGATGTTTTTCACGCCCCCGAGAGGAAAAACTTGGACTATTTTATCGCCGGCCTCTTTTCACCGGGCGCCATAACTGCTTCTTACCGCGCCCGAGGTTCTCCGTCTATATTTTATAGCTGTCTTTATATTTCTTACTCTGTCCAATTGTACGGAACCGATAGACGGACCGCCGAGAAGCCGACGAATAAGAAATGGGAAATGTTTAATAAGAATCGCGCCTGAAAAGCTGTTTCTGAATGTGGACTCTGGATTTTCTTGCACCTGGGATTTTTCTTTAATGTTTACCATTGAAAGAAATTTTTCCTAAAACAGGTCTACATAATTTGTATAAATATCCGTAATTGTACAACCAGTACACAGTTGACTGAGAAAGCGAGGAGTAAGAAATGTTTACGTTTTCGACAAGAAAAACGCCCAAATGCAAATTTCAACTGAACACCGTAAAGCTCCGAGTTTAAATATGAATCGAAGGAGGGGATAACGTTGAACTAACATCGGGCAATGCTTAACAGTGCCGCCATAAACCAAAGAAACCGTTCTTTCGCTGCAGTCCCGAAGCTTACAAGCTCATAGCAGTGAATGCAGTGAAAAAACTGTCTGATATCACGCGTGCAGTATCACTAAAAAGAGAACGATGATATTTACGACTCTTGCGAAGCGTCATAAATGCTGCACAGAATCGTGGAAGTATTACTTTTCGGCCGGTGACTAAAATGTGGCCGAATGGCATTATAAAAGCTGAGAAGCAACCAATTATTAACCCTCGCACGTTTCTCCACCAAAAATCCATCGATCTTCTGTCCTGGACACCTTGAGGTCTGTTGTCTCTTTATTATTACATTGCAAGTTGATGTATTTGCTTAAAATATGATTATGTATCTCTCTAGATTATTTCTTTGAAACATGAGATCATGAATAAAACACACTTGGTGAAATTGAATTGTAAAATGACATTGACGATACTTTAAAGTTAGTTGACGTTTTATGATTGCATTTCACTGTCTTAAAATATGATGAATGAGCTACAATCGACGGAATTTAAGTGTAAACCGAAATTCATGGTACTCTAAAGTTAGTTGTCTTCTTATTATTGCATTGTAAGTTGATGTACTGGCACAAATTCAACGACTAACACACACTTAACGGAATTGAAGCGTAAAACGAAGCAAACGAATATTAACAGAGCAACCATTATGCTAAAGTCTTTTATATCGCATGTCGCATGGTTTCACGTTCGACATTTTGTCGCTTAAATTAAATTAAGTTCGGATCGATAATCCTTTTTTATGATTTTCTTCTCAAAAATAGAAATCACATAATTCCTATAACATTTTGCTCTTATCTATAAGTTATTATGCATATAAAGGGCTTTCAGCTCGTTCACCAACAAATAATGATAAGAATAAATACAATCTACAGTTCAATTAACCCTTTCACTGTTGACTAAAATGACAAAGTGTAGTAAAAGAAATATCCACTTGTTACATTATTTTCTGGACCTTGTCTTATATCTATATTACACGAATGTGATTCAGATTTGTATTACATGTACTTACATTATATCCACATCATAAATCATAAGAAGATCATGGTAGATCAAATTTTTCATAAATATCACAAATTAAATAATGTGGTTATTGCCAATAAACTGATTAACGCATAAACTTAATTTGTTGAAATTATGGAAACGATTAGCAGAGGAAGAAGAATTCTTTCTCGAAATTTGACATATCAAATCACATAATTTTCGCGGCACGTTTACGAAGCATTGTTGCAGCAGCCGGTAATGCAGTGGCGCAAGAAACGGAAACGCCCTTTCTGTCTCGAGCCGCATTGTGCCGGCGACATATCGCGAATCAAGTTGCTCGCACATTGGCAGATTCGAGTCGTCCTTTTGCCGGTTCTGGAGCACGTATGTCGTTCCGGAACGAAGTAGCTCTCGCCCATATCCATCTCTATAAGCGATGCGCGCCCCTGTATCCCGACACCAACGGGGAGGGACTTACTACTCCATATTTATGTATCGTAGTTGTGTTTCCTAGAGCACGTGTCTCGTACACCTTGCGCCTGGAGGAACTCCCATAAATGCCCCACTTCCTTTACATATATTGACACAGCCAGCGGGCTGCTTTTAGAGAAATTATCTGCCGCACTATACAACCTTGGCACTCTATGCACCCCCCGTCGACTCTAGAGCTTGCAATACTATCGTGCAGAACGATCAAAGTAAGTCACGGTCACACAAACAACCTGTTCGTGGTTCAATTAACACGTTCCGCTGCTTCGTTTGTTTCTCCAATAGTCTCCGTGCTTGTCTTTTACAGTGGTGCATGGTTAGATTTACGCGAAATACGTATAGTTCCTGGTTCCCACCTCTCCTCCCACCACAACGTCTCGAGCTCGGCGAGGTCTCATAGCTCACTGTTGGTTTTCTGGGAAGCAGGGTCTAGGATTTTAAATGAAAACGCGTTATTTGAAAATTCACTTGTGCAAGTGTCCCTTAGCCTCTTCAAGATCGACTGACTGACCGACTGCAACGGGAAGAAGGAAACCCAGATCAATCGGGACCAACGGCCCTTCGCTTTATCTGAGATTTAACACATGGCCTTTAGGTGTTGTGTTACCGATATCTTTTAGCTCCGAGAGTCCTGGCTCAGGAAATAAACATTTTAACCTTCGGTATCTACATTTTAGTACAACAGGACCATTGTGACTAAGTATTAAATTTTTGCCATTATATCAATACTCACAATTAGTAAACAAGCATAGAGATTGACTACGGTGAAAGGAACGGAAACAGATGTACATATATAAATAGGCTGCCGCGACTGACAAAGTAAACATGCAACGACGAAAAATATTATTTTCCGCAATATTCGTCTTACTTTTGTGATTCCAGCGCCAATTGGTGGCTGAGATTTCTCTGTTCAGAATGAGACCACTACGATCTTGCAGTTCATAAAAAAAAACATCAAATGAATTTTATGAATTTAATTATTTAAAATTATTTAGAAAATTTATAGCTTCCCTTTGATGTCATTTTTTACCATATTATACCATATTCTAAGAGGATCGATGTATTTAATACGATAAATATATGTTGGTCGCGAATGTGTTAAATAATTTGAAAATAACTGAAATTTATCCTACTTACAATCCTATTTGGTCACATTTTGCAGTTATTTCAGAGAATTTTTTTAATGGAAAGGATTCCATGCTTTTGTGGTTTAAAACTCCGAAAGAATATAACAATCTATATAAAATAATCGCCTCGACTGTATCGATCGGACAAGTATTCAAATAAGAACTGTATTAATCATGTTCATAAATATATGAAAATTTCCTGCATGCGCCGAAACCCAACGATTAAAGTTCCGCAACAAAAGACACTGATATTTGTACAATAAATGTTTCACTACTGTAAGTTCGAATGGTGCAGCGTTTCTAGAGTTAAATAACCCAACAACCCGGAACCATAATGTCTCTCTTTATGGCGTTTTGGCTCGGGTCCACGGAGCCATTCGCGCAGTCCCTATCTCATGGTCCGCTGCGAGAGGATTTCCTCCGAGGAAAGAGTCGCCCGGGAAATAGTAGCGCACCGACTCGCGAGACAGTTTATAAAAATTTAAAAGGACTGTTTTTTCGACCGACAACAGCCGACCGATCGCCTTCTTGAGGGTTCTGAAAGCAGAGTGCGTGCCGACATTGTTTGTTCTAGAATCGCGCTAAACGAGTTATCTTGATCAATCGTGCACACGCGTGGTACACGAGCCTCCTCGTTCGCAGGTAATTGATTCGATTTTATTTGCACTGATTCATCGATACGGGGGAGAAAAGAGCGCCGGCTCTTCCATCCCTTCGATCGTTTACTCACTGATTCAGTTTAGTTTCGACTGCCGAAGAATAAAGGCCATAACGTCGAGCACGTTCTTCTGCTTTTGTCTTCTTCGCGGTGAGTAGCTGTCACTATACTTTGATGCGCTGTCATTCAAACTGTTGAGGGCATCCGTGTTCGCATAACATGCAAATATTAGTTTCCGGTATATTGTTGAAACAAATCAATTTTTCGAAGCTTGTTTGTATGGATGCGATGCTTCCAGATGAATAGATATTTCAATTTGCGTTTCAAAAGCGAGATCTAAATGGATTGTGTCTGAAAAACGAGAATACCCCAATAAATAAATGGTTATTATTATTCTTGCTGTGTTGCGCTGCAAACATTGTAGCGCCGCTTGCGGAATATGCAATTTTTACATCTGGTTGTGTGCAAACTTTTTTTGCAACGGATTGTAAACAAACGAACATTCTTTGCAATCCCCTAATTTTAACGTCCGCTACTACTTTCTGATTCCAAGCGTGTTCGTTAATTTGATTTTTGCAGCTCTTGTTTCATTAAATCATTTTGTTTTTGTTCGATTTTAATTCGTTCAAAGTAAACGAAACGATGAATAATACTGGCTTTTAAAAGCAAGAAAATTCATCGATATATTGCATGGTTTTGATTAAAAACTGATTCTTGCACAGCAATAAACATATAGCATCTTTACAATCTTTAGAATTATGAGACTCAAGAATCTGGAAAGCATTTTAACGAATTCGGTTGTCCTAGTATTAATTTTGAAAAGAAATAGTAATCGCTAAATTAGCGTAAGCTTGAACGGTCGTAAAACCGGGGGGTTCGCACGCAAGGCATAAACGCAGTGTCAGCAAAGGCTCGGAATGGTAGGAAAACGGTGTCGCAAGTATCCGTGATTATGCAATTAAACACGCAATGGCTCGCCGCGTGGAATAATGCACAAAACGATCGCGAGCAACTGCAATTCCTGCATTCGCAAACGGACTGATGTGTACGCTATATCGCGCGAGAAACTTTTTTTCAGACTGTTGCAGCCGTATTTTCGCTCCGCCTTTTTGCTCACCGTTTTTCGCCACACGGTCGAACGAATTTAGTATTAATACATGATGGCGTTTCGCGAAATTCACGAGACACTGCTGTCACCGGTGTAATCTGTTGAATTTCCGCGGAATAAGTCGCTAAATTATTATCGATTTTAACCGCACGATCGAAGGAAACCATTACCAAAATTAATATTTAAAACATGATACAACCAAACATTTTATTAAACTGCTTGTCAAACGAGGTCGCCTCTTTGCTACTAAATTTTCCGCTGAATTATTATCGATTTTAATTACAGGATTTTAATTAAAAGATACGAAAATTAATATTTAAAACATGATATAATCAAACGTTTTATTGAATCGTTCGTTAAACAGCGGTGCTCCCCTAACGCTAATTTTTGATCAAAATTAGTTAAATAAAAAATCAGGGTTCAACTAAGGTGTAATTGCCTACTAGGTAATATCGTTTCTAAAACGTTTACAATTAATTTTTAATCGCTAAAATTTAATCGCTAAAAAAAAACTATTGCTTCATCGCGAATATTTTGAATTCGAGTGATGACCGCTTAATTATTATTTATAATTCGAGATCTTAACATTTAAAAGTCGTCATCACTTAAACACGTTAAATACTGTAAGAAGCATTTTCTATCATCGTCAAAATTAAACAGTAAATAATTCAACGATACAATTTAGTTTTAAAAATCAACGCTGGTGAAACCTTTTAGGCTGCAACAACATTTCAAAAAGTATAGCTACGAATTCAATTGTACTGTATAATTGTTGATAATTGGATAATTGGAAAAGGGCATTGATATATAATTTGGGATATTTGGCGTCGATTACGGTGCGACGCGCGACACGCCAGAAAATAACGTGATAAAATTTTTGAAAAGAGAACAGGATTTTCTAGACGAATTCGCGCGCGTACCGCTCAAATTCAAATTAAAGTACATTAAACGAGAACCCGGTTTCGCGACGCCATGTGTCGATTCAGCGTTGCTGGGCGTGTGTCCGCGTCTAACAAAGAGTTCTTCCGGTTTCGTGCCACTTCGGATCCGGCACCGGCAAATATTGAAGCTCGAATTACCGTGAATCGCTGGCCAACGGCGCAGCACGGCGTTGCACCGAGAAATTTTGATCGTCCTGAAAAACGGAGCGGCGCGGATTTAAATTACTGGTAGCTCGCTGCCGGTTACACCGGAAACGAAACGCAACGATCCCTCTCGACGTTTTTATTTTCTCCGCTTGACACACAAATTGCGCAACACTCTTTCGGCCGCACACGTTCGCGCGCTCGCGTGCTCACGGCCGCGAGAAAAAAAGCGGATTTCGATCGCCTGCATCATTCTTCCCGCTTTTTTCCCCACAAACCCCTTTGTGCCGTTGCTGCTCGACGAATTTGAATTACGACTTTTTTCAATGCACTAAGAGTTTTTTCACGCCGACCTAACAATCGATAACTGGAGACGCAATTGTTTCCAATTCGGCAAATCACCCTGCTGTTGAACAAAATTGCCTGGCGCAAAGAAAAAGTTACTTGAAATGTAGCAAAGATTTTATTGAATCAGAGCTTGATCAAAGATGACGTATACCTTCGTTTTTATTATAAGATTATGTTGGATAATGTAATCGATTGTACGAATAAATGAAGTATTACTAAAGGACGAAATTTAATATCGAAAATCGGCAACTTAATTCGCCAGTGGATCGTGATTTTAATGAATGACATGTTCGTAAATTCCGGCTTCATTTTTCGTGCGTGTTCGAATCGGCGCACGTAAGCGGTTTGAGATAGCGAAAGAATTGGTTGATATCACAACAGTGCGTCACAAGTGGCTGATTTAATTCGCAATAGTAGAGGCACGGTGTTATCGGCGTTAACGCGGCGTATCGTCGGGCAAATCGAGAGGAATCGTCGAGCGTTCGCAGTAAATAAATTGGTTGCCGGTAAGAATTACGGTGTCGCTGGATCGTCGTTATTAATATTCCTGTTCCATTAGCGGTCCTCCTGCTCGGGTTGCGAAAGCGCAGCGTCATCGGGAAGACCGGGTCTCGCTTTAAATTTCTACGGTAGCCGCCGACGCGACGGTCCGGCAATTCAAATATTTTCATTAAATTAATCGGTTTCCGCGTCGCGACGCGCCATCGACCACGAATATTACAACGCAGTGAAACAAAAGCGTAGTGCTCGAAAAGCACAAAAATCTTTTGTCCTGGAAATAATCCGCTCGACGCGTTTGATTTAATTATTGCATCAACGAGCCCTTTTTACCCTTCGCTCAACGAAATAAATGCGTAAATTGGAAAAATAGTATTAAGACCTGGATTTTCCGAATACGTTTTACACGTGAATTCTGTGACAATTCGTATGCAACGATATTTGTTGTAATCGATGAGGGCAATATTAGAACGTTTATTATTTGAACAGTTTTCACATATAGTCACGGTAATTCCAATATATTATACCATTAATTGAATGAATCAGTAAGGATTTAACCCTTTGCACTATGATTTCTTTTACAGCTACGTTGACTATCACTGTCTTATTCTTGAATTTTTGTTTATTGCGCGTTTTTATCTACATTTATTTCTAGATTTTTAATAACAGATGAATCTTTATCTTTAACTCAACGCTTCTTCTCTCAGTCGCTTCTTCAAGTATATTTTCATCATCATATGGCTAATAAATAACCAGCTGATTTTGTCAGCTGGTTATTTATTTCGTGTCCTAAAAGCATAAAATCCACAGTCGACCACCAAGCCGTTAAACAAATTCATACGTTTTCGTCAGGCAGCAATTTTCGCGAATGGTTTTCTGCGCCTCGCGCTGTTTCTCTTCTGAAAGTTTCGGCTCTTCGCGGTTTCTCGACGGACTGATAAGTACGGTTTTATTTACAGCCTGTTGTTCGATTCAATTGCGGGCATTGAAACGCGTAAGTACACGGCGAGGATGCGGTTCGAAGAGACTGGGAAACGCTCGGCGTGGGCCGCGTAAAAGTTAGCGGAGACAGAAAAAGCGAGAGCGTTCCGGTTATGGGCAATTCCATCCGGCAGGGGCCCTCGTATTCCCGATCGTATTCGTTTCACGGTATTCGATAGTGGATTTCAGCTGGCGGCGAGTCGCCCTTCTCGCCCCCAGATTTACACTCTCTTCCACCCACGAGTTTGCACTCGAAACCACCCCCGAATTCGTAGCCGGCGTGTTTTACAGCGCGAGCGCGCCGCTTCAAAGTTAAACGGACGATCCCGGACGCGGGACACGCCGGAACAATTCATTGTTTCCCAAGGAATGCTCGGTGGAGACCGAATTCAATGGCTGGCGAAATTCGCTCACCGAAACTTTGCTTTCTTCGATCCTTTTCGGACAGGGAATACTTCAAGGTATTCAACATGTTTCTCTGAGAGATTATTATCCTGAGAAATGATTAACACGCTAAGTGCCGAATATCAGCTCCAAAGATTCCTACAATATTAAAGTTATTGAATTAACGAAGTCGGAACTGTCTAATCGAAATTTTCATTCGCCCGTCGAAAAACCTCTTAATTTTAAAAGCACATTGTTTCCTTCGTAGATATTCAAGTTACTACTTTCAGCTGAACAGAAGATGACAAATTGTTCCGTTTATTTTGTGTATCTGCGATAGATTTTTCACAAAAATTCTCAAATTTGAATACTAAAACTACCGAGTACTTAATTGGACAAACGTATCATATTATATTGATTTATGACAACGATCAGATTTGATTCATTTGAACTTTACACGATTTCTATTAATATACATACAGGTAGCCCTCCTACAACACGGCATCTTATAACACGGTTTTCGCTTCAACACGATAAGAAAATTGCAAAAACCTCTGTACAGCACTGTGTGTACTTCTACAGCCGCGGCGAGGCTTGCCGTCTTAAAGATACAATGTTGTCACTGAGATGTTTACATTTCTTCTAGCTCAGTGAGTGAAACGAAAGTGTCTCACGCTGCTAGTCGGCAGTTTGCGTCGAGCCACGGTGCGTTAACACGTTGAGCGTGGCGCTGATATTTCTGATCTTTTCCCTTGGCCGGCAGAAAGCGGTCGCTCTCTAAGTATGCGATAATGTAATATTATCAGCGACTTTTGGCAACGCCAAAAGTTTAACAAAATAGTTGTTATATTTTGTTACATGTGTAAATCCCAGCCACACTTTTGCTCAGAATGCTTCAATAAAGCTCATTAAAAGTATATTTGACTACATTCATTCAGGTCCCACGAAAAGTGTAACGACGGTCCCCAGGGACCGGAGCCGGCCACGGGGAAAGATCAGCACTGGTCCCCAAGGACCGGGGTCGCGCTCAACGTGTTAAAGAATAACTTTTTCGTCTTTATTAAATTAGAGTTGAGTGAAATTAAAATAATATTTTTTGTTTTCTTTTCTTTGTTTTGTGTTGTACGTACATTTATATTTTTAATAAAAATTAAGTTGTTTATGTAGAATTAAAAAAAAATATTTGGTTTTAATAAGTTTTCGGAACGTAACCCCCTTTCTGTACTGGCTCTGGGTCTCATACAACACGGTTTCACACAACACGGCATTTTCTAGGAACCTATCTACCGTGTTATAGGAGGGTTACCTGTACTTGATTATAGAAGTTTATCTATACAGTTTTCTTGCAAACATTTTTATAATATCAACGATTGTGAAGGAAAAGTTAAAATTTATCATAGGAAATATTAGTTCGACCTCTTGAATGTTAAAAATCCTAGTAACATTCAGTTTGCTGAATATATTGAAAGAAAAATTAATTTCAAAGTCTAGTTAAAAATTAGTGACGCGGCTACTAGTTTATTGGTCTTCTTATTTACCAATAGAAATGGGTTCACGAGGTTGTAGACAAGTGGGTACTACGGTGGTGCAGGTCAGGCGGAACGCGCGAGACACCCCCCTTGCCCCTCAACAAAAATTGTGCCATTTTTCCAATATGGGACAGTACAAACATTCGGTGAATTGGTTTAGTGTTTTGATTTAATCCATCTGTTATTGCAAGCGGGTTGCATAATTATTGTCATCTATTTCCAATTTCGGAATAGTGCGCATGATATGCGTTTGTTTATGACTCTGTTGTGATACAGGAGGTAATTATTATTACTATTGTTGTTTATTTGAAAGCTGGCTGGAACATGCAATTTTATTAGTAGTAGTACTTCGCAGTCGACGTTTAAAGGTTTATAAGTAGTAGTTAATTAAGTAATAGTTAACTAACCAATAGCTAATCTTGAAAATAGTTAACTCATTATCAATCAACGCGAATTGTTCCGTTTGCGAATGCGAACGAGTTAATAGGTTGTAGGTATATTCTCAGTGGTCTATGTACACCTATCCATAGAAAGATATTTACACGCGAAACGTGTTTTGATAATAATGAATTTAGATGTTCGGATAGTCGAGGTTTCGCGACACGTGTCGGAAGCAACAAAATAATCCTGCAATATAAAATGTAACTTCAGAATCTGCAAGGACGAATTAAGTGGAAATAGTCTCGAAAGGTTCATTGTCGTTTTAACTGGCGAGATGTAAGGAATTAAGTACGCCTGTTCAATTTTATTATCGGAGAACGTTGTCCGGGAAGTGTCGTGTTCTTGGATTAGCAATGCAAAAACCATAAGCGCCACGGAATTGGACTAATTACGGCAGCTATCGGTTCAACGTCCTGGCGGCTGGCAGCGTCGATGAAATTCAATTATTGGCAGATATGATTACACGAATAAATGATTCACGTCTGTCAAACGTCGCGCGCACTCCATTGGATTACAGCTTTTAATTATTCGCCGCAACGGCAGATTATTTCCATGAATGTCAGGCCCGTCGTAGCTGAAAAATCGACGGCGACGAGCTCCGAATAAGAAATCGATGATCGTTAAAATAAAAATATTCTAAAAGTACCTACAAAATTACAGTGATTTAAAATGAATGTAATATCGAATGAATTATATAAACAGAAATTCTGAAATAGAAGGCAAAGAAGCTGATTCGGTAAAAGGTACGAAGTTAATTCTGCTTTATCTAGAATTTGATAGGCGATTGCTAAGTGTCGGTCGTTTGAAATTTCAATTCCTTTGAGGCCAGAGCAATCGAACGTACTTGGCGGCGCGACCAAAAATAATTGACGAGGTGTTACGATCCGGCAGCTCCGATAAGAGGATAATCAAGGATCGAGCGCTGGCCAGCAATTAGGCGGCGAGTGCCGTTCAACCGTCGCGATTACACGCAATCAGAACAATTGACCGTTACACTACTATTTTGCACTGTCAAGGATTAAATCCATTATTATCATCCTACAAAGGATCATTACTATTAACCTATAATACCACAAAGGAAATTAATTCCGCCAATTGATCCCCTATTATACAACGAGGGCGTAACGCGGTGCATACCGTTTCACTGACCGATCGATCGCTCGTCAATACGATTCGATTATTTTATACTACCGCTGTGCTTCATGGGAAGTGCCGACACTTGATTCTAACGCACGAGGAACGTCAGAAGTCCTTTTTCATTCGAAAATATCAATTGCTAATGAAATCCTGGAAACGAAACTATTTTTGGAATTTTCAGCTCTCAAATCGTGAATCTGGCTGCATTGAAATTCAAAATAAAGATAAAGTATCACTCTGCGTACGCACTAACCATCCAACTTTTTGTCTTTAGACTTTTAATGACAGAAAATCAAGATCGAGAAGATACACAATTATTAAATCGGCGTGCTCCATTTCTGGAAACGAAAAACTGTGTTGATACGACACTGTACGACACAACTGTGTGACATTGACATAATAAACATTCGAGAATTCAGAACAACAATCGAGAACTTGACACATTATTTACCGGAAGTCGTTTAGAAGTTTGTCGACCACTAAGCTATTCGTAAGAGAAGTTCGACAACTTTCTTTTACATAATAATTTCAAAAGAACGTATCGCGTTCTGTTTAATTTATTAATTTTATTGGATTGTTAATGAGATTATTGTAGTTTCCGAACAGTTTTTTAAGAAATCCTAAACCATTGGTTTTCGATCTTAAAAGAACTATTAAAAAGAAGCTGGTAGATGGAAAAGTTAAGATCAACAAGGTAGTATCTCTTCGAGGTGTCGGATTCACTTTCCCCCGATTCGCAAAGAAACAAACAGAGTCGCGATGTTCGAGGCGGGAAATCGATTCCAGGCTCGAATGAACAGTGGCGCGTTATTCATCGGTGTTAATAAATACCGCGAACTAATTTATGATAATAACGCGTCGCCGATAATAGGAGAAAATTCAATTCGTTTCGACGCGGTCGATCCCCGCGAACAATGTCGCCGAGCAATTTTCGATATCCTGTTCGCCGGCCGCGAGAATACTTCCTGCTCCTGCGTCCATATAAATAAATCATTTTTACGGGAACGACACGTCGCGCTCGCTCTCGCAACAATTTCATTTTACGATCGTTATTTCGCGCTCCTCTCGCGGAATCGTAAATTCTCAACCGTGTCGCCATTAATTGTCCCACGCATTATCGCGACCGAGATCGTTTGCGTCGCGACGTTCCAGATCTCTGTGTCGGTACGACGCACAGTGGTACCTTCTCTCGAAATATTAGTCAAAGTGCAATTTTCCAAGTATGTAGCAGCAGAAGGCTGCTGTACTACATACGTTGCACACAGTGATTTTCATTAACATCCGGACACCTTTTAAAACAGTATAACTTTTTAAAGTGAACGAAATGATTTGTATTTTTGTTAGATGTTACAGAGACTATGCAATGTCTATAAAAAAAAAGAGCAGAATGAAAGACAAATAATCTAATAAATTTTTATCGGAATGTACGAGGAAAATTTAAAAAAACGCGTTTCGTAGATTTCGGCAACTCATACGCATACTGGAACTTTTATCGTAATCGGTTGTCGTTACGAATTACAAAGATAGTAAAAATCTCAGTTTTTCAGGACATTCGACCAGGAACTGTAAAAAATCTAGAGATTTTGATATCTTTCGACGTCTGTAGCTTGACTCTGCGTTAATCGATTTCCATACAGTTTTCAGTACGCATACAAGATACCCAGATTTACAAAACTCAGTTTTTAAATTTTCATTATGACGATGATAAAAATGTTTAAGAAGCGATGTTTTTACTTTTTTTGGTGGATTTTGTTTCACGTTCAGTTAATTACCTTTGCGGTTCTATAAACATTTTACGACGCCAAATTTCAGGAGGTTACCGGATGCTAGAATAGTAAGTGACGATTTAATGCTTGCGCATTGATCCAGTAATTATAATGGTTTAAAACGAGGTGGAGAATGAGATAGAAAATGGGTCTCTGAACAGATGACAATGATCGGATGGAAAGAATACGCGATGATAGGTGGCCGCCCTCCATCGACCGCTAATTATACGCCACCGGTCATTATCGCGAATAAACACCGCGGGAGTAGATCGTCGACATAATAACGGCCAAGCACCGAGTATGCATTGTTAACACAATACCTCCAAATAGCACGGAAAACGATTGAATTTGCTTTCCGCGAGACAAACAATATTAATTAATCGTAAACACAAATATTGGCCCCTCATGGATGTAGCTCCTTTGGTGGTAGCTTATTTTCCGTCGAAGAGAACACCGCTGACCATCGTTCCAGAGAGAAACGAAGCCAATAACCTCTAATCGAAATTTCTATTCGACCGTGGGAAAACCTCTCAATTTAACAGGATCATTGTCTCTTTCAAAGAAATTCAATTTACGACTTTCAGCTAAACAGATGACGAACTATTCTGTTTCTTTCGTGCATTAGCGATAGATTTTTCATAGAACTTCTCGAATCTTAACACTAAAACTACCGATCTCTTAACGGGACTAATGTATTTGATCGAGTGATAAATAACTTTCGATGCAGTTAGACCGAATCTATTATTCATATCTACCCATCAAGAGTCACTGGGGCAAATGAGATTTTGCTTTCACTAAATGGATAACGATTTAAAACAATAAATAAAAATTAAACGAATTAATAAATGAAAAGAAAGACAAAATTTTGGATAAAGAAACAAAAGTTATGTATGTCTCGTCCTTATATATTATTCTATAAGAATGACAACATTGGATTTATTTAGAACTCCTGTAGACAATTTACATATATTTCAAGAAATACCGTAGTCTACAACCGTCCGCTACGAGCTCTGGATCCACAATGAATGCCGGTTCCCTTCCTGCCAGCACTTCTTGTCCCTTTTTTTGCTGATTCCAAACAGACCTATTGATAATGCTCGGTCACCGATAACGTAAACATGGTTTTGAGTCCCGGATAGTAACCGCCGAGTGCTGCGTGCCTTCTTGCTCATACGTCAAGCTTTCCTTTATGAAACTTGACTTCATTCCGACTGTTATTATAATATATGCTGGAACTAAAAAGTGCATCTAAAAATTACTCATTGACAGATTTTTATAATATCAACGATTGTAAAAGAAGAGATCAGAAATCAGTTACTTTAACTGGTTAGGCAGTAGTTCCAGTGTTAAGAACCTATGAATTACTATAAAATTTAAGTTTGCTTAAACAATCGCAATCTACAATAAGTCGTTTCTTTATGAGAGATGAATCTCTATATTATTTGAAACGTCACTATTTATTACAGACAGAATGAAACGCTAGTTTAAAATATACTTAATGTGCTCTAACGATATGCAATCTTTTGAGGGATGCTGTTCAGAGTAAAACTAACTATGTGTAGATGCTTTGTTCAGAGCATAATCGCGACTTACACGATCTATGGAAGATTAAACTGAGGAGTGTTCCAGCTAAATCCACGGAAACGATTGAAATCAATTGCCGCCTTCTAAGAGTTTGTCAAACGTTGCGAATCGATCGCCTCAAATTTCTCATCAGCTGTCGCTTACAACGTCCTCGCACGTTAAACTCGAATGTAGCCGGCGAACTAGGACGCCCGTAAGGTTCCAGGAATTCTAGACGTTCGTAGAGCTCTAACGGCACGGATTAACGAACGCTTTATACCCTGGATTAGAGCACTTTCTTCCCCATTTGACCTGGGCTCGCCTAACGCGCAGTGCTCTCGGTCTCGCAGTGTTTGCAACCGAGACCCATCGTAGTACGTTCCAATGGGCACGGTATCAGCTTCGATCGACAAAGGTTTATGAAATACGGACAGCGTTTAGCCCCTGGGCGACGATCAGCATTCGACACCTCTTCAAATAGTAATCGAAACACGACTCGTCGGCAAACATCGGCTCCCCGTTGCCTGCACATAGAATCGAATCGATTCGAATCGAATCAGTTTTCAGCTCCGAGCACACGTATCTACGCGCATTCTCGGTACCCTAAGTACCACGACACTTACCGAGGATACTGCGAATCTTGATGATCCTTATAGGATCTCCGGATCCTCGAAAATGTCTATTCAAATCGACGCTGTAGCTTATCAAGGAGTTTTGAAGCGAAATCTTCGTTCACGTCTCTGTGAATATGACACTCTACTAGAATGACAGTGATCTTATTAATTTTGGGATGCTAGCATCGATTTCAATTTTGTTGTAGCTCAACTATGATGAGTAAACTACGCATGTGTGAATTTGTAACTAGAACGACAAGGTGAAATTCAATACAGGGAAACATTGTAAGGATTCGGGAATATTAAATTAATAAAATTATTAAAACGAGGAACAACTGTCGACCTAGGCCTTTGCACTACGATTTCTTTCAGAGCTACGTTGATTAGCACTTCTTCATACGTTACTTACTTTTAAGGCTCGGTTAGTCTAGTGTTAATAATTTCCCTAATAGAAAGAAAGAATTTTTCTTTCGTGTATGTGCTCGTTTACTTACATTCTGAGATTTTGATAACAGGAGAATCAAATTTTCTTTCTATTTAGAAGAAATGAATAGCATTCATATTTTGTATCTCCGTCGCGAGTTCAACACTCCCTAATTACTTATTACAGTGCAGTGGCTTAATCGTCGTTTTTAACAATTAATGAAAGACTTTTCTCGTTAATTTTATGATCAACTTCGGAAAACCAGAAATTAAAAAATATTCCTTTCATGTATGACTTTTTATCTAAATTATAGAAATTTTATTGAACAAAGTTATTCGGTCTAAGATTGAAATATTTGAGCCGAAACTTCTGGCACGTCGGTTTTGTTTGACACTTCGAATCGAAGTTCCGAAACTTTGAAAAAGCGGTGCGTTTAGGATGAATCGGAAACCACGTGGCGTCTCGACGCGGTTAGGCGTATCAGTATGCAGTCAGAGGCTGGCTCACTTGCCTCGGGCTTGTTATTGATGATGAACGTGCCGCCCGTTAACACGGCAGCCGACGGAAACGGAGACGGGAGCAAGGATGCGTTTATTCCGCGCCGTGAACCCGAATCCTGCGATCCCGCCCGCACACGCGCCTAATAGCAGCCTGGAAACGAAGCATTCGGGTACTTCGAGTCCAGTTTTCAAACTGTAAATCGTGCCGATCGGATTCGAGAGAGCTGACCTCGATTTTTCAAAAAGCGAAGTTGCAAAATGGGAACCTCATTGGGTTGCAGACATTCGAAGTAAAGTATGTTGCAATCTACAGTTCGACTAACAAATCTGCTTTAACTCCTTGCCTTATGATGTATGTACAGGAATTTCTTTGTTCTTCATAGATTCCTGTAGCAGAAAGAAAATTAATATCGGCTTACTAATACTAATACACATAAACACACATTTAACTCCTTGCACTGTGACAACGAGTCAGACTAGTGATGAAGATTTCGTACCTGATCCGCTAATAATGAATATTCTTCATTTCTTCTAAGTCGAAACGAAATTTGTTTCTTCTATTACCAGAGTTTAGTAATAAAAGTGAATGAAGATATGCGGGAAACAAAAATTGTTCCGTTTTATAAGAGAAATTGTTAAGGACAAAGAATCGCAGTGCAATGTACTAGATTTTTCGTCACGATATAACAAGGTCGACGGGGGTTAATTACTGTAACAAAGTTAGACGTTGCATCAGTATTCCACCTCCTAAAATCAAAAACATTCTACTGCACGTAGAAAATTCCGTCTGATGAATTTATCGCAGTTGCAATTTTTTGTAGCGTTCGACAAATGAGGAATATCAGAGAAACTCGAAAAATAACAAACTGTTTCAAAGTTTATCAGGCAAGAACTCTCTCTCTCCCGGCTATAATCCAGGCCTGTTTGATTCCAGGTTCCATAAAGTTCTGTTCGAATCCAATATTTGTCCTCATCGGGCCAGCCCGTCGAATTCTAGTCACGACTGGCTGCTGTGTCTCAACCGGAGCCGGGGAGCGCAAAGATTCCTCCGTCTATATCAGAGGCCGGCGTCAAAGAACAGAAGTTCGATAATAATTATCCAACGAATTTGCAGAAAAAGCAGAGACCCGCTCGGCGAGGCACAAAGAGACGGCGGATGAGCCACCGGCTGAACGGGGAATCCGTGAAATTTAACAAAGCGGGCTCGGTCTGCGGAATTTGAATGTCAAAGGGAAAAATAGAGGTCCTTCGGCAAAGGGCCTCGTCGTGCCGGGGAAGATGCTAGCCTGGATCAAACCGAATCTCGGGAAGAATCGGATCAAGCGGCTGGGGGCCGTGCTGCGCGTCTTGCGACACTATTGTACCAATGCGACCGTCCATGGATTGAGATACGTCGTCGATCCTCACCTTCATGGGATCGAACGATTCCTCTGGTTCCTCATCTTCGCTGCACACGCCGTATTGGCGGCGATTAGCATGCTGTACCTCATGCAGAGAGTTCAGGTAATTGGAACGACTTTGATACATTACTTAAAAAGAGGACCCGGAGATTGGAAATGCTTGATTGTTGCAATTGAAGTAGCCATTTCAACAGTTTTCTAAGCTACGAATTTTGACGCTTTTGTGGCACGTCTCAATTTTCATAGTGCAAGGAGTCACGTAAATAAACAAAGTTTAATATCTTTATATAATGTGCTATGGCTGTGAGAACAATTTTTTTCCTCGCAATCGACGCTATAAAATAATTATTTATAGGGATACAAATTTCCACAAAAGTCTACGTTTTTATTGCATCGGTTTGGTTTTATTCCGGCCCAGTTATGCGCGAAACGAAGTGTGATATTGTTTGTAAATATTTTGAAATTGCAGCGTGCGACACCCGATGACAATGTTTGAAATTAATAAACGAGTATCGACACTATTGATTCAATACCGATCTCCATTCAATCGAAACCGATGTGACAATGGTGTTTTATTTTATTGATATTTATTGACTCGTTATACAAGACATTTTTATATTCATAACAGGACTGCGTAAAATATTTATTTCGCAAACGGAAGGTCTTTTCGTTGTAAATCTGAGGAAAAAGTACCACATATTTGTCATCTTTTTATGGTAAAACTAAAGAAACAGTAACTCGAATATTTGCTAACTTTCCTTACGATTTTGTTACAATAGAATTTGTATAATACTTTGCAAATTTGCGGATTCCATAAAGTTGTAAAGATTCGCTCGTAAAGCAGTTTCAACATTATTTCGGTTCAAGTAACTGACTCAAGGAGTAGAATTGATATTGTAGTCGTTTTCAACTCTGACGCGGAACTGTCCGAAAGTTGTGCCATCGTCGTTTAACTATCGCAATATTAATTAGACAAGGTGTTCGAGAAGTCCCCGTGGAAACTTGTTTGCAACTCCGCGGAAATCGAATTTAAATATTCGTCGAATGCTCGGTGCAATCGAATAGATCTTCCCTAACTCGTCCGCTCATTACACACCTATTCTACGTATACTGTAACAAGATAAATAGACTGTCGATCTTTATCCATTTATCTTAACTTCCACTCTTGAAGAAAGTCGGGTAGGATAAAAATTTTTACAACCTCCGACCTAAATCTAATAGCTCCATAAATTTAATAACTCTGTAAAGAACTTTTTATCGAGCTAGTAACTTCTTATCTGATAACAGTTTTCATCAATTGAAACTTTAAGGACGCGAATTTGCATAATCGTCCTCAGTCTATAACCATCGGTAGAATTTCCAGCAAGACACAAAGTTCCACGAAGTTCAACATTGATTTAATATTCTTCTTTATCTTACGAGAAACCCTTTCTTGGTATAATTAGCTTCTACTTAATTCCTGTTTTGCGCCAATTAAAAACCCGATTTCGCAGGAAAGTCTACAGCCCGGCTGGAGGAAAAATTTAAACGCTTCCGACGAGCATTTTTGCGAAGGATCATCCCTTTATCTCCACAAATTTGTTTTGCATCTTTTAGAAATGTTCTTTAATAACCTGGATAGCGTACAAAATTATATATTATTAACGCTAAAAGAAATAGAAAAGGTTTTTCATTACTTTTTCTGTTCTATATTTCGTTTATTCGTCGCGAATACACAAAAGCTGCGATCTAGTTATGAACATTAGCATAATGAAACACATCGAATTCGAGCGGAAATAATGTTCCACGCGGAATTAATTCCGAGCACAGCGACGTGTTTAGGGTCACGCGACCGTGAGCTGTCGCGGCGGAAGTTCACGGGTGATCAGAAAACAAACAAAAATCGCGGTGATTCATTAGCCGGCCGCTATCCGGTGTCTCCGGGCCCCGTTAATTGACGTATCGCCGGATATCCCGTGAAAGTTTAAAAAGGCTGTCGGCACGGCGTGGCCCGTTTTCGACGCGCCAACACGATTCGCTATTCAATTACGGAGGCTGTGCGGTCAATTATTTATTTAGAATATTCATTTACTCGTCGGCCGACCACCCGGCGGCTGTCGAATAATGGAAAATCTGCATATTCAAGGATCGAAATCCGTTTAGCCGGGACTGATTCGCGGAACCGGTTTCGATCGGTTTTAGGAAGCGCCCACGTCCATCGGCATCGAATCGATGCATCACAGAATATCCAGCGTCCCGTTCCCGAGCGTCACTCTCTGTCCGAACGATCGTGTCGATTGGACCAAGCTCCTCGAGCTGGAGAAGCTGATTTTTCCGAATAATACCGATCGTCGGACGCTCAAGACCTTCCGGGACGTGATGCTCCAGCTTTCCGTCATCAGCTTCGGCGATTTCCAACTGTTCGACTTTTTGAAACGGCGACGGCTCGATGGACTGACCGGTAAGTGAACGAAAACTCCCAATTTTTAGCAGACTGTCGATCATTGTGCGAAAGGAAAATTGTTCATCCAATTATAGGAAACAAAGAGTATTTCGAGTTTCAATCATTTTTATAATATTATAATACTGTCTAATCATTTTGATATTTACCCATGACTCTTACAGGCCGATTATTAGAGACCACTAATTTATTTACGCGAAATTTTTTACCTATTTATTTACGGGAGAACCCATTAGCAGGATACAATTTATTTAACGTATTAAATCGGGGCATCTAGACATAATAGCTTAAGAGAATAGCATAGAATAACGATTGACGAGAAATTATAAAGACAGAAGAGAAGTTACAATTATACAGGGTGGAGCATGTACAAGAGGAAATTCTGCGATTGAAGTAAATGTATCAGACGTTTGAAAATATACAGTAGAACCTCGTTTATCCCAACCAATCAAGAAAAATTTTTACTGCTTCGTACAATTAATAATGCTTACCGTGTACCCGAATGAAATAATATATTTACATGCTCAGTGTGTTTGGATAGTAACGAATTCAAGCGTCGGTCGGGTAATCGACGTCCACTTGCAATTAAACCGATTCACAGTTCAAGGGCGTCGGAGAATAATTTTTCCCCCGTCATCGCTATGTATATTCTTCGACAGAGTTTAATTATGCAACCACGAGGGATTCCATTGTCTTTTTCAATCGCCGAACAAATTCCACCGGCTAGACTCGATCGGTAAATTTTAATTCCTCTCCGGGGACGATATCTCGTTGCGCTGTTTCGAGACGTCGGACGCTGGAAAACGTTTAATAAGGACACCGTCGTCGCCGCGACATTCATGCAAATGCGCTGGCATAAATAGAACCCTCCAGAAAAGCCACCGCCCACTTTTTCTCGGGCCGCAACATTTAGTGCGGTCCTCTTTATTTCGCTGAATTATACGAGTACGCCGCCCACCCCAGCCGCCGCGGAATCGTTAAACCGCCCCGAAACTCCGTGGAGCCTAGTTGCTGGATACCGGAAGTTTCGTAGCTTTTGAGAGCAATCCCCCCAAAATGGCAAATTCCATTGTGAAGCATTCTATGATAATTTGGTGGTCGATCAAAGGCGGGAAATAAAATTGTAACTGTCGACACTGCAATAGTACAAGAGACACGTTGTTAATAGAATCTCTTAATTGGAACATGCAACACATTACATTTGCTCTCTTAATTGTTTTGTTTTTGTAACAAGCGTATATTGTATGTATATTGTACATTGTATATTGTAAACGCACGGCACCAATGTGGTGCCACCGGACGGCGTTATAGTGTTAACAAACACATAGCGTGTCTATGGAACGCCATAAAAGACGATTTAGTTATAAAATAAAACAATGTGTCTCCAGTAGAAATTTCACCATCCGATTTTATCGTCGGACACTTAATCAAGAAGACCTCATAAGTTAGGGTGGTGTAGACACCTCAATGACTATCTACTATCTACCAGTCTACACCTTCGGTAATAACTATATATACTTTCTATGAAACGTCATGAAAGACGATCTTGTTAGAAAAAAACAATGTGTCTCCAGTAAAAATTTTACCATCCGAGTTTATCGTCGGACACTTAATCAAGAAGACCTCATAAGTTAGAGCGGGGTGGACATCTCAAGGACTATCTACTATCTACTAGTCTACACTTTCAGTAGCAAATATATCAACTTTCTATAGAACTCCATGAAGCACGATGTAACTAAAAATAAAACAACGTATGTCCAGTAGAAATTTTACCGTCCGATTTTATCGTTGTACACCTAAACAAAAAGACTTATTACTTTACGACTTACGGAGACGTAGACAGCTGAAGGACTGCCTAAGCCACTATCCTACATCTTCTACACCAAATAAGTGACTTTAAGCTCCAGACAAGAACGAACAAGTGAAACGGCACCTTCGACCAGACAATTTAAATCGACCGATTCAAATGCAGTCCTCCTACAATTTAGTACCGTTTCCATCCTAGATGTGAACGTGACGGACGTTCTGCTGCGAGTGGTACCCAGCTGCTCCCAGCTGTTCGTACGCTGCTGGTGGCGGAACTCGTTTCGAGACTGCTGCGAGATATTCGAGCTGCAGAAGACCGAGTACGGGTTCTGTTACTCGTTCAATTCCCAGCTAGCGGAGACAGTGAGCCAACGGAAGTACCACGGGTACCGGGAACGTCGTCCCCGCAGAGCAACCAGCTATGGCGCCTGGAGCGGCCTCAGGGTCACTGCTCGGATGGCGAACGTGACCAAGCCACCGGATTCGCGTGAGTATGCTCGCATCTGGAACTCCATCTTCGGAAGTGTACGGAATTGTTCTTCGAGACTGTTGCGTCTTGGACATGGGTTATGGATCGGTCTCTTTGGTCGGACAGGCTGGCCGCAGACGATCCTCCACTAGTCGAGTTTGGGCAATGTACAGGTTGAATTAAACCGGGATGGTTTATATTAGAGATCACGATTTTGAACGTGTATTGAGAATACATGCACATATACTCGTGTACGCGTGTAATTAATGATACAGGTCTATTAAACCAAAACGGAAGGTTAATTAATTAACGATATACCTACCAAGCTCTACAACTGCGCATCTTGTATATATTATATTATGTTAATATACTATTATAAGATATAATATATATTATATCTTATTATATATTATATATATTATAACAATATAATATTATAATTGTATATATTATATTATAGTAATTGTATATATTATATTATACGAAAATACAAACATTTCCATAGGAAGACGCTTTACAATTTCGATAATGAAATAATCGAAATAACATGAATTTAACATGAACAATGCGAATTGTTACACGCGTATAATAATATAAACAAAGTATAAATATTTATAATATGTCAACTATTGTATGTTTCAATGCACCACTCGTGTATTGTTTGTGTACTTCGAGACACGGGTACTCGTGTATTATTGTAAAAAGAAGTGTACGGATTACATTCAGGGTGTATCAAAACTATTGTATCTTCGGGAAATGAGGGGTTCCTGAGGCCACTTGGAATAACTTGTCCTTAGCGAAAATGCAATCCGCGACTTTGTTTACGAGTTATTAACAGAAAACAGTGGCCAATGAGAGGCGAGCGAGGTTTGCGAATTTCAAATATATCAATCTCCAATTTATTTCGCATTGTAAAGTGTTGAATTTTGTAATTCGCCTACAAGAAAAGGCCATGAATAATGAAGATTACAATTACTGATCTGCTTTATTATTTCGGACAATCGATTCCTTTATAAATGATTACTTCCGAACAAAAACTTTTGACGAATAAAACGTTGGCTGTTATAATTCATCGACGAATCGTGTTCGATCAAAGATAACCAACAGCATTGTTATTAATTAAAAGATGTATTATTTAAACCTGAAATTGTACTGCTGTACAGTTACGCAGGGGATTGTCTGGGGATTTGATTTGTCTGGATGATTATTTTCAGCCGGAGCCGGTGCCGGCAGGCTGCACGGTAGAAACCGTGTCAATTACCGGCGATAAGAAATTCATCAGAATTCATACTCCTCCGGCGAATGAGAATCACGAACCAGGGGCGGACGTGTAATATTCCCCGGCAGATGCCATTTAATTTTATGTCCGCGAGTCTGCAAAGTGACTCTCGACGGACGTCTTGTGGTTATCCCGTGGTTCTTGAAAAATTCCCGGTTACGCGGTTGTGAAACAACGTTGATAAACGAACCGTATTCTCTGGACGAATGGCGTTCCACGGAAGCGACGTTGTTTAACGCAGATTTAGCCGCCTGTAAATAACGCGCCCTTCTACCACGTACATTTTTTCCCTCCTCTCTTTCTCTCTCTTCATCTTTCGCGTCCAGGGTACAACGCGTACATAATTTGCCACGTTTCGTTAGCCGTGTCGCGCCAAAAACGTTCCAATTAAATGTAAAATCGAGAAAGAGCTTTCGAAGCAATAAAATGCTCCGTACGTTTTATTGCCGGCTGAAATAACGATGCCACATAATTTTACAGCAAACAATCCACCGTTCGACGCCCGAGGATATCTAGGAAATAACGTGTTTTCGTTGCGTGGCACTGTGACTTTTAGAAATCACTGATCGATCAGGTATGGACTAAGTAATTTTTGGAACGCGGAGAACTTCAATCTAGGGGTGCGTTGATTCATAAAGGAATTAAATGATAGAATCGATTGGAGCTTTAAGCTGTGAGAACTCGAGTTGGATGATCATTTATCAAGATCGTAGATTATGCGAACAGTGGCCGATTTACGGAGATCTTTACGATTTTTGGAACAATTGTTTGAAGTAGGAGCCTACGCCCACTTTCGAGCCACTAAAATGGACATTTTTGCCATATTCGTGACCCCTTACAATAATCAGTTTCTTAAATAAAGTTTCATAAAGCAAATTGATATGGTGAATTAAATATTATAAATATTGGCGTGTGCCTCACATTCATTTCTCTTTATGTATTTTATAAAATTACGTAATTCAATTTGTATTTAACAAAGTTTAATAAAAAAAGGATATATTAATTAATACGAAATACAAAAGAAAGTAAAAATTCATTCGCAGAGTTGAATCAACTTGTCTCGTATAATTTGGTTAATGAATTAGTTATAGATGTTTAATACACACTCGACGAAAAGAGAAGTTGTCTCGATCCTCGTCGAGACTGCAATGAAGGCGACGATCACGATTATAACGAGCGTATGTCGCACACCTGTAACAAGTAGAGTAAAAATCTCCAGAAAGAGTTAGTTTTCAATCACTGGGTGTCGTGGGTAAGGAAAGAATTCGCGATAAATTGGAAAATCGATTGGCTCCGGAATCTCGGGTGGATATCGGCATTGAAACACGCCCGAAAGGACTCGCGTGTCGTGGATTCTACGAGATCACCGGTTCGAGGAGCCGATCGCTCGAATTTCCCGACGACGGCGGCGACGCCGATGACGACGACGGTGCACGCGGTTCGTCGAGGCAGTTAAATTACTTGGAATTTGCTGCGGCTGGTCACGTGATCCCGAAGTTACCACTTTGATGACTGAATGCCCATTGAGTCGGCCAAGTATGACCGTCGTTTCCGTCGAACTCCCGTAAAACTTCCTCCGTCGTCGACAATTTCCCTCGGAGATCGTCGCGTTCTACCGCGGCTCCATTCTACCGCGAACTTAGGCTCCTTTCGACGGGCGAGCGTCGCCTTTTCTCATTTTATACCGCGACGAAAAATCTAGAAGAGATTCTGGAAGACTCTCTCCTTCTTTCTCTCTCTCTCTCTCTCTCTCTCTCTCTCTCCCTCCCCCTCTCTCTCTTTCTCTTCACGCGACACAGAAACTCGATTCGACTCGCGATTTTACGATTTGACGGCTGTTCGAAGCCCTTTCGACATTGTTCACCTTTGTCGCCAAGTTTCCATGACTTCGGAACCACCATTCGGGATTACAAGAGATATTGCGGACCGCGACAAAGGGCTGACGAAAGGCGCTGCAATTGCTCAACCACGTTTTACTGCCAGCGAATAAAGATAACCGTTCTTTGAAATTAATGGCCCGCGATGGTCCGCCGATTTCGACCGTGTTGCTCTCGCGTCTCACTCGAGAGCTGTATTCTGACGTGCCGAGTGTGAATAAGGGCTTTATGTGCAGACACAATGGTGGCCATTAACGTTTCACGGCTCCACAAAAATACTGTCTTTTGATTATTTATTTGTTTATTTGAGAAGCAAGAATTTAACGCGCCTTTTCTTGAGATAGCGCCTTTGCTTATTTCTCTTGCTCCCTCCTACTTCTTATTTCTGCTCAAAATTTTTTGGTAAAGTATCTTCAACATTGTATCACATTGGCAAATATTTTCAGTAACGTTCTTCCATTAATATCGGTTTTAAAAATTCTGTATGTCTAAGATGTTTTCAATAAGTTACTGCCGCTGCTTTAAAATTGGCAGATGTACTTTTGATAATTTTCCTCACACTCTTGCGCTTCTTATTTTCGCAGAAAAATTTTTTATGTCGTAGTTTAAACATTGCATCGCATCTACAAATATTTTTAGTAATATCCATTCACGAACGCAGATTTTATAAATTCTGAACAACCTTCCGAATAAGTTGCTATATGTTACGTAACTTTTTAGAGTAACTAATCCACGGTTTTGAAAATTCCTGTGAATAATAGATGCACAAAGACCCTAAATGGGAAAACTGTCACAGGTTCTTTCGTCATCCGAACATACTAACAATAAAAGAATCGTGGAGGATTGAAAGGATTTTGGGTAATCGTCGTTGCACGATTTGAATAGGGATTCGCATTTTAGAGGTATCAAGAAGTATTTTCGAAACTTTCCAGACGAGTCCGACGGTATTTTATTCATGTTGGACGATCCGAGAGTGTGGCCAAACAACGGACGAGTGATCCCAGCGAACTCGCTGACCACCGTATCGTTCGATTGCATCTCTGGGTTCGCTACTCAATCGATTCTGGAGCTCGACGAAAGCAGAGCGCCTTGCAGATACAAGCCTGAGATGCTCTACGCTCAGGAAACCTGCATATCGTTTTGCAAGCAGAACCATACCATCGAACACTGCGGGTGCAATCCTTCGTTCATGTTTCCTGCCCGTACGTTGTCATAAATGCTTCTACAATTGTTTCCCAGACATTTATTTTACGGAGCCCTAAACACAACTAATATAGTGTACGACATATTGTTTTATAACAATGACAAGATTGAATTTACTCGAACTTACCAAACAATTTCCAATAGAAACGTTTCTATAACTTCAATAACTGTAAAAGGAGAAATCAAAAGTCAATGCAAGTATTTGATAGTGTTAAAATGCCATACATAAATAAACTTGACATTACGTTAAAGATAATACTGGATATACGTGAGTAAAACCTGAGCAGAGACTAAGCCTGAAGACAGAAAATTTACGAAGTATCATTTACGAGCTAACAATTCGAACAGTTTTTTCAAAACACTCATTGCCAAAAAATTGACTGAAGGTTTCTTCTTTATCGTGACACTGATGTTGCAGGTTCCATACGCGAGTGCAACATATCCGACTTCGTCTGTCTAGCCGACCACAACGGTAAGAATGACGACTCGTTCCGAGTTCCTGAAAGGTTTCGCTAATTGTAAGTTTCGAATGGCTCGCAAGACTTGTATAGAGATAATGTCTTCACGGAAGAGGAAGAGGCGTTCGAGAAGGATCCAGTGGTTTGCAACTGTCCGCCGGGCTGCGACTATAACATCTACACACCCCACTTGGCAGCGGTGAGGATGTATCAGTCGGCGGACATCACGGTGGACGTGCATTTCTCCAGCCAGACGAACTTCCGCTACAAGATGGACCTGGTCTACACTCGCATCAATTTTCTCGGTGATTATACTGCGATTTATCTCATCCACTAAACATCCCATAACGAACCATTTCACACGCGAACGTCACATTTTTCTCAGCTGTAACGGCTGGGTCGATCTTCATATTTCTAGATCGAGATGAGGAATATTCTCGAATAATATTCCAGCGGAAGCGGTCGTCCAAGTTCGTATCAAAATCTATTGTTTGGTCTTGCTTTTATAGCCTTTTCGTTTGCAATATTTCATCCACCGAGGGACCTATATCTTCTGTTATTACTTAAACAGTCGAAACAAAAGATTCTATTCATCCGGGGATATCAAGATGGCGCTTGCAAAGCTTCAAATTTGGTGCTAAATTGCTAGATACATACCACTTTGGCCAGTTGAATCGAATTCATATTCAAATATACGGAGCCGGCCTCCGTTGTTCTCGCTAAGAATACGACAGCCGAGCTCATTCAAGACAGAAAATCTGCAATCCGATTCGGCGGAGATTTACATTTCTTTGGCCGCGGTTCCAGAAGTCGGGGCTCGCGAAAACTTTGCTTTTGTGTCGTTGGCGAACGCTTCCGCCGGTGCTGCGAAACCGAAAGAACCAGAACGAAGTAATTTTCAACGTTAGAGAATCGATCCAGCAACGCGATTCTGCTTTTAATTTTATTCCTGTGTCAGCCGTTTCTTCGTCAATCTTTTTATTGAGTTGTTCGGAGAGTTCGTGCCAATGTTTCACGAAAATTCAAACGTAATAATGTTTAATTAATTATGTATGCACCATTTTGTTCCACAACCTTTCTCTATGGTGTGGGTCACTTTCGATCTATGTCTTTATTTGATAATCATTACTGGTGGTTTGTCTGCCGGAACGTTCTTCGTCTTTATGGTTGAAATCTTCACCTCTAAATTTCGCGAACTACTTGCGCACAGTTTTTGCTTGTGTGCCATTTTTACCTTTGCGGTAATAAAATAACGTTAAATGTCTAAAATGTACTGAATTTTCTTCCACCGTCAACAGGCTAAAAAGCTGACACAAATGAATTTATACTAACCAAACATTTTGTAAATTTGATTGAAATGTTTGGTTTTATCAATTTCGATATATTCACATATGCCCCAATACCACCCACCAAATTCAACAAGAATTTCGAACAACCGAATAGTTAATTAAAAAGTACAAACCGACATTTAATCTTCTTATAAAAATAGTCATTTTAACTAGAGCGAGCTTGACAAGTTAAAATTTCTCAAAATCGCATATTTTGGAGAGTGTGACAGATTACGACTTTCAATCAACTTTCAGCCGTGAAGTCGGTATGACATTTTAATCTCAGAGACTCGAATTTATTAGCCGAGGTAGAAGGAGGTTTCCAGATCGTGAAAATTTTTCAGCAGGATTGATCGGCTACTTATATTTTATTCAACCCTCGCCAGCAGAAAGAAAATTGATTGAAATCAAACGCACGTTTCCAAAGGCTGTAAAGATGCCGTAAAAGAATTTGCATGAATTTGATTTCTCAATTATTTTCCTTGACTGTTGTTCGAGATACACGAAGCGTTTCGAGCATCGCAAGCAATTGACTCGGTGACATAGTTGATCCTAACACGATTAGGTTGCAGATTTTTTTTTTGGGAAATCGGGAGGAACGTAGAATGTTTGTTTTGCAGTGTCCTTCGGTGGGATAATCGGCTTGTTCCTGGGCGGCTCGTTGCTCAGTGCGATCGAGCTGCTCTATTACCTGGCGGTGATGGTGTTCCGTTACCTGGCCTCGTGCCGTCCCGAAGCGCATCCTCGCACCGGAAGGAAGATCGTGAACTCTGGCGGCCCTCCGACGACGCTGCTCGCATTGCCCATTCAGGATTACGGCCCGGTAAAACCGAGACCGAAGAGAATCCCGATTTTAGTGAATTACGCCGCAGCGAAATCGAATTTGAACAGATACTGAGCCAGCTCCGGGACCGGTCGAGTTTTTAAGCGGTCGCTCGGGCGATTATCGTTACTCACGATTTATCGGCGAACGAGGGCCGGGAGGAGAGACCGGCAAGGAAGAGCAAGAAGTCGGCAAGAGCAGCATCGATTTCGCGTAACAATCTCGTTTTTTTACTGCAAATAGAGGCGACCCGGTTAGACGGTAATCACGGCCGCGAAACACTGGTCGCGCGTCGCGACGCCCATGCCGAACGATAACGCCCCGAACAGAATTATGTAAACGCAGCCCGTAGAGAATCGATTCGTTCCTGAATGTTCTCCGCCGTCGTTTCGACGTGTTGACCAGACCAATAGCTGCCCCGTTGCAGGATGCTCGAGTTATGAGATCGGCAGCTTCTGCGTTAAGTTTTACTTTGCCTGACGATCAACCGGGCGCGTTTATTTGCGCTCAAACGATTGCGGAATCGTAGAGGACGAGATTGAACCGGGTTTAACGCGAGCTCGTTCGGTTCGACTCGTAGTGTGCCTTCAAATCGTATACGAACGTGCAAATCTGCTTTTTATTGCTCGACTGTGACGTTTTTCGTATTTTGGTTTAGCGGCACTCAAAAGATTACTTGAGATATTAGCACAATTGGGAGACTTAACCCATTGCACTCGAAGTTATTTTAATTCGAAATAAGAAAACATGTTTTTTAACCTAATTGAAGCCATTCGCACGTGCAATACTTGCGCGTTTAACACTTTTTAAAAATATTAACAAATTTTATACAGTTAAACTTATTTTAAGATAATATTGCAATAATGTCTGATAGAATTTGCCGATCACTTATGCTCGCCAAGAAACTTATCTTGGACACCTATAGGCGCCAACAGTACTTCAGAAGTAAATTTTCAAAGTTCTTATTGGCGCATATAGTAATTTAAATCACCTCAGTGGCATTTATATTATAATAAACGCACTTGCCACGGGGCACCTTAGATTCTGGTAACGCAAGACCAGCAACACCATAAGCTCCGACTGCGGCGAAATGCAAAAGTTTGGCAGATTTTTCTCTTCGGAAGAGGGATGTTTCGCTGGGAATGAAACGAGAAGGTGGAGGAAGTGCCGCGAGCGAGATTTGCGCGCGAAACCGTCTCGCACTGTTGTAGGGGGAGGTGGGAACACTTTACATCCGACCGGCTGAGACGAAGCTAAATGTACCGGCCGTCCGCCGGATCCCCATTTACCCATTTATTATTTATGAGGACGGAGCGGGCCGAGCTATGGGGCAAAGGGTGTGAGGTGAGAAGTTGCACTGTCCGACGCGGACCGCGCAGACGACGCAACGTCGACGTCGACGTCGACGTCGAGTCTGTGGACGGAGGCTGGGGAGAAAGGGAGGAGAAAAAAGAAGAGTTCTTTTCTCGCGGACGCTTATCTCCTTTCAGGCAGGTTGTCGGCCGCGCGAGATTTATCCAGCGTGAAAGGAGACACTCCGCGGAGGCATCTTTTTTCAGACGGTTTTAAAACCATCAGCCGGGAGCTTAACCCAAACTGCCTGCGAACCGTGCGCTCTTCCGCAGGAAGGTTCCGAGGCTGTTACAGAGGTATCGCATTATTTCGCGTCTCGCAGCCGCGGAATCGGCAAACCTTTCGGAACTTCGCTTTCGAATCGTTTGCGAGGTGCGAGGAGTGGTTTCGAGGTGACATTCGGGCCAAGTGCTATCTTGCAAGAATTTTAGGGGATGCCGAAGGCGAAAGATTGTCGCCACATCCAAAACTGCGCGCAAGGGAAGCGATTTTCGCTTCAATTTTCTTGATCGATCGGAGTCGCGATCTTCTTTTGGGAAAAGACTCCTTTGGAGCACTGGATTTGGTTAATTGTCATAGGGAAGCAATCCTCTGTATGCTGTAAATAATTCTTTCTATCATTTTTTCAAAGCAAAGAGGCTACTACTTAGGAGGAACACTAAGTAACCTACTTCGATATTTTTCGTTTATAAATATGTTCTAGTACTCAAAAACAGAAGTGTCATGTGTTTTTTTTTTATATTGGCGATAATTCGGTTTAACGGGGTGAAACCCACTCCGGCATATGAAGCATGTAAATGAAGTTTTCTTTAAGAACATGTCTCACTTTACTCGGCTTTACTCATCGTATTAATTTTGATTGACGCTCTCCACTATTACTTCTTGGCATCACCTACAGAATCTTGTAAACTTCTCTCACGAGATCATGTTTACTTTCTGAACCTCAAATAATAATCATAGAGCGTAGAGTAAATGTTGTAGTAGCTCTTACATTAACTCTTTCCACCCATTTATCTCGACTCCTCCCACAAACGTCCTTGACTCCTCTCACAAATGTGCTTGACCGTTTTCACAATTACTTTGTTTCAGCCAAGAATTTCCTCGTTTCTCCAACAAAGTTCAAGTTCGCTCTCTAGACCAACAGCAACAGCTACAAAGATCATTTCTCTGAAAAAAGCGCGAATCCCTCGGGACATAGCTCCGCAATAGTTTCAAAGACAGCTCGATAGCAGCCCTCACGTCGGGGACTGGTTTGCTCTGGTCGACAAAAGAGTCCGAAACCATTGCGACACATATTTCCCGGTCAGACGGGCCCCGACTCTTTCGAGAAGTCGTCACCGTCAGACGCGAAGGTAAAAGATACCGTCGGCGGGATCGTTATCGAAAGTAATTCGATGGATTTTCCCGTCGCAGAGCGCGGGGAAGAAAGCATTCTCCTTCATCCCCGAACTACTCAAGAGGTACGTGAAGGGTTTAGATAACAGCACGCCCGAGAGTTACTCTAAACTTTCCCGCTTCCTTTTTGGAGGCAGGCCGTGGCTCTTCCTCTTTCCTTTTTCCACCCTCGTCCCAACAATCCTTCGGTGCCTCTCTCCTCCCACCTATCTCTCTCTCCCTCTCTCTTGCCCGCGCGCGCGCACTCTCTCACTCCTTTCACCTTTTTGTACCCACGCCGTCCTCACCTTTCACCCCCGTCGGTCGCCTTCCCAGGCGCAGCCACCAACTTTCCTACGACAGTTTGACAAAATGCAGATTTCCTTCGTTTCCCTGACAACGATCGGTTTTTCTGCTTACTCCTCTTCCTTCCGCCACCCTCGGCCACCCTCTTCCGTCCGCCTTCGGCCTCGCGTTCGTGCGCGACGTGCATGCTTAAGCTCCCTCCTTGCCTCTGTCCGCATCGCGCTGCAGGATGAGGCCAATGGGATCCTCGTCTCCTTCTTCTTTCTTTGCGCTCGACTTCCTTGTCCTTCGTCGACGTTGATGTCGCCCGGCCACTTCCGGCAACTGGCACCGATATCGACATATTAGCGTTTCTTGGAACACAGCGGGAATCGAGGGGCTCGCGGTGCCAAACGGGACCTTTAAATCATGCTGTTCTGCGGTATCGGCTCGCCATGATATCCTGTTTGCTCTGACAAACTCGAGCGATGTCTCGTTCGAGTTGTTTACAGAATGGGTCCTGCAAATTATTTTCGCTCAATGTTCGCTAACTTTCGCAGTTGCGGTATCGCTAGTAGACTTCAGCTATTATTTCGCTGCAAATTTCCGAGTACGGTGCCACGCAACAGCTTTAACGAGGGTATGCGTGCGCCAGCTGCCAGAGTGGATCACCGCATCTTCGAGGCTGACACTTTTATCCAGCCATGAAGGCTGACGAGCCGAGATCAACCTGGATTTAACTTGTAGACCGCCCCGGAACCCGTCCGCGTTATCACTGACGACTACTACTTGCAACCGGAATTTCCACATTTGTGCCGACCTTCGTCCCCTTGGTCTCCGGAGAAAAATTACTAATTACAGCTGCAACCAAAGAGAAATATCAACCGTCCTCCAATTCGAGACACTTTACCCACTCACTATTTTCTTTGTCTATTTGTTGTCTCACGAGGAAAAATCTGAACATGAATCGGTTTCTGCTTTTCCATGGTTAGGCGTCCAGACGTCAAATTGTCAACGTCAGAATTTCGAAATTTGTCCGTGAAAATTCGGATCTCGGGCAGGCCGCGCAGCACGAGCACTTTTAGCTGCTCGGCGAATTCGTTTCAGCGGCATGGCATTATGGACGTTTTCGAGGACCGAACGAACACATATTCGTTCCGCGAACCGCGTCGCGGCGTCCTTGACGGTATCATTCACCGTGACGCCACGCCACGAGCAGTACGGTGAATACGAGCAAATCTACGTGCACGGGACACGACAAAGTATTTTAGCTCCGGCAGGCATTGCCATGGAATTACACGACTCCGCTAACAGGCAGGCTAGCAATCGAGACGCTACTTAACCGAACTTCTTGCTCCATACTCCCGCAATTGAGACAGTTCGCTTCAAAATCGTTGTAACTTGAATTTCGAGGCTGTAATACAGTTGATTTAAACTACGCTACGACTCCTCCCATCGATTACGGTTGGGTATTTACTGTTCTTTAAACTTCAAATTTCGTTTAGAAACGCGTCAGTACGCTCCTCCCCCTAACGATTCTAGATAGCCTACCTCCGCCCATACCTGTGAGCTCCTCCCACAAAGGCTTCCCCTACGACGTTCAAATTCAGTCAGTAAATATAGAATAGAAGCTATACCACTTTAAACACATTTTATATTCTTCGGATGTCTCCAACTTCTTAGCTCCGCCTACAATATCCAAAGTCATTTAGAAAATCTACAGCACAAATAGTAGAAAGTATGTCTTTCAAAATTTGTCTTGTGCCAATTTGGTTTTGTATCTCTTAGCCACGCCCACAAATTCTTTCTACCCTCCCCCTCTAACTAGTTCAAGTAGTTTTGGTAAAATGTCAATTTTAGGTTCCAAACTGAGCCTACCCATTTAGCCCTACCCATAAATGAACTCAGCTCCTCCCATAAATATGATTAGCTCCACCCACAAGTTTCCAGTTCGTTCAGTAAATTCTGATTCGATTCTGTAACGGATACCGAGACCTTTCTCCGACTTTATACAGATAAATTTGGTGACGTATAGCTTCTTTAACTGGATGAATGCGACTTTTCCGATTGTCCGAATGGAATCGCAGTGGCTGGTCGGGTTCCCCTGTACCATTCAATATTCATGTAAGAAGAATTACGAAGCAGTAACTTTCCGTCCTGCGGTTATCTAAATCCTGCTCTCCGCACGAGCAATTCAAGGAGGAAGGTAAAGAGCCTGTTCCTTGGCGTTCGTAGGACGAGAGGAACATCCTCGGTATTACCTCCGATAAGGGTCCCCGGGACGGTATCTGTGCCTCTCGTTCTCCACGACAACACGATTATCCGACTCGTCTGGGGCAAGTTATTCTTCGGTATCGGTTCAATGTTACCGAGATGGATGTTTTTCTCCTGTGCCGAGCGACAGAAATCTCGCCGCGGCGTTTTCGAGCAGCGCTCCCAGTTTTCCTGCCTGGCTCTTCCAATTATGCGTGCCTCGTTTCGTCAACATCGCGATCCTCCACTTTAAACGGAAAAATTGTGCTTCGCATCGTAACTATGATTTTTCAAATTTCATTATAAACACAAAGCGATCTCAAATAATCATTCGCAGTTGCCGGAATAGTTAGAACTAATCCTGGGTACAGATAAGCGTGAAAGCAGAGGGAGAACGGATCTCGCAGAATTCCGACCAGAACTTCGGAAATCTTCCTAACTTCGTCCTCCATCAGCTAGCCGAAGTTTCCCCAGTACGATTTCTTCATGCGTCTCCAAAATATTCGCAGACTAGGTCAGTCACCTTCGGAGGACTAAACTTCGAAAATTTCGAAAACCTGAGTGCGCGGAAAATTTTGGCACGGCTCCGGAACTTTGTAGCAATTCTTCACACGGTGCGGCAATCCAACAACTTGCGAAATTTTTCTACGTGATCCGTGACGTAGTTTCGCAAAGCCCACAAAAACTTTCAAAGGGAGCTAAGACATTGCAACTGCGTGGGAAAGGTAAATTTTCAAAAGCTCTGCGTTCTTCGAATTGAGACATCGGCGAAGATATTCCATCGAAGAAGTTTAGGGTCTTGGCTTTGGAGAATGGCTGGACTCCCTTTTCGCGATAAATTTAATCTTTTGTTTGGCCGGTGGCGTGTTTGTTCGCCGTCCGTTTATTTTATAGAAATGCAGAGGGCGAGCGTAGGGAGGAAGGGAGCAGGGCGTGCCGTTGCACCGTGATAGCAAAGAAGTATCGTTTGCCCGGCTGCTTTGTTGGTAATGCTGAAATGGGGCAGAGGTAGTACCGCTATTGGATCCCTTCCAAGTGACTTTAAAGTTCTCTCCCCTGGAAAAATTGGAAACATCTTCGGGCCGGTGTAGAGCATGCGGATTTCTGTTGGAAAGACAGTCCTTGAAGTTCGATCTCGTTGGAAAATTGGAGGCGGCCGCATTGACGTACGACAGCCTCGAAGAACTCCCTTCTCTGTCCTCCTTTAGCCACCACGTTCCCTACACGACTCTTCCCTAACAATCGAAAGCGTATTTTCCGGCGCGCGTTATGCGGATTTCTTCGCGAAACAGATTTAAAGTTTTCGAATCGGGAACACGAGGCCACCACTGGTGCGACGTTGCCGCAAAATTAAACGTGGGAACGTCGACATCCATCTTTTCGCGTGTCAAATATCTCCAAGACCGAGTCTTTTATGCTTCCCACAAAAGTCGAAGGGGCATCCTCATTGGATTGCTTGCAAATATCGATGTCTAAAGAAGGTCGACGAAGAATATGCTTAGTTTGGTAGTGTATAGGTGTGCAATATAGTCACAACATTTTCGTGTCAAAGTATTCGGTATTGTCTGCACGTTATACTGACTAAGAAAATTTTTGGTTTTGAAGATGAGATTGAGATTGAAAAATTAAAAAATGTCGTGCGAAAGCACCGTTCATAAAAAATGGTTGCCACCAACTTACTATTCACGCGGTTTTAATCAAACCTCTCGGGAAGGTATCCAATGCAAAAAAAGTGTGGCATTTTTCAATAAAGTATTATCTCGATAAAAATGTTAGGAAAATAGTCAAAACATGCAATCCCCCAAAGAGAAAATGTGATCGTAATATCTCACATCTTAAATCCTCCAGAAGAACGAAAGTCTCCAACGGCTCCAGAAAGGTGATGAACGACGCATTCGCCGAAATTCTCACGATCCCTCCGGGAACGTTTGAATCAGTCGGCCCATATGTCTAGAGCAGGCCATTTCCCTCGATCTTTATGCCGTTCGAGTTTCAAATTTGAAGGAAACGCCGGCCAAATGAAACGAATCTCTGTAGGTTTGCACTCCGGCGTTGTCCTAAGGATCTGGGACTTTTGACTCGTTGCCAGGGAACGCCTTTCCACGGACGTCGCCGAACTCGCTCGGTTTCGTCGATAAACTTTCGGTCGGTTCGAAAATTGCGAAAAATCTACCGGTGTTTCTTCAGCAGTCAACAATTTCTTTGCGTGCCTCGACCCGAGGCGACAGCTTCTCCCTTCCTGCTCTGCGAACTTTCTGTTTTGCAACTGTGTTTGCCGCTCGGGACGCGTGCCATCGGCTCGAGAAGTCGCTTCGTCATGGCGCGAGTCGTGCCGGGACGCTTTTTACCCGACAACAGCCAGAAATATTTTCCCGTAACACAGTTCCCGCATTTCGGCTACTCACGGTCCCGTTATGCTTCGGCATTTTTCCCGCGGACAGATGAATTTTTCGATTTGCCGAGCAAACAAGTCGGCAGAAATGCGCGGCCGATTTCGATTTCCCGAAAATATCCGACCGACACCGGCCGATTTGACGATCGGCCCCTCTGCAAACCGTCGAACCGCTTACAACCGGTTGGTCGCAACGCTGCGGTCCCCGATTTCAATCAAACCTTTTTCCCTCTGCGGTCAGCCCGCACCGGAAACACCGCCAACACGTATCCGCGCGTATGCGCGTTTCGCGCCCACTGCGAACGCCAATCCCTTGCGAAAGATGTCATTATTTCCGCTGAATTTTACAAACGCTCCCGCTTTTTTTTACCTCCCATTTGTTTTTCCGCTTCCAAATGGACAGCCTCGCAAACAAAAGCTATTTGCGTTCCGACGCTAACCCAGAATCGATTCACCCGCGGGAACTTCAAACGCATCCGGAACGCTTTAAAAACAACTATTATTATCTGTACTCTTTGCTAACCAGTGGCTTGCGGTCTGCGTTTCTTCTTCCGTGTACTTGATATTAAGTTGGGTGAAGGGATTACGCTTTTTACACTTACTTTAAACGTTATTTTCAATATTTTGTAAGGGTAAAATCGGGTGAATTTAATGTTAAACAGTACGCGAATTTTGTATATAACAAATAATAAAAGTATATATTTGTAAAATAACAATAACAACTGGATAAAACAACAACGATAACAACAGTAGAAAACGATGAAAATAGTAACGAGAGAAAGTATTGCGACGATACGATAATTCGATAAATAACGATCTTCTTCCATCTTGCAAGGGATGTACGGTCGTCTTAGTCGTCGATTTTCCGAATTGCTAAGGAGAGGGACATTTCCTCTCCCACAAGACATAGGAAGAATTATTTTCAAGAAAAACAATTCAGAAAAGTCGTCGCCTATGAGGACTTTCAAGCGACCAGGCCCAGGATCTGGACTTCTTCACTTTTACGACCAACCGTGGCACCCAGCCGCCTATGGCACACACTTCGGAAGGCTAGAATTTCCGCGTCCGAAAATTCCTTCCTTCCCACGTTGCGGGTCCGCTAAAATTTCATTTACTCTCATCGCTCCAAGAAACGATATTAAACGATATTTGAATTCTTTATTACCGAAACACGATTTATGTAGACATCAATTTAATAGTTTATACAACACTACTTATTGTCAAAATCAATAAAAATTCAATCAAACAATGTAATTCATATTCTGCTCGCTAATTCTAAAATAAGTAAATTTTGTTTATTTCAAACAGAAGAAATCGTTTTATGATAACAATCTTCTTCTTGCTTATACAAATCAGTTTTATCCAGTAAACGATGTTCTCATCTTACGAATTTCAACCTAAGATGATCCGCTGGAAATTTGTTTAGAAATATAATGGGGTTCCTTCACATCTTCGCTCCCAACCGATTATTCGTTTTAAGACAATATCTCCGTAATTGACAACGAAGTAACATTTACTACGAAGGCGTGTTTTACCGTTGAGGATGATTGTGAATCGGAGACGCACCGAATTGAATGGACGAATTTCCTCGTGCTTCGCGGATAAATCTTGAAACGCAATATATTTCCGGCAGTTCGCAAGATATACGCCCTCTTGGATCAAGCGACGGGACGTACCCGGTGCAACGAGAGCACGTCCAAGGCTGGGGCTCGCGCGTTGCACGCGCGGAAATGCATAACTCTCAATTTACACGTCGCCGGCGAGCGCGTACTACGGGGCTGATATTACTTCCGTTCCATCGATACAAGACGCCGGAACGCTCTTAAATATAAAATGTTGCACATACCTTGTGCAACGCGAGCCATGCTTCACTGCTCCCCTCGAACCGAACCGCTCCGTTTTCCCTGACGTATTGGCGCGAAACGACTCGAGATATCGATGCAGAATCCTCCGCAGTTAGGTTTTTGCCGACGGGGATCACCGGTCTTTATGGCTGTCGCTGGAAATTACCACGCTCGTTGCAAAAACCAACCACTTCGGTTCCCGTTCGTCTCTAATTCCATTTTGAATATTCTGATATCATTTCCATTGTGTTTCCTGTAGGAACAAGGTTCCAATGATAAACCGACGTAATTTTTGTCCTGTGTTATAGAGCGACTTATCCAGTGAACGAACACATCTCGCACTGTATAAAAAAGTAGCGCTCATGTTGTCTTCTCCACATTAAAGTTTATACAGTGATACAATCTTGCAGCTGTAGATGTCTTGCAGATGTCATTTAACGAACTTTTTACTTTATTTTATGTTACACAATTAACCAGTTAGCCGTTGCCGTCGAAAATGTTATCGAGAAATGTTAGAATTGTTTTCATTGTCGCATGCGCTTCGTAATCAAACAGCTCTCGCCTGCTATATTCAAGGAATTAAATATCGATTATTTTAATAAATATCCAGTGTACAGTAAATTCTTTCCAATTGTCCTTCAGCTTGTAAACAAAAATGGAAAATTTGGGAAGAGGAGACACAAATATTCGAGCCTTGTGGCTCGTTTTTATAATTGTTGATAATCGGCAACTACAAACAGGAGTCGTGAGAATAATCGCATCTCCTCTTCAAGAGAGACAATTAACGGAACAGATCACCGCATATGAAGCTCAACGCACACAGCGACAAAATAAGAGAAATTGCAAGCATTTCGAGCATGATCTTTGCGAACAAAAATCGTTAATAGGATGAACGTCTATTGATTAAAGAATGCGATTACAACGGTCGAAGGTTCGTAGATAAGTATCTCTGCATTCGCACAATAGAAGTAAACATTGAAATGAATATTTCTGGTTAAGAACGAAAAGTGAAAGAAGCTTGGACGGACGCAATTCTCTTCAGCTTACAGATAAAGTGCTTGAAAAGGAGACTTTAAGCTCCGTGCGGCATGCTTGACGCGAAGCTTCGGACTCTAGGCGAACTTCTTCTGCTTCTTCTTCTCCTTCTTCTCCCCCTTCTTCAACTTCAACGTTCTCGGTCTTCGAAATTTAAGACGTTCTGCTAACAATCATATTCGGCCGCACTCGGCACGGCTAGGCTTCGTGCCGCGCAGCGTCTCGTCGAAACTCTTCAGGCTTTAAGTTCCGGAAGTCTATGCAGCCGCCTTTGTGCCGTCTTTGTCCCGTTGGAAGCTGCCTTCCTCAACAGATTCGAGAACTTTGAGAAATATCTCTGCCGGTGACCTGGAAAATTCAATCGTTCCGATCGTGTCGGTTTCGCCCCGACAGATATACTATCAGCTCGTCAAGCAAGTATCGGCCTCTGCGACCGGTCATCTGCAATCTAAACTCACCAGGAGACAATTCGGGTTCGGGCCTGGTCGAGAATTTTTCTCGGGTTCGGGTCGGTTCCGAAAGTTTATGGTACTCGGGTACCCGGTATCGAAGTGGGCTTCGGACGAGTCGGTAAGTTACCGATGCTACTGGACCCGACTTCCAAATCGGGTATCTAAAATTTTCGGGAATCCGCTCACCAGTAGTTTCAAGAAGTCCTCTCGCAGAAATGTTCTAATCAAGGGTGAACCTCCAGGATGACCACTACTGGCCAATTCTGTGGTCAGCAATGCGGTTTTTCCAAATATATTAATAATTTTCCTTTTATTTACAATTCTTGTTTTGTATTTTAGGTATTTAGCACGACGTTACTGACTTCAACGTTTGTTACCTTCTTTCAATTCAAACGAATTTTCTTTTCTTTTAAATTATAATCGAAATTTACTCCACTGCCTCCTAAAATAAAATTTTAGTTTTCTTCTCAATTTTAATCTAAATTTATTCAACTTTTTCCTCATTTAACAAAATTTTATATTCCATTTCATCATGAATTTACTTTTTCGAAATGAAAATTAATATTTTTGTTTGCAATTTCAAAAGTTATGGAAACTTGTGCACTTTCTGCTGTTGCATCTTCTCTCTTAATCCTGATGCAGCTAATTCATTGCTACTTACATTTACTTGTTCCAACTTCGAATTTCATACTTAGAGCTCTTTTAGGATTGTAATTTAGGGCAGTTTTAAGAGACATTTAGTGCAGATTTAGGACAGATTTAGGACAGTTTTAGATCAGTCGTAGTACAGATTTAGGGCAGATTTAGGACAGTTTTTTGTGGCAGACTTAGAACAGTTTTAGGTCAATTGTAGAGCAGACTTAGGACAGGTCTAGGACAGATTTAGGGCAGACTTAGAGCAGTTTTAGGGCACGTTTAGGCCAGATTTAGGGCACATTTAGTGTTGATCGATGGAACATTTAGGGCAGTTTTTATCAAACTGCGGCTCTCTACGTATAATGAAAATGATCTCAATCAATTGTACGGAACAAAGTTTGAATCACATTGTATTTCTCCATTTGCTGATTTCAATAACTGAAGAGGAATCTACATTCCTACGAATGTCCTCAAAATTTAATGTTTTAATTGCTTTCAACCGCACCTAGTCATTTTTATCATAGATGATTTCTAGTTATGATCTTGAAACAATTAAGAAAAAGTCTCGTAACTGTTGTGTGGTTCATCGGTTGTGTCTTATATGGAATTTCATTTCATTTCATGCTCTCTGCATTAGTTTGCTCCAGAAAAATATTCCTCGCTTCTGAAAGTTAGATCCACAAACGTTTCTTATATAATGCTGAGTCCCGGAGAACTTCGGGAAGATAGTTGAACATGCTGAACTTGAGAACTGTGGAAGAGAGAGAAATTAAGGTCTCCACGATTCAGATGGACCTTTAGGGAGCCTATTCCATGTCATCGATTGACTATGATCGAAGTGTTCATCTGCGAATGCAGCGAATGAGACTGCCTCATCATCAAACAGCCTCGACTGTATTGAGAAATTTTACGAAGCAGTTACTCGCAAAGGTGAACCGGCAGCGCTACTTGTTGGATGATCGAATAGCTATTCCAGGTCAACTTTATCACCCATTTCCGTCGGATGTCGCGTGCGACGCAAGGTGACATTGTCACGTACGACAAACGTCTCTTGGAATCGTGTATTTTCGACATGGCTCGTCGCGTCGGAAGCGAATTTCGGAAACGACGACGACGGGCGACGTTCTGAGCGTCTTTGGCGCTGGTTAAACTCGTTCCGCGCGACGTGGCGCGTCGTCGGCTCGACAAAGCGAGATATTTTAATGAAAGCAGCTCGTTTTTCCTGGACACGTGTTCCCGACACGTCGAGAAAGAGCGTGGAAAAGGCGGCGTCGAGTGTTTCCGCGAAATCATCGATGTGTCCTTGTAACTGAAGCAGGCTCGGTCGCAGAAACCGCAATCTCCCCGCTATCCGAACAGGCGCCGAGCAGCTTTCAGCCCGGATAGGATTAATAGCGTGGGAGAGCTGGCCACGATTAAGATCGAGTGAGTCGGTCGAGCTTGAATTTAACTATCGATCGCAGATAACTGCGTCCGTTCCTCACTGACTCGTTCTCTCCTCCCCGTTCCCGATCCTGTTGTTCTCCGGCGAACGTTCCGTCGTCGATATTCTCCTCGAACAACCCGTCACGGCTTGTCTCACGACTCTGCCCGTGAATCGAACTCTGCTTATCCTCTTTCCCCCTCTCTTTCTCTCTCCGCACACAGTCGCGCGATAATTGTTCCTCCTGGATAATGTGGACTCGTTCCAGAGCGACAGACGAATGGGAAGCAATTACCCAACCAATTGTATTTATTTCCTCTGCGAGAAGTTTCGCGGAAACGGAACCGGTTAAATGATTCTCTGCTTCCAATTGTATTATCTGGGGTTGGAAGTCAAAGCCAGCTTGTAAACACAGGGAGAGGAAAGGTACTGTTGGGAAACATCTGAAGAATGAACTAGAGAAGGACCTATGGACGGAATGGGTGAATATTGGGACGAGGAAGATGTAAAGAAGAAGTAGCTAAAAGAAACAAAAAGACTATCAGTAGATTAGACTGCCACCCCAACAGATTGCACAAACATCTTCACATTTCCAGACGTCGGTCCCCAAGCTAAACAAATGATTTCCAATTATACTTTTTGTAAATTAGTGTGCAGAAATCCGTAGTCCAAGTATTTTGCTAGAACACACCGGGTCTCAGAATACGTGCAGGAATCCGAGAAAGCTGATGACTACGTGTCCGACATTTTCCACTCGACGTTCAGGTACGAAACGAAGATTATTCGTGGCGTTTCATCTTGGCGGTAGTCGCATTTCGGTTTTCGGGTGTTTGTCGGTCTCTCTCTCTCTCTCTCTCTCTCTCTCTCTCTATCTATCTCTCTCCCCCCTCTCCCTCTCCGTCTCTTCCCACTCCATACATCGATTCTATTTGCTGTTCAGCGACGTGCAGACGGTCCCCGTAATTCCGAGACCGTGACGCGTCCAGAACTTCATCCGAGCCTCCCCCGAAATATGCCGATGACAGAGGGTGGAAGCAGGTTCCGCCACGATCCCCTGGTTCATCTTTGAAAAGCTAGGGGGAACCGCCTTTGACGCGCATCACTCTACCGCGTTTCAGCGTAACGTTTCCCCCGTGTGGTCTGGAGATTATTTTCTTTAATCCCGGTACGAGTTTCCACGATGGCTCGCGGGATTATGAAAATTCCAGGTCTGCAGCAACCCTTCTACCTCCTGGGATGCTTCTACCTCGGCAAGCGCCCTGTTTGCACTGGATTCCGGTCCAGTTTACGGCATCCGCTTTCTGCTGTCTATTTTTCCAGCCGCCGACCTTCTAATTTCCTTGGACGGAGTCGGTGTATCAATAAGTAACCCGCGATCTGCTTTTCTTGTAACGAGCTTGTTACGGCATTTAGATTCCGAACAGCTTGCCGCCCTTTCGCTTCCTCAAATGCCGGGTCGCACGGCCTCATGAATATTCTCCGAGCGTCCGGGGCTTCTTGAAAAATAAATAACTACTCCGGAAATGAATTTCATAAATTAGAATGGATACACGTAATTTTTGTACGAAGTGATGTATCATTACAATTCATCTTACAATCCATCAATTTCGAGATCAAGATATTTTAAAACATGTATGCGCAATCGCTAGACTTTTATTTACGAGCGGATTTTATGTATTTATGGTAAAATTGAATAGATGAAATTTAAAATAATAAAAATATTCAAAGAACCTGAAAATGTTAATGCATTATTTTTAATCTATTAAGATGAGTGAAGGTAGAACGAATTTGCTACATAGTTTTCATATAGTTTAATTCACGCAGGCAATTTCTATTTTGCAGAAAAATTTCAGTCTAGTAATCGCATACGAACACGTACATGTACCGAGCGTTACGCTGCAATAAAAGAGGGTCGTTACCTATAAAAGGCAACGAACCGAATACAACAGTGCCGGATAAACCACGACGCGACAGACATTGTTATCTTGACTATAATACATATTGAATCATTTTTTATAAAATTGAAATGTATAGTTTCAAATTTCTTTGAAATGCTGTTTTACAATTTTCAATTGCCACCGGTTTTTAACGGCGTTCACGGGGACCTCGCTGCCATAAATTGTAACCTCTCCGAAACGTTACCGGCGTCAACAGATTAGCCCCTGTAACACTTAGATACATATTTGTTACACAACGTTACATCAGCCGAAGTTTCTACACACCGGCAACGCAAACAGAGAGCGAATAGGGAAGGCGAGTTTCCAAAGTCTGACTTGGACAGGTCTGCCCTAAAACTCGGTGGGCTGCGAACGCGGAAAGACGCGTCCCGACAACGTTATGGCGATGGAGCATGATCGGTCAAGGCCGTCTCTTCCGCTCGGGAAACCGTCGAGCACACCTGCTGACTCCGCTCGCGATGTGTCTAAATTGTATAAATTATGCTGACGCAGTGCACGTGCGAGATTTCGCCTCTTTTCTTGCGATTTATGGCGCTCTCATCGTTCTCCCAGCTACAAAATTGGGAAAAGTAGATGAAATTTGCTTCGACTTTCCGGTGGAACTGTATGCAAATTAATGCATGTTTAATTTTCGGAGATGATCAGTATTCTCATCTAAATATGTTCCAAAGTTACAGATACGTAAAGATCTTCCATGACCACTGAAATATAATTTTCACAAGTAAACAACAAATGGTCCAAAATGATAGTCCGACTCTTGTCCCAATAAAGTCGGATTAAACCCCTAGCCGTACCGTGACCAGTCTGACACTCGATGGATGTTTTTGAAAATATACAAATACACACACGCACGCGCGCACACACACGCACGCGCGCACACACACACACACACACACACACACACACACACAATTAAGAATAGCATAGCAGCATTAACATTTGTTTAATCTGGTGCACTTATCCAGAAAGCATTTAAACGTTCAGCGTCTCTGATCTTTATAAAACGTTCGCGCGGGGATAGATCTCTCGGCTCGTGCGATCCTCCAACTTCAGGTGGATCGAATGCCTCGCGAGGATCAATTTATCTTCGTCGAGCCGCCTCGGCGCTCGCTTCGTTCTAATTGGCAGCCGGCGACCACTTTTTTCCAGTGTGGTGCACCGCGTCGCGGCGCTGCGGAGTCCGATTAGCTTTATCGGCGGATGCGATAATTATTGCCGCGTCTCGTCACCTTAATTAACGCCGACATGAGAGGAAAAGAGAGGAAGAGAGAAAGAGAGAGAGAGAGAGAGAGAGGGAGAGATATCGTCCCGTCCGTCGGTTCTATCCGACTCTAATGAATTTTTCGAGTGGACGCGGCAAGCCCGAGTAGTGATTTATCTCATTAAGTTGGCCGCGACTTGCGCCACTCCGTCGATCGCCGCCAATAATTACGGCGGTGGCGTCTCGTTTTAATTAACAGCGACGTATCGCTTTCGACATGTCCTTCTCGAATATTACCAGCGTCATCGCTCTGTCATGCGTCCCTCGCGGAATATCCTGTCCTTGAAACATGATTGTGTTCATATTTCATGTTAATTTCCGGATCTCGATTCGCTGTTTTAGGCACTATTAATTTTACATTAATATTGTAGACTTTGAAGAATAGAGGGAACTTGTCGTATATAAACTACAACCAATGTACATTAATGCTTTCTGAAATTCTCTGTACGATACTTCTATTAATAATTCTGTTTCACAGAATTTTGATTGCCTCGCCCCAATCTTTTCAGAAAGCATATCCCGGAGATCCTTGTTATTCCGTTTGGTCTACAAAGGACTCGCTGTGAAAGAATTGTCTGCGCCGTGCTCTTTTAGAGAGAAACGATGTACTCCTTGCAACGCTCGCGCAATTTATAATTACCTCAACAGAACGTTAATTCTTTGAAAAGTTTTGCAGCACGAACCAGAGGCAATATTTTTTACGAGCCGCGCGCGCGCGCGCGTACAGTCTCTGTACAGGAAACAGGCGCAGCGTGCTAAGCGTGTAACATTTAGAAAAAAATTCGTGCTCCACTTTTCGCAAGCCTCGGCTCTCGCTCTGGCGCAGAGCCGTTGCAGTTCTCGGCCGTGCGAAAGCGGCCGCGAAAGCTTCGAACGGGAAATCTGAAAGGCAGTCCTCCTTATATATTCGTTGCACCCTGCTCGATTCGTGGGTGAATAGCACACGGTACCACCGTGTTTCCACCACAATTCATCGCGCGGCTCGAAACCCACGGACTTAGAAACCGCCGGAGCTATTTGCCCAAGAGTTTCGGATCGTTTATTGGACGAGTCACGGAACAGTGTAATATTTCCCCCGGAAAGTCTTTATTAATCTTGCAGAAAGATAAAGAGCAAAGCATCTATTGGATGGGGCACAAAATTCGTTCCATTCTAATATCCACTTCTTGCGCTACCATTTTCTTCAGAGTTTAGAACGTTTTCGATTACAATTATTTCTTGGAAGAAAAAGAATATTTAGTTACTTCACGCTTAAATAATAGTAAAACAGAATTTTATTCCGACCTAAGGAAACAGAATAACACTCGTGCATGGTAGGTTATTACCATAAATCTTCATCATGAATCAGTCTCGTCAGGTATGTCAAGGTTATATCGTAAGTTCGAAGTCAGGAAGAACGCAAAAAAAGATGAAGTGAGTAACTTCAAAGTCAAACAATGCGGACTGATAATTTTCATAAGACCAAGTCTGTAATTTCAGAGTCAGGGACAATACAAACTATTTTAATTAAACAGAAATCAAATGCGATTATGATTATCTCCATCGAGAAACGCGATGCAGAAAGATGAGACGTCTAGAGATACTAGGACCAGCGTAGCCTACAGCTTGGAGACGTCCCCAGTCATCGATTTGTCGAGTAATTACGGAAGGTGTCTGGGTGGTACCGCGACGGACGAAGGCCAGTCTAGCCCGCGGGGTGGCCAATAAAGATTTTCCAATAGAAGTGTCTCGATGTCTCGCGGCATTTGATTTTCCGGGTCCGGGGACGTCGACGAGTGCTCTCTTTCTTTCTCTCACTTTCTCTCTCTCTCTCTCTCTCTCTCTCATATCTCCCTCTCCTTCTCTCTTTTGAAGAGAGTGAGAGGAGGCTCGCCGTCACCTCGAGGGGTTTTCCTTTGGAGGTTTCGGTCGGCGACGATTCTCGGAAGAGCTTTTCGATTCTTTCTGGTGTCCTCAGGCCGACGTAATTCCGACGCTCCGACACCGAGAGAGAGAGAGAGAGAGAGAGAGGGGGGGGGAGAGAGGAAAGAGAGAGAGAGAGAGAGAGAGAGAGAGGGAGAGAGAGAGAGAGAGAGAGAGAGAGAGAGAGAGAGAGGGAAAGAGAGAGAGAGAGAGAGAGAAAGAGAGAGAGAGAGAGAGAGAGTCGGGGGTCCAGGCTCGGTCGGCCGCCAATATCGACCGAAAACCGGGTAAATACAGCCCCCTGGCAGCGACCCGGTGCATTGCACCCGTGCACCGTTGCAGGACGAACGTTTCACCCCAACACGGAGCGGCACTAGACCGAGAAACAAACACGATCGCGTCTACGGCCACGCCGCGCGAACGGAGCGGTGGGGACGGTGTCGCGAACCACCGCGTAAACCGCGATGGATCCTGAGACCGCAACTGCCTCTTTGTCAGAGGTTACCGGGCTGAGGAATGAGCGGAGTGGACGCCCCAGCGTCTGGGAATGCGGGGGCCAAGCGTTGCTCAACGGTTGTTAATTAAGATCGTTGACAGTTTCATGGCACAGCGTTTTACGACACCGCGGCTCGGCGCTGGCTCCTGCTTACTCGACGAGATAACTGGCTGCCGAACACCGGGTTAGTCGCTGGTACTGCTTTGTATTCTTCCATATGGGCTCATATTTCTGCCAATTTAGTTAATCTATACCTTCGAAAATATGCATTGGCGTAGTGGACTTTTAGAGTCTCGCAATTACCAATGAAATAGAACAATAACAACATTTTCATGTTTGTCGCTTTTTCATAATCGTATTTACTGACATTTCGATGATAAAGGAAATTTAATATTAGAAGGTAAAAGTTATATATAATTTAACTTTATAATTTAAAATAAAAATATGACGGATCCAGTTTTTGGTTATTGGTTTTCGGAACAATTTCGAAAAATTTGTATAATATTTTCCCAAACTTTTCTGATTGTGTAATAGACTAGAACCTGAATTATATGTAAGTTAGACATGTGAAGATCTGAATCTAAGGTGAACAAACTCTAAAGTCGATTTTCTCGAAAACGGAGCCCCGGATAAAAGAATATTACGAAAAATTTGTGTGACGTCTTCAAATATGTCTACCCTTCTACCTGAATATTCCCAGACAACTAATAATTATATTGCCGCAATGAACGATACGACTGCGAACAGAGTTGCCACAAGGAAAGGAGTATGTTAATTTGTTTTGCGTGTCGCGATAAGATTTCGCAATCGCGAAAGTCATGGCGAAAGAAACGAAAGGGTCGGCCGTGTGGGCGTGCCAACAGCAATTTCCAAACCCCAAGGCAGTTTAATAATTCCGGAAAGAGGTTCTAAAATTCTGATTCCGAGCGTAAACGAACCTCTGATACGCGTGCACCGGTAAAAGCGAGCCGCGGAGAGTTTCATATCGTCCGGACGCGTTTACAGAGTATAAAACAAAGTAGCCAAGTAGAGCCCAGTTTGTAATATGATGTTAACCCGCCGGTGAAACGGGACCGGTGACGTTCCTCGTAACTTTAAATACTCGGCTTGCGGAAAAAAGCTAACTGCACACTCCCTTTCTCTCGGGATTTTAATTTTTCATAGCTAGCGCGTTCAAGCGGACAATTTAGTTTTCAATTCGAGCAACTCGCTAGCGCACACGTTCGACTGTTGGTCGCAGTGACAACGTTCGATGTATTGTCCAGCTGTCCGTTCATTGCGCGGGCAATTATGTTTCAAGATCACCGTGCATCATCTCGCATTGTGCTCTAGAAAAAAAGGTGAATCCGCGTTTCAGCTCGCCGTCATTAGTAGCCAGCGGGGCAACACGACCGCACGCAGTCTTTAATTAAAAGTTTCGTCGCCTGTGCCGCCGCATTTGAACCCGCTAATTAAGCCGCTAGCTAGCCGGTCACATTACAATGATTTAATTGTACCGTTGTAAATAACGCGCGATGCGAATCCAATTAAATAAATCGCGCCTCTTTCGACCGCCGCCACCGAGCGGAGCCACACTGTCTAAGCTACTCTCCGCCCCGAGCGCGTGACGTAAATCTCATTACCGGCGCTCGACAATTTCCGCTGCTTTATCGTGCTAATAAATATCCAATTAGGTGTCGCGTTTCCGGCTAACCCTCCTTCCCTCTACCGACGAGATCACGTGCTTGCGTTGTCAACGAAACAAATATTAATTGAAGACCGACGATCGATGACCGAGGTCTAATTGGTTCGTTACCGAGCTGCCTTCTAATAAGAATTCTCGTTTTATCAATGGAAAAATATACGTGGTATGATGGTACCCTGTCGAATACCGTTTCAATTCTATAAATACAAATAATAGAACTTCGTATGTATGTAGTCCGCGGTAGGCAACCAGTTCATGTAACCGGGTAGGTTCATACAATAGGAGTCCGCAGATTAACCACAACTATTTGTAACTTTTCCTTTAAATAACCGGAGTTCGTGTTCAGACAAATGGATTTAGCAAAACATTTACTTCGTTTCTCAGATGATAACAGTATCTAAAACTTTAACGAATATGAGGACAATAATTTCGTAAATCGTGATAAATAAAATATTTTTCAAAGATCAAAGATAACAATTGTATTTATTTTTCACTTTAATAAACCTCTTCAGGATTGCTACATGGATATGCAAGATCACAATTATAATCGTATACATTCTAAATAAAGTATCACTATCCTTGCGACTAGAAAAAAGACAATTGATTTTCTTTTCCTTTTTAAATCGCTGAACGAAATGATCGATTATAACAATATGAATGTCAGTATACAATAATTTCGTTACACGATCAGGTCGTTTAAAAATTCTATTAGAAGAACCTTATCATTTGAAGACTGTTGGTCATTTACCATACAGTTGACTTTCGCATAGACTTATCTGATAGATTTAGTCTAAGTTCCAGTTTTAGCTCTAAGTTTATCCTTAGTCGAAACATGTATTCATATGATTTAGTTCTATGCTCTAGGTTAATTTTACTCTTAGTCTTAATGTTTTAACCATTGTATATCATTCCGACATCTTGAGTCTTATTATGTATAAATGGGCTCGTGTAACAATAAATCAAATGAAAAGTATTAGTAGTTCTAATCTTTCAAATGTGTCGATAATCATTGGCGTACGATTCTTACTCGCGAAATTGCAACAGTTATCGAGAATTCGTTGAAAATCGGAGTATACGGAGTGCAAATGAAATCTCGCTGAAAACTTTGCCGGAGAAAAACCGTAGGACGCGCTAAAGCGACTGTCAATCGAATTAAGCAGGTTCCTTCGCCGGGCAGGTGTAAAGTGGACGACAGCTTTGCGCATGAAGCACGTCGCCGTAGCCGAACAGCCCGGATCCTCGGCAGTGAAGTCACATTCCTCGTTAAACCCCTCGGCTGTTCGTCTTTCAAATAAAACGCGCGTTCGGAAGTGTGTGTACAAAAGCCCGTCGAGGAATACGTGACCCTCGGGAGGTCGATTGGTCTCGCCGTCCGTATCTCGAAATCGCTGCACCGCTGTGGGAATCGGGTCCGTGAAGAAAACGAGACAGTTCTCGGTCGAAGAAACTGGCTTAAATATCGTTCGGGAACGGTGATCGCTTTGTCGAAAGGCGAAACTTACGATTTCCATTAAGGCTCCGAAAGCGTGGAAGGTAAATTGAAACACGAAAAGCGATCGCTTTTGTAGGGAGGGTTGGCGGACGGGGTGGGACACAGGGATGGGGTACGAAAGGACTGTCGCGAAATGGCGGAGAAAAACCGGTGTTTCACAGTCGACTGAGAATTCTGATTGTTGGCTGGACGACAAAGAAAGAAACAAAGCAACGAGCATGGCAGTGGCGGAGCCTCGATATCGATAAAATACCGCTGGGAGGGCATTCGATATTCAAAATGACTAACGCAGTGCGGCGCGGCCGCTTTTTCTCTTGCTGAATGTCGACCCCGTTGCAAGAGCAACAGGGAAAGAACACTGGAAACCGCAGCGAACGATATTGTGCGTTCTACCGGACCCATCGATCGATCTAATCTACCCGAGAATCCTTTGACGACTTGCGATAATAGAAACATCGGATCTCGGATCCGACGTGATATCTAGGGATCTTCCTGTCGATGCTGTAGGTAAGGAAATTGAAAACGATCCCTGGTCGTTTTTCTAGTGATATCTAGACAATTTTCTGAATTCTGAATTTCCAGGAAACAAGATATTAATACAAAATTAATTTATTTCTTAATAATTATGGGAAGTTCTTAGGTTCGTCTGAATTCTAGACTATTTTATACGTAATCTATTAAATATGAACGTTACCCGTTTTTTCTAAACAAAACTGACCTCTCTCTCTTTCTCTCTCTCTCTCTCTCTCTCTCTCTCTCTCTCTCTCTTTCTCGATTAGGGAAATTATAAAAAAATTATAAATTAAATCGTAGTGCAATTGGTTAAAGTGTGGAATGGAAAACTTTCTTTTATGAAATATACCAAAGCGGTTTCCGAAAAAAATACAGTCATTTGAACATGCAAAATTTCTGAAACCAACGTCCTTCAATTCTCCGTCTAGAAAGTGCAGCAACAATTTTTTGAATAAATGAACATAAGATCGTGAAAGAAGAAGCTTCAAGCTATAAGACAAGTCTAGACAGGTTGTCGTGCGATTTTTTTTCACGAAGTTCTAAGAGTTCGGATACTCGAATACGAAGTCCGATCGAGGCTGTAATCCGAATAGAAAACAGTAGGAAAAGAGGTGGTTAGAAGTAGCAGTTGACGTCGTAGCGATTCAAACAAAAATTTCCGAGTGCATCCGTGAGTTGGTATTAATGGAGTTTCGATACGATGGAACGCGGCGAGAGAGAATAAGGAAATTTGAACACGGTAGAACCTCGTGGAAGATGAAAAATCGTCGAGAGGCGAAGTCGAGTGGATCGACGAGTTAACTCGTCCCTCGACAGGCAAAGAGATAAATCAGTCGAGTAATAAGTTTCCCCTGCCGCGGACTTCAAAAACTCCTCCAGAGGGAAAGTACTCGGTGAACTCGGATAAAAATCGCGGGGTAGATGCTGGGGGGAGAGAAGGAGAGAAAAAAACGATTGCCGTTCCGATCGACACTTCCCCGAAGCCGATGCATTCAATCGGTCGGTCCGGGGGTAACGATGATTGATTAAATTCGAAGGAAACAGGTCAAACGAGACGCCTCCTTGCCCGCGGAAAGCTTCCCGTGAAATGTTTGCCAATAAAGGGCCAGAAGGTCGACGGAAAGGAGGTATGAACAAGGGGGCGTTTTCGTTATGGACTTTGACATTGCAGGAGTGAGAGAGCCAAACAGAGATAGAGCTAGATAGATAGATAGATAGAGCTAGATAGATAGATAAGAAGAGAGAGAGAGAGAGGGAGAGAGAGAGAGAGAGAGAGAGAGAGAGAGAGAGAGAGAGGAGAAACCGGAAAGAGGATATTGCCATGTCGCGGTAACTATGTCAAAGTTGTCTCTGCGCGCGGCAGTTTGACGTCGTAATGATTGGTGTGGGCGGATCTTCGCTTTTCTCCATCAACATGCAAAATCTCGACTACCGCGGACTCATTTCCTCTTACTGCTTCTTTACGTCTCGACGATTTCTCGAGTATCATTAGGACAGTTTCTTTCTGCATTCTTCGCTTCTCAATCTTGTTCAACTTTCTTTGTGCTTTTCCATAATTATGTATACCTTCGACTTCATGCGATATCTTTTCCTGTTTCTCTCTCGTTATTTACCGTTCTTTGATTCCTGCGTTTTCTTTGTACGCGAGAAAGTATTCTTGGTAAGTCCCCATTATTAACCTTATTTTACTTATTAGGTAAATGTAATTCTCATTAAATAGCTATCGATCTTTGTTTCAAAATAAGAAGGTTATGTGGCGATTATAAGAAATAGGAGCTACACAAAAGATGGCATAGAGAAAGGTGTAGAACTTTAAACCTCGTAGAAGTAGGGTAAACGTGTTTCCTCTATAGAAATGATCCCTTCCTGTTAGCCGCAATTTCTAGAAAACGAGGGACTCGAGCCTGGCCGGTTGTAAACAAACGAGGTGACGTCACCGTCACCGCCTCGCTCTCCCGTGGTCTCCTCCTAGTCTCTTCCATTTTGTTTTGATTCCAGACTTTTGATTACTACTGACTGAGAGGCGCTTAGATCAAAAGGGCTACCGATCCCTCTTGTTCCTCGCGTCGATTAGTCTATTGGTCTTCTTATTTACCAATAGAAGTGGGTTTCGGGGGATCATAGACAAGTGGGGGCTACGGATGTGCAGGTCAGACAGAGCGAACGAGTTACCCCTTTGCCTTGCGATAGAAACTGTGCCATCTTTTCAGCAACAGACGGCACTTCTTTCTTTCTTTAATCGTTCCGATTCGATTATATTTGTATTTTCAACACTTCGACTGCCATTCCAACAGTGTCAACAATTTCGTCAGACTAAAGTTCAATTTATATTTACTTTTGTCAATTACATTTTCAATACTCTTATGTTTCGTTGATCCTACTAAAATAGAAAACATATCAGAGATCGGCGCAAAAATTAATTTGAAATACAAGCAAATAATTTCGTCAGCCTCTACGTTCTTCTTTTGACGTTTGTTGTTGGCGACAGTAGAGGAATAAAGATTCTGCTTCAGTTAATTGTGTTATCGATTTTTTGTTTGCGCGTGCATCTTTTTATCGAGATCCACGGCATTTTCAAGAATCGCCGCTTTGATTAAACTGAGGAACAAAGCAGCCAGTTTGTCAAACGCCACCCGGTTTGTCGCACTGACATTTCTCCGTTCAAAACGGAGGAAAACGATGCGATCGGTGTCTGAGGTGCAGATGCACCGGGATCGGGCGAACCTGTTGTCCTTTATAAATAGACAAAATTGCTGCAGGGAGGAACTCGCACGGCAGGAACGGTGAATGAATAATGCGAAGCGGTTCTCCGAAGAGCCAACCTTCGGTTTCCTTGCGCCTGAACCCTAGTTTGCGGCCAGATTCGACTGGACAACCTACTGAACAGCGGTTCCTCACGAGAGAGTGTGGCTAGCCAGGCTGAAACCACGGTTCCGCCCAAAAACCGACGCACTCTTCGATCCCTTTCTCTGCTCATCGAAATCCTTAAATTCCAAAGACAAATTCCCAACTAATCGGCCTGTGACGATGTTAATCTTAGAACGGTGGCCGTATGTCAAATTGACTTCTATCCTAACACTAGCGGTGGTGTACGTCAAATTAGAGTTGGGCAGAACGCGATTTGATTAATGATTAACTATTACAACCCGTTAGTTATTATAAATTATTATAAATTAGTTAATATAAGTTAATTTAAGTTAATTTAAGTTAAACTAATTTATAATAACTAACCATTTATAATCATTTATCAGATCATTAATCAGATTATTTGTTGCTCAACTTTGCGTCAATTTGACTCCGTATCAATAATGATCACAACTACTGAAACAAGCAGCAGTGCTATTGTTGATACGTCCTTAAAGAATTAAAACTTTATCCAATAGTTGAAGTTTAATAACGATGAATAAAATTGTCGCTGAATATGTAATAATAATAACAACTGCATACCTAGAATTTAGGCCACTATAGTATGTTGATTACTTAGACTTAAAAGACGTTAGATGAACGTATCTATATGCCATGTTACGATGATGGGATATATGAATGATGCAATATATTGTGTGTATATTCTAAAATCTGGGGATGTGAAAGTAGGAGAAGTTTTAAGGAGAGAATTTAGGTAGTTAGAGGGTGGTGTTTGGAAATTTGAAAAACCTGCCTCATGGGTTGTATTCTATTCGATACGTTATGTCGAAACCCAGTCAAAGACGCCGGCTTCCGATGGTTAATTTTTAAGTCAGCATCAGGAGGTCTCAGGTCGACGCACGGTTGGATGCATGCCAAGGTTCTGGCAGCTGAAAGTGCAGGTTGTTCGGATACAGGGTGGCAATCTCCGCGGTCGCCATCAATTTTGAGGATAGATCGACTCCAGGTTTCTCGTTCAGGATCCGCGTCTTCCGATTCGACGGATGCGTCAGAGCCGCGGTCGTCTCGCGACTGCACCGAGAGTGAGATCTTATTTCAGATGGGAGAGGAGCATGGGTGGGCGCCGCGTCGAGCCGGTATCGGTTGCGTTTCCATCGGCCCTTATAGATTGCCGGGGCCGCCTATCAGAAAAACGATGAGACAGTGGCGGCGATACGTCGCGTGACTCCTTCCCGCTGCGAGAATGTAAATCTCCTGATCCTGAATTGCCCCGCGGGTGGTTTACGCGTCCCGCTCGTTTATCCTGTCGTCAGAAACTCGTTTAGAGGCTGGCCCGTTCTGATTTCTCAAGGTTTTTCTCGGCTGCTTCCGCTATCCCCGTTTATCCGGCGGGACCGCGTTTCCCTTCGAGAAGTTTAATGCGTCGCTCGGCTGCCTTCGTTAAACTTTCCGCGACAACTATGCGAAACATCGCGAAACACCATCGTACAAATCTCTCCTGGCGTGGCGTGCCGTGCCGCCGGGGGCAACCATCACCCCGAACGTTTCCTCAACTATTCTATTTCGCCTTGGCAACAGGGAGCAAGAACGCGATCAGTGTTATCCCAAAAACTGACTCCTTGCACCGGTCCCTGGATCAACTCTGATCCACCTCAATCTTCACAGTTCCTAGACCTGGGAGTGCGAAAGGCAACTCGATGTGAGTGATTCGATTCAGGATTGTTCACAGCAAGCCACTCGAGCGAATAATCATTTTCTGAAAACATCAATTAACTGATCAGCTTGTGGCGATGTAGGTTGTCCATGGTTTGCCTGGCCATGGTAGCTAGCAAAGCAGTGCACTTGCTTATCCAGAGATAAATTAAATCTATTATACGAACAGATAACTTTACAATTTTTCATTATCTTTGCTTCTACATAACAGTATTATTTTGACTGGTTCCTAACGTTTTTTCATAATTACTGAGAAACATTCTATAAGAAATGTTTTATTAACATCTCAACTTAAGCCTATATTATTATATATTAGATATCGTATGAAATTGGAGTAAATTCAATCTTGCCATTGATATAAAACAATATACATTAGTCAGGTATCATACTCGACGGTTCCAAGTGTTAACAACAGTTTCGGTACTACAGGGCCAACCAGATTCAATTTCATTGCGTACAATGCGCAAAGGGTTAGCTTCATCGGACAGAAAATTCTGAATAGTCAGACGTTTTCAAGAGGTCTGTCAAGACGGTAAACCACATATCTGATAAATGAGACACATCGTTTTCTGTATTTGATTTTCTGCATGAACCCCGCGTTAACAATAGAATATCTTCCCGCTTATCGTGGCAGCGGTCAGTATCGACTGGACCGGTAATCTCGAAATGGTTCCGCGCGAGATTCGCCTCGGTCGTTTTTCCCCGAGCATTTTCGAGATAGCTCGGTTGTATCGAGTCTGCGGAGAATTGAGAAATTGGCCCGACGAAAAACTACTGATTTATCTATCGGACCGGCTCTTGGTCTGGTTCCGCGGTCTTCGGTTCAACAGTTGCAACCCCCCTGTCCCGTACAGTCCGGTGAAGAACGCCACCGCAGGATTCGAAAAGGATTTTAATGCTCACGACGTGACGTAATTTGTTCACTTTCTATCTGGTCGAAAGAAAGCTTGGCATATGGAAGAAATAAAGAGATCGAATGGGACGAATAATATGTTCGTGAGATTTTGGCCACTGAACGTTGCCGGTTAGTCTTGGCAGATTGGATGAGTTAAACGTTGTTCGTCGGCGATGTTTTCAATTACAAGGTATAAAAGTTAGATACAAGGTATAAAAGTTATTTTTCTTCGAATTATTATAATAAGGTGAAGATGGTGTAACATTGTCTTTAAATACTCCTGATTTAGGTATGTATGAACACTTACGTCATAAAAAGCGTAAAGTTAATCATTTTGATACATTGAAAATAACGCGACACTGTCCTCACGTTCTTCCGATTTTATTATGTTTGCGTACTTATTTCGAAAGCAGCGTAATGCGAATAATCTTAATAAGATGAAGTCGATGTAACACTTCCCTTCAAGTCTTCTGATTTAAGTGCATATAATGTTTATTTCGTAGAGGAGTGGGAAGTTAATAATTTTAATAAATTGAAGACGATGTGACACTGTCCCGAAACATTCTCACCATGCGATGGAGACAATTCTTCAAGAAAGAATAGATAAAAACGAAAGTACTTCATACACGAGAAGCACATCTGTTATCCAATAAGCATCTTCAAGCTCATGTTCCTAAAAAATAAAACCATTAATTAACGACCGTAGCTTCACATTGCTCACCTAGTTTCTCGCTTGGAGTCACTTTACTTTGTCCCATGATTACTACTATCCCACCCGGCTCAGCACAGCGAACAACAAACACAGAGCACTTTATGAACAGTAAAGAATTCCCAGAACCGCAAACGTCCTGCAAAATATATAACCCGATGATAACCAACTGCTATTAAACCTGGCACAGAGATGTATAATAATTGAAAGCAGTCTGTCTGACAGTTCCCGGTGATCTCGGGTGTCAAGAGGTCACCGGTAAACTCGGAGGCAACTCGAAGAGCGCGATTGTAATGGAGTATTAAGGACGCGGGAGGGATCGTTCGGTGTCGGGGGTAATTAATAGATACCTAGGGAAAGGATCGTGAAATTCCAGAGGAAAGCTCGGTCCGTGAAATCCTAGGCGCTTAAGGGCGCGGGGTCGTGCGCGACAATGCGTGCGAGACGAACGGAACCGAACGGAACCGAACGAAACCGAACGGAACGGCATGGAACGTAAGCAGCAGTTTCGCGACGAACCTCTCTTTCTCCACGCTGACAGTTTGAAACCATCGTATCGCCCTCGGGGACTCGGTAATTTCATCGGCAACTTTGTTCCTCGCGAACCTTCCCGGAAACATGCGGCGGAATCTCGCGTCTGGGTAATGCAACCTGCGCGGCAGTGAAAATGGCTGCAATTCGAACGATAATAATTCCTTCCGCGTTATACATTTCCGTCTGGGCGAACGATCCGGCACCGTGAAATTAGCTTTGGAATACCTATCGATGCATCCACCTAATCATCTTGCATAAACTTGCTATCAGACTTTCGCTCCAGGTGTGGGAAAATCAATATATCAATGGTTCTAATTAAGCTTTCGCTTCGAATCCTTCGAACACATGGCAATACATGTCACTTGTAGGATAACGTGAATTATCCTGCCGTATTGGTTGACACGAAGCGTCAGAGGCAGTAAAGAATTTTAATTTTTGTCAAAAAAAGTAGGCAGGATAATACCGATCAATAGATCACTTGGCAACAATGCCATTTACCTCACGACCGGAATCCTAGTTGGAGTATTCGGAAAGAGCTTGCCGTTAGAGAGTGTTAATCGGAGCACGATTAAATGGGCCATTGTATTGTAATTAACACGATCTTAAAAACGGTCTTCTATTCGCACACCCTGCTTCAACAGTTTTAATTTAACACTAGTGATCTATTTTCACAACCAGCAACGAGATTGTACTCTAACATAGCACCTCTCTAGTCTCATTATCACACGATTCTCCAAAGTGATTGAAGCAAGATATTTCGATAATACAGCAGTTACTTAGTTGCACTATTGAACTAAATGCTTACTGTTCCGTAGAATAAATTGTGCTACCGATATAAGTCAGTTAGGTTGACCTGTGTGCACGTGGAACGTGTTCGGATAATTGAGGTTCTACTGAACGGAAATAGAATAAACGGATTCGAACACCGTTCAAACTTTCTGCATGAAACATTTTCTGGATCTTTTGAATGCGACGTTCAAAGGCTAACTTTGAAGAAGCTGGTGCCCGACACGTGTCGCACAGGATGAGAGACCCTTTCGGTATCGGATGGTTATAGATTTATTAACCTGTCTGGAGCCTTGCGGATGTCCCCGATGCACCTTTGATCTGTTCCGCAGCTTTCAAGCTTAACGTGTTATACCGTACGCTGTAGGCATCAAAGCTGCCGGAAATTATTCAGGAAGGTAGGGCTTCTATGGCGAGAGACATCTTGTGCATGCTTGCGCGGTTTTCTTATTACCGTGTCCTTGTTACACCGGTATGAATTCACAGCGAGGACGCGAGGTCGCAGGGATGCAAGGCTCGGCCCGTTACTTAACTACCATTAAGCTTAACCCGATACCAACGACGGTATTTTATGCCGTGCGTCCCAAGAGTCTGACTTTGCCGAGTCTGATCCGTTTAATTGCTCCGGTAAATAATTCATCGACGCTAGTGGACTAAGATTTCTGCGGATTCTCACAAAATTGGAAATTGCAAGATTTCAGATCGATGACTCCACTGCTCGATCTTTCTTCTTGATAAGTACTTATGATTATGATGTGATCAAAATTAATACTTCTAACAATCCACACTTTCTTTATTAATAACACAATAGACAATGCGCTCTTAATTTATTTGTCTCATTCCCACAGTCATGCATTCACTATTCTCTTCTTACCTCTACATTCACACGTTCGCGACCACATTACTACAACGTAAAATGATTAACCTTCAACTGGTGGCGTACGTCAATTTGACGTCTTATCACTTTGCAAAACAAGCTATAAAAATATTAGTCACCACTAGAAGGTTAACTCTTTTGTGCCTAAAACAAGAGAATCGTTTCAATTATCATAAGGCAGCAACTGTTTCCTTTTGAGTTTGGAGGACGCAGAAATGATTAATGGAATACAGATGGTACCAAGCATCGTATACAGATTGCTTGATTAACAGCTATGACAAAAGTGAATATGTGAAATGCAAAAGAATAGGAACCTTTTAAAAATTTACTGCTATTGTTACATTAGTCTCAACTTATTAAAATTAATAATTTTTAACTCTTGCTTCTTATAATTAGCTGTTAATCAATGTAATACAAACGACGTTAAAGTTTTATACCACTTACTCGATTAATTCTCCGATAGCAATATTAAATTAAGAGAGTCGCCTCGCAATCATCACAATCCTGCAATTATTTCTTTTCATTTTCGCAGTAAGCAAATGTAATCAATGCAATACAGACGTCACAAAGGTAGACAGTCAGCCAGTTTAAAAACTTTTTAAAGACGACATCAATGTCAAGACGAAAGAATCGTCGCAATTAGCATAAATCAGTAGAGATTTCTTTTCGTCTTTGGATTCGGTAAAAACAATCAATGAAACGCAGACGATTGTGAGCCTATTGTAATCTTGTCATCAGAAAAAGATAAAAGAAAATGCTTCGAATAAATTTCCGACGATGCAGGCCGGTCAAAGACAGCAAAACGATCGGCAGTAAGTAGCGCAGCAGCGATTCGATCAGACACGGGTCCAAATCGCCGGGAGAAAGACACTCGAAGAGTTCGAGGGCCTCGATGCTGCAGATCGATCCTCGAGTACGGTTTTACAGGCAGTGTCGGTCGATAATACGGTCCTCGAAGTGGATGTATTCGCCGGGACAGGGATCGGAAGCCCGCGGGCCAATATGTTTATCGGCTATGAAAGCCTCTGGCTGCCGGATAAAAATCTCGACCGGCAGGATAGCGTGGCATGATCAGCAATAACTCGGGGACACCTCGAAAATCGAAACAATTCCGGCTCCGTTGGTTCTGTCCGATCGATCGGGAACCGGCTCCGTCGGAGACCGCGTTATCGAGGACAATGGCGCGACGGCGGGGGTGAAATTATCAGGAGTCCTCGAGCGAAAGGTCCCTTGAAAGGATGAACGTTTTATCAGTGGCGCTGAATGGACGAAATTTCTATCAGCCGGTAACGATAATGCTTTGTATACAATTGCTACTTACCATTGCCCCGCCATTCTCGTCTGTTCTCGACGCTGGATTGGTCCGATTACATTAGTCGGAGCAATGAATTCTTTCCAATTAAATTCTCGCAATCTATTCTACTGCTGTTTCACGGTATCCGTAGGAACGAGTAACGAAATTCTGTTAGCTATTTATTTTTAATTTGGTACGGAGTCTGGGAGATCGGGATCCAAAATAACAATTTCAATTTAGTTGTTTTTTACTGTTAAATCACAATTTTTAAAACATGACACAAATACGGAAGAATAAATGTAGAAGAATAATTAATAGCAGAATAATGTAGAAAACGAAATATGTAGGTACGCTCCGCGTTATATAAATGAGTCTACTGTGTTAAATATTTTAGGTGACAATATTTTAAGTGACAATATTAATAATGTACAACGCATGTCATTGTATTTTTTATAACATTATTGACAAATGTATTATTTGTATTAAAAATTTCCTCATTAATATCAGTTTTTGAAATATTTTAATCAAGCAATTGATTAGGCTAATATCCTATCATGCTTATCACATCACATTAACGCCGGGTTAATCCCTGCGGCGATGCGGTTTATAACGAATCAGAAGGAAGTTGTCGCCGGTCCGATAATGCTCGGTGTTCTTGCGGAAAGAAGAACTTTTGAAGAGTATTGTTGACTTGTTGCGGCACTTGAGAGCCCTCGGCTTTACTCTTCAAGGGCGGGAGTATGCTTTCGGGGCGTTGATACGAGTTTCGGATTTTGTTGCGGGCTAAGGCTTTTAGCCGGGACGCGGACAGAGGCCGACACGCGAATGTCTCTTGCTAATTGGCACACTCACCGGGGACGTTGAAAGAGGATACACTGCGCGAAAGGATAGGGTTTCGTTCGAATGCGGCCCTTGTTCATTCCATAACCCTTGAGATTTTGCCCTGTTGACCAGGTAGCTCGAATTCGCTTTAAAAAGTCATTCGCACTTGCTTATACTGAGTTTGTATAAACTCATTCGCGAGGCTATTAACCTGCCGCATCGTAAAATATTGAGAAGATGGTCTTATGGTATCATAAAGAAAAATTTCATATCATTAAATCAAGTTTCGTAAGATATAAACATTGTCTTTTTCTTTTCGACGACATAGTGCAAGCATATTATAAATCATCACTAAACGGAGGATTTTATGCATTTATGCAAAAAAATGGAATCTATGGACTTCTGCATCTTGAAAGAAATGTGGATAATTTTTATTTCGCATGAAAATAATCCGCAGTCCAGCCATCACTGTACTGAAAAGAAATACAAGAGTTTAGTCGACTTAGTGTAAGCTAACGATATTAGGGGGTGCAATCGATATTTATTAGCTTACTCGACTGACGTCACAAGCTAGTATTTTATTGAGTAAACGTAAGCTGACGGAGAAAGTAATCATAGGACAAAAAAATTGGAGGAAGGGAACAAGAACAGTCACAATACAAACTTGTACCGCTGTGTTTACATCGTTCCAACAATACTCGAAGTATCCAGTTGCACTCCGGGACAACTTTCTCAGCCACATTGACACAAGCTCTCCTCCTTCACGTTGGAACGGAAGAAAGGAACGTTCTCATCGGCATCGCATGGCGGGGAACTAATTGCGAGGGAATCTACAGGCTATCGTGTACACAATTACGAAGTGACGGATCGTCGCGGTGGACAAGTAAAGCGTCCGAAGAGTTTCTCATCGCGAAATTACGCGCGAAATGATGAGCGCAGCTTTTGACATAGTTGCGGTTCGCGGAAACTGGAACTCGATTGCTTTTTCGCCGTTCTGAATCGAAAGTAGACGCAAAATCGTGGTCGAGAAATCTCTAGAAGTTCGCTGGAGAAGTATACAAGACATTTCATATACCTAAAGGAAATAATCCGCCATTATTGGTTAGGAGCACATCAGACGCGTGCGCCTGTGCTTTGTTTCGATGTGTGTGTGTGTGTGGGGCGTGTGTGTACACATACAGGTGTGTATTATTTACGCGACCACGGACGAACGAGATGCGCGACGGTAGTCAGAAGACGTAGAACAATCGAGACGAAGTGAAATAGATGCAACAATTAAAAATTAAAGGGTTTTGATTTATCTCTAAAACATTAACTTCAATTCCTTCTAATGAACACACGATTATTTGTAATTACTAATTAGCATCTTGAGTAACTTTTCATTTCATTATGTAGTAAACATGCTGTACTATACATATATCTTTTTTTGCGAATTTTGCGGATATCTTGCGCCTAGGATAACGTAAAACGTTAAGAATCTGAAGGTAATTTCGGGAAATGAGAAAATAAAACACTAAGCATAAACTAAATGACGTAAGGGGCAAGGGGAATCGGTCGCTCGCTCCACCTAGCCTCTTCCAATTTTTTTTTATTCCGGACTTTGATTATTATTGGCTAACTTACACGCTGAACAAGAGACGTGATTAGATGAACCGGACGACCGCTTCCCTTACCCCTCGCGTCGATTAGATTGTGGGTCTCCTCGTTTGCCAATAGAAGTGAGTTTTGGGAGGTCATAGAAAAGTGGGGACTACGTGCGGGTTAGGTGGAGCGAGCGGAATATCCCCCTTACCCCTCCGCCGAAACGACAGACTTCTTCTGAGCAACGAGCAGTAGATAACAATGTTGTACATCAAGATTCTTTAGATTCAGCAGTTTCGCTTACCGTTTCAATCTGATATTTATCTTGTTTTTCGCGACTGTTTCGCATCTTTATTCACTGTGCATCGCAGTGTAGATATTCTGCAATACGTACTTTTGTTTGGCAAAGCGAATGTGGAAACTGTAATTGAATCGTCATCGGAGTTCGTCGACGATGCTGAATGCACTGGTGTGCCAGTCTGTTGTAAATTCTATTTTCCTTTCTGGTTTTCCAAAATCGTACAATCGATTCCAGGTGGTCACTTCGTAGAGGAATTTACAGATAGTCGAAAAATATTTTTCTAACAAATCAGTCAAATCGAACAAAGGAAGATTGTCAGTCCAGTGGGATAGGCAAACTACGAGAATTTTGTCGAGGACAATTAATGAATCTATCCTTCAGCTTGATATTCCTGTTTTTTAAATCTTATAAATCTTATAAAACGGTTCATTTTCCGAATCCCTTTCCAAACACCAAACATTTTTTTGATCAATAAAAAATAGTTTAAAATTTTCCTATATTTCGAACGATACATCGATTAACATTAAATCTACCGAGCACCAAAAGTGACGGAAGTTATCAATCTTAGTATAATGTGTGCTCAAATTAGGAAATCTATTCAATCATTCCCTATGAAGGAGTCTTTATGACGTTAACAATCTTAAAATAGAAAGTAGCGAAATCGGTGAAAATGACCGTGACGGTAGGTCCAGCGTTAAATTTGATTTACTTATGAAAACTGCGTTCGGCTGCCAGCGACAATTTGTTCAGTCTGAAGTGTCGTCTACCGGGCGCAGTTTTTAAACGGTCCGATAATCGATATTCCGCGACCGATTCGTGCAATCTTTCTCCTCGTGGCGTGAATTCAACTTTGAAAGCGGTGACCATCAGATTTCTTACACCCTGTACGGTGTTGAGAAAGAGAGAGAGAGAGAGAGAGAGAGAGAGAGAAGGAGAGAGAGGGTCTATCGCCGACCCTTCCATTGGGAACGATGGTCGAATGGGATCGCGGGCGGTGGCGTGCAGCGCTCGAATTGGGTCATAGGATCCCGAAGAGGGAAGGCGGCCTCGCCTCGAGGGCCGTCCAGGAATATCGCGATGCCAATCCCTGGACCTACACGGATAACGGTTTTACACCGATAAGCTCCTCGTTTCCCCATCCATCGTAGGCCCTTCTGGCTTGTATGTACAATGTACACAGACGGAGCGACCAACTTCGAGCAGCTAAATTCGCGAGCATGTGCATCGTTGCGTGGGCGTGAACGTAAACGTAAACGGTCGCGAGAGAGATCGATCCAAGCGTCGCAGCGCGTCTCGACTAGCGATTTTCGGCGGGCCTGATTACGCTTATTCAGCCACGTGACGGATTCGAAATTTAGTTGGCGCTGCGGGCTAGACGATCGCGATCGCAAACGTGCTGCGCGCTCCCACGCTCGATCTCTCTCCCTCTCGTTCTCGGCTCACCCGTCTTCCTCTCGTTCTCATCCTCGTTGTCGTCCTCTTTCTCTTTCTCTTTCCTTTTCTCGTTCTCGTTCTCGTCCTGGTTCTAGTTCTCGCTCTAGCTGCTCGACGCATGAAGTCACGTGTAATCAGGCCGTCCGGAATTTATTATTGTACGTGCGCCACATGCAGCCTACCCTCCGACCAATGCTGATGGAAGCGTCGCGACGCCGACGCGCCGATTTATCACCGATTTATCGGCGATACACGGGACCGGCGCGTCCCGTCGATACTTTGGAGCTGGCCTCCTTGGTTATACACTCGAGATTCGATTACCCGGAATGCGAAGTGCTTCCAGGGAGCCGTCCATTGTCGTGTTAGCTCTCTTGTAACGCGAGCCACCACCCTCGCGCTCGACCTCGCACCCTCCCACACCCTCTTTATCCGAATTCGATTACTGGCCGTTCTGAATATTTCCCCGCTGGATATCGGCCCCGGACGCTGCCTGCGCTCGCTTCCCTGAAAATGGGATATTTTATATGCCGTCATCGGGGCCGATAGCGATGGATCGGCCTAACGCAATCTCTTCAGGGTTTCCATCGAGACCAGGGTCATGGCTAACCCGATGGAGGGATTAGCGCGTGTTTTCGGCGGTTTCCGAGGTAATTGCACGCCGCGCAGACTAGTTTCCAGACGCTGCGTCGCGCCGAGGAGCTTGATGGGCTTTCGCATCACATGTGAACTGATATATCGGTGGTATTTTCGGGAATTTTATAGGAAACCTGTATCAGGCGTTCCATTATCTCTGTTATGGCGCACAGAACTGCGTTTTTCGATTATTGTACCTTTCCGACAAAATGGTGGGGCTGGAAGCTGTCCCACGATGCTTACAAAACTGTTCCTGATAGACACCTTGAAATTTTGCCAATCTTTTTCTTGAAAAATCACGAGATTAATTGCAAATTTATTATTAATATTACACCTATCTTGGAGTACAGAATCGTATTTTTTAGTCACCCTGTCCAACAATATGGCGGCACTAACTATAGCTATCTTACGATATTCCTAATCGTGATATCATTTTTGAGAATTTAATTTGGTTAACCGCTTTAGCATTTGTTTCTGTGAAAACCAAGAGGTTTATGCAAAATATATTATACGGCTCATATGGTCTCTATTTTAAAATACAGAACCGTATTTTCTAGTGTTTCCCTCTCCGTCGAGGTAGGCGGCCCGACATTAGTTTTTCCAAGCGTGCTCAATGGACGTGCAGTTTCCATATCAAATGGAACGTGAAAAATTTGTGTATGCAAACTAGCGCATAATAGTAACGCTGATGTTTCTCTGGTTTTCGCGCAGGACACTAGCTTCTATCTCATAAAGACTCGCGGTATAATAACGACAAATGCTTTTCGGCGGCTCTGTAAATGATGTAAGAGAGAATGGGAAAAAGAGATGGAACGTTTCACACTGTGGCTGTTAAAGCACTCATTAGTAAAGCTATCCAGCAGTCTTGCTTTAGACGCTAGATTGTTGAGGGCAGTATATACAGTAGGAATTGACGTCGAATTATGCTATTTGTTCGAAGGTGTCGTGTAATTAGCCCTCTGTTGGCGAGCATCGGTAAATGCCACGGCTTTATACATCTAATGGAATAATTTTGGCAAGCGGTAGCATTTACCTGCATCTAACAATGCCCAAACTAATGCTGAACCTATCGAGTACCAAAGTAAAAATATTGGAAGACTAAATTTATTTAGACACATTGCTATTTTTATTACAATTCAGTCATTCTTTGTAAAAGAATCTTTATAATTTCAGAATCTTTAAAACAAGTAAGGTAAAATCGGTCACATTGACCTGCTTGGCAGGTTTCGCGTTACGTAAAGATCCCATTAGGAACGAACGATCGAATTTGTTGTAATGGGAATTAATGACATTTTGTAAAAAAATGAAATCGGTAAGATAAACTATGACTTAGGGATGACAAATTCTATAAGACTAAAATTATTTAGACGTTTCATTAATTTCATTACATTGTATATAATTAGGAAATCTATTCAATCATTTCCTAGGAGTGACACTTTGTATATTCAACAATAAAACGTGTGGAACCAATCATTTCGACCACCGCAGTAAGTTCAGTGTTAAACTCGCATTTCAATAAAAAAAAAACCCGTACAAAAAGCTTCTAGATGGATGGAACGGAACAAATCACAGGTGAGTAGGAAACGCAGGTGTCTGGAGGAAGAATTCAAGAAAAGAGAAAGTCGGTCCGAGCAGACTCAAGTGGTCTAGTGTCCCGAACAATGCTTGCAGGCGAAGATAGCGTAACCGCAGCAAAATGATCGATCAACATCCGACAGGTCGACTTCACGGGCCCGGCTTTCTTTCCGGCGTTTCCGCGACAATAACCGGAGGGCTGGCTGGAATACCGAGATTACCCCAGCAGCTAGTTCGTTTATCTCGTGGTCGCGACGTCGTTAGGCTCTCCTTTCTCTCTGCCTCTCTTTCTCTCTCTCTCTCTCTTTCTCCCTCCCTCTCTCTTTCCTCGCGAGAAGCGAAGATTGATGAAGCGTGTAAGGGCGTCGGCTCGAGAACGAGCCACTCTTTCTCCCGTGGAGCTCCTTTTTATCCGTTTTAGCTTCGCGAGAGACGTCGGCCCGCTCGTTCGCCCCTCCCATTCGTTCCCGGCCTCTCGACGAGCCTTTCGATGTCGTCGACCGGATCCATCGTCGTTCTTTACTTGCCACCTGTAATTTGTGGTTACTCGAGTTTGATTCCCCTCTGATCGCCTTTATCCACCCCTCCACCCCCGACAGAGGCCCCCTCTCTTTCCATCGAGGCGTCGATCGATCGATACAGTCGTAGGACACGGAATCCATTTCCCCGCGTAAGGCCATGACTACGCGAACGTCTTTTTCGGCGTTTTGTACTCTGCAATCTATAATCGCACGTGACAAATGACGAAAAAAACGCGGACAAATTCTTGTCTTTCTAGAGTGAATTACTTATTCTAATCAGACTAGAAGTAATATAAATTATCGTGTTATGCTGCTATGGCTGCTACAAAAGAAGTACACAGACAGCTTTAATATTATATATAAAACGTCGGAAAAAGATCCGTGTAGTTACTGCTAGATCGCATTCGTGAACCCTTCACCCCCTCCCTCAGCTCGGTTATGCTGGTTCTCGCACCCCGAAATCCAATCGAGCGTGATTACTTTGCAATTATTAAGGGCACGTTTGATGAACCGACTCGGTAATTAGCCGCGATAATTTCGCGACGTATTATTCAAGAAGTTGGCTGCGACCAGGGAATTAACCGCGACACCAGCGGATTCTATCGATCCTGTACCGAACAACTGTCTCGTTTAATCCCTCCAGCGTGTAATTACTGACTTCGTTTGCGCCCGGGAATACCAGTTTAGCGGATAAACAATTGCAGTCCGATCTGTGAAAGATGAATGATCGAGGACAGTGCACTTACAGAAGGAAACAGGGTTTTCAAAGAGTCGTCGTCGGCAGTAGTATGACCCCCTGTCGTTGTAACAAGGCTTGTAGTACATGTTCTAGCTTAATTGTTTACTTCAAGTAGAACCAGGATATCATTTATCACGATCATCTAGAGCGCCATTTAAAAATCACACCTTACCTTTATCAAAATATTGTTTCTCGAAAACTTTTATCTTGATGAGAGATGATTTCTGAATAACGCTCTTCGTGATTCAAGTTGTGATAAATGATTTTCTCCTCCCGGACATAGGAGCAAGAAAACATACGATTTCCTTGACATTCTTGGAACCCGTTGTCTTGTCTTTTATTTTTCTATCATTCCAAGTAATAAAAAGATTTGAAAAAGTATCTAAGTCACAGTACACTGGTACCTCTAACATCTCCAAAAATATTCAAGTCGTTTAGTTCAGTTGTAAAAATGTTGTATTACGTTTTAAAAGGGCTTCGAATACTATTTTTCCAGGGGTTCTACTATGTTGTTTCTCCGCCGCTTTTTTTTTTGCATTCCGTCTCCTTTTTGTACTAATTCGAGAACCGATTCCGGCAGTAACAGAACAAACGAAGCTCCGGCTTTACGCGAAATCGAAAAGCAGGCGGAGAAACAAATCAGCAGGCAGTTCTAATTCCAGCGGGAAATGAGACTGTAACGAAAGTTGTAAGCGGTCAAAGGGTCAGTCGATCGGATCGGTTTTCAGCGAGTCAGAATCGGGCTCGGAAAATCGCGATTGCGAAGAACGCGATCGCGTGCACCGGTTCGTTTCCTGGTTGCTTCGGCTCAAGATTTCGCTCATTATCGTGACTGGACGCCGCGCCACGGCGAAAAAACTTTTTAATTCCAGCTGCGGCACGAACAAAGCAGAGGGAAAACTAGTTTGCTCGGGCCGATCGACGCGTAAGCGTAATTCCGCGAGGTTCAGCGTGCCCCTTCTCTCGTTTAACCTCGTACGCAGCTTTCGAAATCGCGTCACACATACTGCTACACGTTCCTCAGCTCCTACATTCAGTTTAATCCGCAATTAACGGAGTCAATCGAACATGTAGCGACAATATCACGGGCTGTTTCTTGTGTCGGCAAGGAATTTTGCTCCCTTGCGTAATCTGTTGCCGAGCTTTCCTCGTTAACATTCATCCAGTGTTAACTAACGTTCGAGCAATTTTGTTTATTTCGCTGGTTTTTTTAGACTTGACAGAACTGACTTCAGACGATTTTTCAAATCGATTGCACTCGATTGGCAAGTCACTGACGTCGTTTGATCTCTTGATCAATGGAAGTTCTTATGCATGCATATAAAATAGAACGTGCCATTTGATTTGCAAAAATTTTTATGGATTTCTTACTGAACGTTATAATATTTACGAAAAGTTTGATCTACCACGGCCTTTATGTAATTTGTAATATGAATATAAAGTAAGTGCAGGTCTTGTAATCAGGATGGTATTTACATAGTAAGAATATAATGTGAGTCGTATAATGTGAACAGCATTCATATAATAAGAATATAATGCAAAGTCATACAAATATTATGGAAAGTATTTATACTACTTACCATTACGCTATTTTATTTTAGTTGGCACTGAAAAAATTAAACTGATACTATGATTCAGTGCGATAGACCTTACTGTACTGTCACGAGTTTAACTAGTGATGGTGATTTTTGGTAATACTTTGTTAAGCATGAATGTTATTACGTTCTGTTATTAAGTTAAAAATTAAGCTAATAAATATTTAAGCGTTCAAGTAAATATAGGCACACAGTAAATATAGATTTCCTTAAAAGAGCTTGAAGCTCTTTATATAACTGATCTCAAAAGGAATAACTGACTTGCGTCACTGTGAAGCTATGTGACGATTTACTGCATTCTTGAGAAGCTGAATCGGCGGAATAAAAAACAGTGACGACACTATACGCAGCGGGATGCAAAGTTGAGTCTAATTTTTAATGCATTTTTAAGTGCATTTTTAAAATCTTCATTACAGGCTCAGATAAAGACGTGAAAAACGGGTCTTTATTACATCTTTTTTATTCCAAGTAACAATAAAATTTAAAAAAAAGTATTTTAACCATTACACAGTGAACTAGTCCCTCTAACATACAGAAAAATTCAAGCCATTTAGACCAGTTTTAAAAAAGTTATGCGACTTTTAAAATTTTGACTAAATTTTCACTCCTATTTCCCAAAATTCATTTCACCACCAAAATTCAATATAACCACCTGACGAATTCAAGAAAGCTAAAATATTTTATACAAGAAAACTAAAATTGAAAAATTAACAATGCTTATATTTTACGGATCCTAATAACATTAGGAAGATATATCGACGTACACATTTTCAAATCTGAGCAAGTAATTTCTGAAAAAAAGTACTGTTCGATGATTTTGTAACACGAAATGGTTTATTTCGACCGCCTGCAGATGATGTAGAAATGATTTTGGAATAGCGAAGGGCTTCTTACGAGAACGACGCGGAAACGTGGACAAGTCTCGGCCGGCTCTTTAATCAATAACTCGGGACAATCTAATTACCGCTGCGAGCCGGCTGCGAGGTAAACTCGGTCAACGGGAACTCCGAGACCCTCGGAGCCATCCAGAAGACCAGAAGACCAGAAGACCAGAAGACACCGATGCAAGCGATGTAGACGGGTTCCATCGGCGATTCGCGAGGCGGACAAAGTCGTTCCCGTCCACCGGAGCGGAAGTTCCTCGTCAAGCGTCGACTTGCAAAGTGTCCGGAGACTGTGTCGAGGATTTTCTACTTAAGCAACACCGTCGAGTTAACTCCTGGCAAATTTGCGGCCGGCCCGAGACAGAATCATGAAACCTAAGGCTCGCCCGAGACTGTTTTTCTTTCGAAAAATGCCGGTCGCCGTTTCAGTTAATAACTCGATCCCCCGGATAGTCGCCGACTTATTATTTTCGCCCGGGCAGTCCCTTCTGGCCCTGTTCGAAAGTAAAGCGGGACGCTTTCAGCTGTTTCAAAGTGACCAAATGTTCCTCCAACTCGCGAACTGAAAATAGAACGCGCAATCGGTGGTTTCTAATATAAGTACTATTTCTGCCAAATGTCTTCGATATTGTCCTTGACTCGTTGCACTCGACTGTCGTCTTATACGCCGACAGAGAATAACTATTTTCAACTTTATATTAATTAACATTTTATTGTGTGTTCATATTTATAGTGTGTTCCAGTTGACGAATGTGATTTGAGGAAACACGCCGGGTATAGAAAGTTAATTAGACTATACATAATTAACAAGAATATATATAATTACTGGATTGCGGATTTGTATGTAATAAAGATGTTTTCCGTCTGTTGTTGAGAAACAAGAGTCACTTAATCACAGTAGATTCGCACTATGTTTTTCCGTCTTTAATCATCGTCGCAGGTTTCGCTTTTCCCATAAGTGTATGAAATCCGCAGACTAGTGAGTATCAATTTCTTCTAAGCTAGCGAAATGAAAATTTTGGGAAATCCGGTAAAGAAGGAAGAGACAATTATTTGCCAATAGGAAGAAATAATTTATAACGTGGATCTTTTTATGTTTTCGCAGAATTTCGGAGACGATGTCTGCAAAATTTCGTTTCAGAGAAGTCAGTTTGTGCGAAGCTACGGCGATTTCGGTGCGTTTTCATTTGATTTGGTCTGGTAATAGGAGAGAATTGAAGTACTCGTAGTTACCGATATGGTTGGATTTTCGAAAGATTAGAGAAGGCAGGTAGTTTAAGTGAAATGGAGACGAAGATCGCGTTTCCTCCATGCGTGCTGACAATGTGAAGTAGATAATCGGGTTTTCAGCTATGGAGCTTTTAACCCATTAGTGCCTGAATATACCAGTAATATGGTTTCATTACAAGTATTGAACATTATTAACCCGATATTCAAGAGAATCCGATTGAATTGTTTCGATGATCTCCCATTTGCTTTTCGTAAAATGCAATACAATTAGTCGATCAGAAATAGTGACGGAGTTTCCTATGCCGTTTATTAAATATAATATATTATGCACTTCTAAACCTGCAAAAGTAGCAGGATAATTTAAAAACAAGTCCATCGGTCAAAGATCATCGAAATAATAATTACCTATTTATGTCAGCGAACTTGATACATTAAAAAGTCGTTTCTAATTTAACAAAGACGGTATTGGAAAATGTTTTAAAGCCAACTTATTTTATGAGTAATAATTGATGAAAGAAAATACGAGTCTATGCGCCACATAAGTCTGAGTTCATTTCAAAATCTGAATGGATATCGACGACAGAGGAAAATTCTGTTTCGTGTCGGCATGAAACGAATGACATTTGTCAAATTCCCTTTGAGCTGCTGGCAACTCTGGCACGGTATAACTGTGAGGAAAAAAGTGTTGACCCTGGGCGTCAGCGTGCCTGCAGACTTTATTTACAAGTCGAAAGAAGTGTCCGTGAAACACGAAACGTCTGGGTTGCGCCCGAAGAAACAAAATTATTCCAGTTGAAAATTATGCGTCTTGACAGTCTCGGCGAAGAAGTCGAGAGTCGTCGTTGCTCATCGTCGTCGTTTGCCTCTCGTTCCCCTTGGCTGCTGCGTCTCGACGCTGGGAATTGGATCGCGTGTTTATTTAACTAAATCCAGATTTTAACAAGGATCGGGGGGCTTGGTCGTGTACTCATTCAACAAATTGAATTCTTAAATGTAAATCAACTATTCCGTTGCCGAGCTGCGATCCAACTGATCCACGCAATGAACCCTGCGATTTTTCTTCATTACTTTCCATGCCAGTACAATTTCATATTACCCAATACAGCGAAATAATACTCTGAGATTATTTTATCCACTTTGCAAGAATTGAACTGCAAGGATCAATATTTTTCAGATCTAATATTTTTGCTGGAAGAGAAATGTAAGGAACACGGAATAACTCTTTGAAAAATATTTCAGACGAAGGGAAGACATATTTTAAATTTTCTAGCTAGTGAGCTGAAGAAGCTTAGCTACCGTAGGGTTATCAGACTTATAGGCACAGTCGATATCGACACCAGTGACTTATTAACAACCGTGCCGCAAGGCTCATTTATTTCTTTGGATACTCAGGCGATTATCCGAAACTTGGCTAAATTCTTCTGCGAACTCATTTCAGTCTGTCAAGAACAATACACATTATGCACGTTTGCATAAGGCATACCGTTAACTGAACTATATTCACCAGACTTATATGCACTTATAATAAGAACGATTGTCTGCAATAATTATTTTGCACAAAGGTATAAACGATTGCATATTAGTAACTGGTAAATTAAGAACCTTCGGAGATCCTCTAGCAACTTTGGACAAAGATCGTCGAGATTGACAGCAGAGTGAAACGCAGAGATCTGTCAGGTGTCAGCGGTCCATGGGACGGTCCCGCAGCTGTCCAAGGCCTTGAATCGAATGTAGTCAGCCGTCTTGCGAAAAGAGTCGAGCAAGGACGGTAGGACGATTCGGAGGGCTGGTTAATGAACATTGCCGAGTGAACTCGCACAAATTCGGGTGAAGGAAGGGAGAGCAAATTGAGTGAGGCGGCAACGGGACTATTGATCCAGCGCACCCCCTCGGCTGCACACACCCCCTGGCAGCCTTGCTTCAACCCCTAGACCGGCGTCCCTCGAGCTAGACGAAAAATTCCGCGCGCTGCAGCTAAGAAGAGCCTCCGCGGAATTTCCTCGCGACGCGACGATCCTCTCCTCTTCATCCTTCTTTGGCGCTCCATCTTCGCCACATTATTTCACCGAGCATGAAGTCGAGAAGCGTGGGTCACCGAGAGCCCAAGCGGCCGAGAAGCTGTTAACGCTCATCCCTTGATAGCCGATTCCCTGGAATCCTTTGTGCCGACTAATTGCGATAATAGGATACGCGCCGAGACAAAGTACCGATGCATTTTCGACTGTATTAATTCGGATCTCGGATCTCGGATCCCGGCGCAAAGCTCAGCAACCAGTGTTTGGCCCATTTACGCATTAGCAGGATGCATTAGAGATGGAGTGCAAGCCGCCGGATTGTTCCGTGGAGTAAATGTTAGGTGTTTGCGGAAGTTTTCGTCATCCGGGTTCCCGGACCCTGGAATCGTCGCTGGATATTCTCTCTGGCCCATTGTTTTTCGCAACGAATACATTGACAATGTCCTCGTTCGCTGCCGGTTTCGCGGCGATACGGTTTTTAGGGTAAATGTATTGAAACGTTCCGAATTGTTGAAATTTTGTAATGGCATTGTAATTTAAATGTGAAAATTGTTGTGATAGAGTGGTGAACGTGGAGAGAAGATTAAGAAGTTACGAGACGACATTCGCTTCTTGTTAACGCCGATTAAATATAAGATATTTTGCGGAAAATCGGGCACCGTTGAAAGTTGCGTCGGCCCTGACCCTTTGTTTGCGTTCTTCGCCTCGGCGTCTGTTTTTGTCCCGCTCACCTGATCGTTCCGCGCATCTCCGTCTGTAATTGTCGCGCACGCCTGATCAATCGCGTGATCGATTCCTCCCAATCCCTAATGAGCGAGCCCCTCTCACGCGCTGGCCCGGACGCCAGGACGTGAGCGCCGAATTCTTATTAATCAGAGTTGCTTCTACAGTTGTATCGATCAGTTTTGCTTTATATCGATCTCTTTCTCTTGTTCTCGTTTATTACCGTTGCGCTCTACTCATCTCGTTTTGTTTGTTAATAACTATTCTCGCGCTCGTCTAACTCTCCCGGGCGACGTTATTAATACTCGAGTCTAGTTCAGCGGTAAATTTTGTTGTGAACGACCCGTGACAATAAAGTACTAATTATTCGTCACCGTCTTCCTTCTCATTTGACGGCCTTCACTCTCACTTTCATTCGATCACCCCCTTCGAGGTGGAACCGGCAAAAGTCGTGCCTCAACACCAACGCGTGGCGCAAACACTTCTAAATTAACATCGATTTAGCGCAATTTCGTTTGTGATGAATCGGCTCAAAACATGACAATGCAGGGATTGTCCGTAAAATGAAGAATTTTTTGATAGAAGTGTTGCGTTAAAGACAGACAGAGATCGTACAAATGATAGAAATTAAAAATGGAGGAAAAAAGGACACAGAATTCAGCTCATATCCCGAAGATAGAGAAGGAATGTAAAATCAAAGGAAAAATCAATCAACAAATACTGGAACGATTTATCGCATAAAATAGCTATTTCAAGAAACAATTAGAACGACGAATTCAATTAGCAAATACTGTAGGAATTCAACTCATCAAATAAATGTTTAAAGGAAGAGAAAACTAATTCCATCATCGTCCTGAAGATGCAGAAGAGATGCGAAAATGGAAAGAAGATGGATCAGAAAATTGCGTATCGATTCACCGGAAACAATAACTAAAGTTTGGAAGAAGAGGAGCCAGATAGCCATCTTTCTTGCTGAAAATCGGCCGTGGGATGAGTTGGTTCGACCGCGAGGGTGTACGCGGCGGCCGGGTCATTTATTTCCTTCCCGAACAGACCGTTGTATAGCAACGGGCACGGGGGGACCCCTTTTCTGTTTAATCCTCCCGAGTAGCCTTCTTCCTTGTCGATTAATCAGCGTTGAGCAGTCGCGGTAGCACACCCACTGGACGTCCCGATGAATCGTATCTCGCGAGGGAATCGCCGGAAGTGTCTCAGCCTGTCGACGGGATTTCCTCAATCCTCGGACGATTCACAGCTAGAAGAAGTTATCGATAGATCGACTGGGAATCGCGTGATCCGTTCTAGAAAAATGCTCGGCGATTTCTCTCGAAAAATGCTCGGCGATTTCTCTCGAAAAATGCTTGGCTCCTCTCGTCGGGCCGAAATTAATTTCCGCTCGGTTTTACATCGCCGATTAATTCCGCGGACCCGCCTCGGGCGAAGAGATCCTCCTGCAACCGAACTTCAACCCTTTCGCGAAGTACCAGACCGAAGTCGACAGCAGGCATCGGCGCGAGGAACTTTGTTGTGCAAATTTGTTTAACGAGTTCCCCTTCGAGTGACGGTGACGATGTTGAGCCTTCTATAATTCCCGGGGAAAAATCGGAGGACGATCTACTTGGGTATGTTTCAAAGAGCGAAGCCTCCGCTTTCGGTCAAATCGTTTCTCTTTTTGAAGTTCAACGAGGGAATCGGCGGCTGGCATTAATTCTGAGAACCTCGTTCTCGGGATTTGTTTAAACAGTTCCGAACGTGGGGGGGGGGGGGGGGGACATTTAACTTGGTCTAACTCGGTGGGAAAAAAATCGAAGGACAGTCTACTTGAGTTCATTTTAAAGGTTAAAGCATCCCCTTTCAATACCCTGAATGGCTTTTTTCGACGATGAAAGATAGATTTAAAACCACAGCAGGAGAGCAAAGGCAGTCTTTCCCCTTGAAAATATCGTGGACCCTAAGTTCGCTACTTCGTAAGTGGTTTAACAAATTTGTCTCTTGACTTCAACTACTTTGGAATCGAAGAGTGAAATCTATCCTTTGCTTAGACCACTAAAAATTCGTCGAACGATTTTTTCGAGGCACTTTATTTAACGAGTTAGAGGAATCCTGAAAACTTAATACCGGGGGGAATATTTAACGTGGCAACTGATCTCGATCTTTTTATGATCACAAGTGGAACAAAGTTTCCGTAACAACGCGGCAGGAAAAAAAGAATCGACAAGAAGCAACGTCATTTTTTGGCGAGGGAGTACGGAAGCAAAACGGCCGCCGGCAATGGTGTTTGTTACTTTGCGACCGAGTAAAAGTTTCAGAATTCTCCGGGTCGACTCCAGGGACAGCGCATCAACGGGACTGAGAGGAAAGGAGAGAGCGAAGGAGAGAAAGAGACAGAGAAAGAGACGGAGGGAGAGAGAGAGAGAGAGAGAGAGAGAGAAAGAGAAAGTGTGGGAGAGAGAGAGAGAGAGAGAGAAGGAAAGGGAAGACGTCGAAAGGTAGGGGTGAACTTTCTACGTATCCTCGCCACGTAGTCACGAGCCCTGGAGCTCGTACGTTGAATCGAATTAAGAGATATGAGGAGAACTTCTGTTATCCTTTCGGCTTCGGAAACTTAAGTGTGACAGCGGGCAAAATTGACTAAGGAATATGGTGGCGCGCACCGGGAATGCGGAATCTTCGGGTGTCTTCTTCGAACTACTTCGATCCCGCGGTGCTAAACGTCCCGAGGATTGCCCTACCTGTCCAACTGCTTGATTTCATTGCATTTAATTCGACTCGAAGAGAATATCAGAGGAGCTCTCGTAATACTATTAACGCCTCAACACTTGCTGCCGTGTACAGGTTGGGGCGAGTCCTACAATTAGTGTCTTCATGACTGGAAGAAGAGGCTAATTATTTCTACAAGAAGATAGAATTGCGCTGCAACAGAATTTTCTCAAAGCTCAACAAACCGAGTTGGACTTGAGCGAATCAGATGCAAATTCGATCGAATATAGTGAATGTTTAATGTGTTTTATAATAGTTTAATGTGAAACTTCAAACCTTACAGTATGTACATGCTATGAAGAGCACTTTTGAGTCTTTTATACTTAACATATTTAAAGGATGCAGCTGTCACATATAACCTTGACATAACCTGATAAGCAAACTTCGTCAAACATTATTATTTCACATATAAATATTTTCACGTATATCTTTAGAACTATAATCTGTTGAAACGTAAAAACTGTTTATAAAGAAATTTAGCCAAAATGTTAACCTCCATGACATATTTCATAAGTATTAAGATCGGGGAAGTAATTCTTATTTTGCAAAATTGTCAAGAGAAGTGATAAATAAATGGAATTTACGATAGAGACGTCCATTTTTTTAAGTGAAAAGTTCGAAAATACAAGATTTTGTGACAACGTTTAATAAAATGGACTCTTTCTTGACAATGTTCGATCCACGTGCGATAACTGTTGCAACGAACGACCTTGAACCAAAAATCAGAAGCAACAAGATGTCGAAGAAGTTTTTCCACGACAATGAACTCGCTGACGAAAATCAGTAGAAACGGAGAGTACTGGATGAGCATGATTAGAGTATCCATCGTGGGACAATATTTAAATAATTATCAGCCAAATAGCGTTGTTTGTAAAACTACTCGACGGAGGCGGAGCTTCCTACGCGCACGAATGTTTTCACCAATAACGAGAGATCCGGATCACGGAAATTACGTGTATTAAGAAAACAGCCAGGCAAATTACAATAATACCGGATCATTTGCTTCGAGCTTGATCCACTCTGTCGTTGAAGAGCCTTGCGTTGTGGAAATTTACCTGATGCAGTCACGCGGTGCTCCGGCATCACTAAAATTGCTGCTTTTAAGCACCCGACGAACGGTTAAAGTTGAGTGACTGAATCGACGAAAGGACAGCGAATCTGGTTAATTAAAATGCATGATAAAACAGCTCCATAAAGTCCCGCATCGTGTTTTGAGGTATCATTTTAATTCTACAAATCCGTGGTACATTCAGTACGAATGAAGTTCTCCAATGTTTCTAGAAAGGTTTGAATTTGTTCCATTTTTGGGACAGAACATGACATTATTGCCCCACCTATTACATCGTGGAAAAATGTGTTAACAGAAAAATGAGCTACGGGAATACAAAAGTAGAAACTTCGAACTTCAAAATGGGCACAGGTTATTCACTTCGTACCATTTTTATTTCCAAAATTACAGCAGCGTGTATATCCGCAATTTCTAAACAAATCAGAGATTTAGTGTTGAACCTTTATCAGTCATTGTGATTCAATTGTTAGAATATTGCGATAACAGTTTGTGTGCGTGCGTTCGGACTCATGGGTGTCGATTAACATACCGACTTTCCAGGGAAAGTAGCTCACCGACTAGTTGAACAAGGACCAAACCGAACCGGGTTGAACGACACGTCGCGACGAGCGCTCGTCGTAAATGTGCGGTCGACAAAAGCCGGGGCTCGGTGGCGCGCGCGCACGTTCTCGCGCTCATTCCCAATCGTTCTGTTTACAAAAACCGACGGTTCAATTCGGTAATTGAAATTCGGCCGCTGATACCCGGCGAAATCGAATAGTTAATCAGCGGGAGCTCGCCGTGGCACAGCGGCCGTTGGCCGGCGTCCTCGACGACCAATCGGAAAAAAGGGGGTGGGATGACGGGGGTGGAGAGCTCCGATCGAGAGCCAGAGGGGTGGGGGTGGAATTGAAAAAAGCGAGCGGCTATTTAATGGTATCTAATAAATTCGCCCCCGACCCGTTCGCGTGTATCCCATTAACCTGATCGCATTTGATATGGCCGTGCAATCTTTTGACGAGATTTAACGGCGCTGTGTATCCACGCAGCTGGGACCGGCTCGGTGATTCTGTAAATATTGATTCCAGCGCAACTTGCCTCGATCTGCAGCACCGTAATTCCTGCGAGAGTCGTCGTAATACGGATTTCAGGCTCTGATATCTTTTTTTATCCATCTACCCCCCGCCCCCTCTCTCTCTCTCTCTCTTTTGCTCGGCAGCGATGAGAAAGTCAAATCATCGGAAAATGAAAATGAATCGTTCCGCGGAACTTTGATAAAGGAATGCACACATTTTACTTTCAACGATTCCACCCCTTTGCCTCCCCTTTGAAATAGGACCGCGTTTCGGTTTTATAATTGCTTCATTAACTTAATTCTGTGTGTTGAGAATCACTAACGAGCGACTTTATCTGATTGCACAGAAATGTCGAAAGTTAAAAATGTCAGGAGATATTTTTATGGACCGATATTTGCGAGCGATCTCCTTTGTGGTCCAATGTATTTCAGATATATGTATACACTGTCCCTTGCTGGACAGATAGAACAGAAAGAAGTGTAGGACTCATTCCCACCAACTCATGCACGTTAACGCCATCACAGAAATTGGGTAAACGCATTTCCCTTATTCGCAGAAATAATTCTTTTCTATTAACCGCAATTTTCAGGAAACGAGGGTCTCGAGCCTGGCCGGTTGTAAACAAACGCGGTGACGTCACCGTCACCACCTCGGTGCTCCGTGGTCTCCTCCTAGCTTCTTCTATTTTGTTTCCATTCCAGACTTTTGATTACTACTGACTAAATGACGCAGTGAGCAAGAGACGTGATTAGGTAGAGCCGGCGACCGATCCCCCTTGTTCCTCGCGTCGATTAGTCTATTTGTCTCCTTATTTGCCAATAGAAGTAGGTTTCGGGAGGTTATAGACAAGTGGGGACTACGGGCGTGCAGGTCAGGCAAATCGAGCCGGATACCGCCGTACCCCCCGACAGAAATTGTAGCATCTTTTTAGCAAGGGACAGTACATACGCGCGGATCATAATCCAATCAGTGTAATTTTAATAATTAGTCCAATATTCTTTGAAAACTAGTTGCACAATACAAATACATTTTTAATGTTTTTCACGATTCGGAAGTATTTAGGGGAACTGAATCTGGAAAGTTAAAATTGATCAAAGCAATTACTTCTCTAATCTCTTTAATGGCTCTGAATCCCTATAAAATTTAGTAAGCTCGAACTTAATTAGCGACACAAATTGGTTTCTAAACCTGAGGAAATAATAGTTACAGCCAACATATTATCACGTTCGCTGTTTTCCTAGCTTCAGTTTGCAAAATGTTCTAATTTCACAAAGAGGGTATGCAGCATTTAACCAAACATTTCAGCAGTACTGAACATGTTACAGAATCATTACCGCTGTTCTATTTCATTTTCATACATACTAAAATACAGTAGAAAAGACACGTACTCGGACAATTTCTGTCACATTCCACACTAAAGCAACGTTTCTCGGATATTTGCTCCATTTGTTCGAACAATCTCAGTAGAGTCGAATACAATGTATAACATGGAACTCTGTGCCAATTAAGCGGGCTGAACACACCGACATTGCGTATCTCGAGGCGTGCTCGTATCTTGGTCAACGAAAGACTCCGGTAGCATCGTAACTCGAAGGGAGCATAAATCCACTCGGCCAATGAACGGCGTTATACGTCCTCGCTAACGCCCCTATTAGCATACGCGTACCGCGAAGTATCGTTGTCGGATATAGCCTTGGTAGGGGATGCCGGGAGAGCAGGGGGCTGGAGGCTTCGGGGGTAGATAAGGGCGGCTCGAATTCGAAGCGACTGCGTTAAATACCCCGGTATCCGGTCGTTCGGTGCATCGCGCTCGTAACCGGCCGATCTCCCGGCCCGTTTTACGGTCCGGCGTCGGCAGACGTAACGACGTCGACGTCTATGTCGACCGGGTACAGGAAATTTCGAGATTTCACAGGCTGCTGCTCCTCCCTGTCCCGAGTTCGCGCCCGTTCGAGTGCTCCATAAAATGCAAATGTCACTCAAAGGGACGGACAAAAAACGTCGGCACGGACACCTGGTTTCGAACGCAGATTCCCGCCCCTGCACTCGGCTGCCCTTCCGTTACTCCCACAGGCTCAACCTTTTATTTCGCACTACAGCTGCCCGACTTCGCATAAATCCGAGCGATATTCATTTTTTTCGGTGGATACTTGTTTCGCGCATTTCTCGACGCCGATTTATATCTCCCAAAAGCGCGCGCTTGCATGCTCGCAGACGTCGAAACAGCTGCTAATGCGGAGGTGAGAATCCAAAGATAGATCATTCGAATATTCATTTGCGAAGGAAACTGAAGGGATAAGGGAAAAAACGAATTGCAACTGTGTCGATAATCATTAGATTGCGAACTTTTGAGCAAAATAAAAATTCTGGGCCTCGATTGTAACAAACGGGAGTTAAATAAATATTTATTTTCATTCTTAATATTTGTACTCAGTTGAATATTATGGAACGGCATTGTTAAATGTTTGTCTTGCAGTCAATGCGTTGCACTCGATCTGTTTACTTTCGTCATAAATGCATACAATGTGCGATCTATTAATCACAGTTTCTGTTTGTAGCCGTTTATAATGAAAACCGTAAGTACATTTGAAGAATTTGAGAATATCTTTATACTATGTACAACTCTTTAAAATTATTAAAAGATATAGGACATTTTTATCAGGCTTACGTTTCTTACAATTAAATTCACAATTTTTATTTCATATAAAGATCCGCAGTCTAATAATGAATGAACAAAGCGCTTTATATTGGATTATTGTGCGAAGGTACAGATCTAAATTCGACCACTAGGTCTTCATCTATGACGTAAGGCCGAAATACTGTCGCATGCCCTATTATCTTCTATCCTATGAAACGCGGTACAAACGCAGAAAAATTTGGCGCATACAGCCATAAACAATAAACTGCAGCCTACAGCAATTACCGAGTACATCGATTTTCTCTCAAGAAAGAAAATAGCCTGGAAATCAAAGAGAGCAGGAAAAACATCTGCCGGCGTATACTGTTTAATTGAGCTACGGAAGTTTATCCACCTGTCCCACAGCAACCCAGTAATCATTCTCGGTCCGCAGAGGCTGCGGGGAGAGGGCTCGGCTCGAGAAGAAGACAATCAACGGCGCAGAATTAATCAAACGACAATAAGCAATTATCAAAGTAATTCGAAGAGGAGGAGAATAACGGAGTAATGGAAGACGACACGGTGCCGCGTCGGGACGCGCCGCGCCACGCCGCACTGTTGGAGAAGAGGAACGTTGGACGAGGATGAGGCGGCGTCGGAGGGAGGACGTTGGACAGAGAGAAGAAAGCGGCGGAGAAACTTCGTAATTTAAGTTTCTGAAAAAGTACGGTTCCCGTTCGCTCGGCTCCCGGAGTCGCTTAATCTGTTTTCGCTCGGAGCTCGCCTTTGTCAACGAAATCATTTTTCTTCCGACGCGATCGACGCAGCCGCCGTGGTTCTTCCCGCGAAATCCGTGGCGAGCTCGTGGATCAAATTAAGCCGGATTACGGCTAGCGCAAAATTGACTCGGCGCTCGTTAAGCCGGCGTCACTCGTTACGCGAAATTCCGGGGAAAACGAGACCGGCTCGCGATTGAAAGTCGCAGGGCTCGCGAGACGGTTCGTAATTCCGCTTTGCCTCTATTCCTCTCTCTTTCCCTCTCCCTCTCTCTCTCTCTCTCTCTCACTCTTCCTCTGCTTTCTTCTTTTTCCGGGCTCGAGACGCGGAACGACCTTGGCTGAGAGGTTAAGTCTCGGCTCACCCTCTCGTCGAACAGCCGCGCCGCTTCATTTTTCCCCCGTCAGCAATTTATTTCGGAAATTACTCTAACGAATCACGGGCTAGCGAAATTTATGGACACTCTGAAAAATCGAGGTTTATTCGAGATTGATGCCGGGAATCTATTCATACCAGGCCCCGGTTTAATCAGCTGTGGGGATGCTTATGGCGATCGTGCTGTACCTAAGTGATAACGTTTTATAGTCTCGGACTCGGGAGGGCAGGTGAGATTTTTTCTCGCCTGCGGTGCTGGTAGATGATTAGTCTCGAGAGGTTCCTTCCTCCGATGCAGCGTCGACTTTGAGAAATGACAATGAAAACGAGTTCTTGATCGGAGTGCTAGAGGGTGGCACCATTTGTCTTTGTAACCCAATGATTTCGCTCGAGATCCTGCGTGAAATTGCATTTGCTGGAACTTTGCAGAAAAATCAAGAGACGGATGCAATTTAATGCCAAAGTTATCGAAAGAGATAATTCGCATTGCTTCGAAATCAATATAACGTAATTAATCGATTGCAAAGCGCAACGGCAAAGTCGTCCTGTAGGATTAATTTTATCCCGAAAGCTGGAATGAAAATGCTGATTGATAATTTGGACCAGATCAGTTGCTAGAAATAACACGTGGCTGGTTATTATCGTTAATGACTCAAAAGGTGGACTGTCCAATGCTGCTTTATTATGGTGTATCAAACATAGCTAGAACGACACGCTCTATTCTCTATTTTCCGTATTAATTTATGGAAATGGAATTGGAGCCGTACATTTGTATACGTAAATGACAAGCCGGCTAATGGGATGACACAGAAGCAAGAATGGTAACCGATCCCACATTTGACACTCATCCAGTCTTTCGCAATCCAATTTGAAGCCGTGACTAATTCGATGAGTAACAAAAACCCGGGTGACGGGAGATAAGATTATTAGAATCTGGGCATGCTTCTCCGATGAACTGCACACTATAGAATGTTTAATTAATAGCCTGAGATTCGATGTTTACGACACACTACCCGAAATCTACGTTGTAGCACCTTGTGTAGGTAAGAAGCTCTAGGGTGGATTAAGTGGAGGGGTGTAGGGTGCTCGAAACTCGAGACACTGCAGTTTACACATCTGACGAAGTTACCGTATTTACGATGTCGTCGATTTATGATCCTCAAATTGCTATGATACATCGACAAACATTGGATACGTTAAGGATTTTTGCGCGGAATAAAAATTGTCTGTATCGTTAAATTGCTATCGTTTATTAGAAAATGATTGGTTAGGCTGCGGTTTTTTGTGCGAAAGAAAAATTGTTTACATCTCTGAAATTGCTACGGTTCGTCAGCAAACAGATTGGTTACATACTGTGGATATTTCTGCGGAAGAAAAATTGCCTGCAACTCAATATTGAGAATTTTTGCATGTAACAAAAATTAATTGCATCGCGAAAGTTACAATGAAAATAATATAGAGATTTTATGCATTCGTGAAAAAATGTCTAGGTCAGAAACTGCAAGAAGAATTTAAGGATATTGTTACATTATTTCCAGCTGATTAGAATTATTATAAAGAGACAATTTAATTACTTTAGACAATTTTAATATTGCATAAAATAATATGACACTAATTATCGCGATCGAACAATTTCTGTCTCGATGAAACGGAAGTGTTCGAATAGTAGATCTGCCTAAGAATAAATAGATTGAGATGTCAAGAAAGAAAGCCAACACTGTAAAGCGGTTTGCAGATCCTCCGCAAAGTAAACCGACGATTGCACCACGGCAAAAACCCGCGCCGTTTCTTCAAGAGAGCAGAGCCGGCAAAATGGCTCCTAGGACGGGCGAGTATCGTTCGATTCACTTTTAGGTGATTGCAAAAAATTCTATTGGTTCAGAGAACGTTTGGGAAACGTCGATCGAAACATTTAAAAGAGCAGGGGGTGAGGTGCTGCGGCAGATCAAACGGCGATGGGGGCTGTTCCGCGCGATAATCCAGCGCCGATCGGCGAGATAACCGCGGCGCCGCGGCGCAGCGCGGGAACAGTAAGAGGGTAGAAGGAAGCCCGAGTGGAAACTAATCAAGAAATTGGTGAAAAGCGGCACCGGCATTAAAAGTCGGCGAGGCTGGCGAGCTACTTGAGTCCGTCAACCGCAACACGCTCCCGGTGCTCGGTTGTGTTCGCATTGGAAATCGATAGCGTAACCTGGCCGGCACGACGTCGCGCGTCGCGACGGCTGAACGGTTCCAAATGACACCGGCGTGCAGCGGCCCTCTGTCAACCGACGAATGCGGCAATCGTTCCTAATGCATACGGATCTGGAATTACCGAGGTACCCGGACGAGAACCAGATCAGCCGATAGGGATGAAGAATTGCCTCAGACCGGTGGCCATAAGGAATTATTCCCGCTGGACTCATCTTCCCGTTCCACGATCTTATAATATAATAATGAATCATCTGCGGAGCCGATACATTATGCATTCTATCATGCGGACATTTCCTGGAACTTCCAAGCGTAATTCTGTTCTGTTTTACTGTTCAAGGAAGATTCATTCGACGAAGAAACATGCGGCATTTTCAGGCTCTTGTAAAATGCAAAGTTGATTGAAATTTAATACGGTAGGTACTATTTTATTTAGGGGAGATCCATTCGGTAAAGACTTCATTTGCATGCTTCTTTATTCTCAATTTTGCCTGTATTATACTTTTTCTTTCGTTTGCATATTTATTTCGTTTCATTTTATTCCTGCATCCTTTGTTTGCTACTGCGTTTCTCTTCCCGTTGCTTAACAAGTTCGCTGCAATCTACGCACACGTATGACGTTCACGATCTTGTAATTTGTATGCAGACAGTCTAATTTTATGCACGTTGCTAAAGTCACAACACGTAACACAATGCTCAAGAAGTCTACAGCTTTCCTTCGTTAAATTGTCGGAACACTAAAACCTGCCGAGGTCCAAAGATATCTGACGTGCGTTGCTTTGTTAAAATTACCCGTCTTTATTTAAACATCTTGCTATTTTTGCTAACAGCAAAACTACGGCAATAAATCAGTGAAAAATGCATCGTAAAAAGCTTCAACACGTAGATGATGTTTTTAGACTGTTTTCCGATGAAGAATAAACAGACGTTGAATGAACGATTGACGTTTCGGTTCGCGTGACTGACTATCGTTCAAGTTAAACACGACAGAAATTTTTACGTCGACGCAGATCGATCGGCCAGGTTTTTGCAGACCCAGCCGACTCCTGAAGACCATAAACTGGCGATTTTCCGACAACTCGAGTTCAAAGAAATCTTCGATCGTACGCGTATCCTTTTCACGAATGCGTCTCTTTCACGGTGCCAATTCATTTCGGCGAATGGAACTTTTGCGCAGCACACCCTCGTCGCCCGGGTTAATCGATGGCCGGAAAGTTAATGAACAATGTCCCCCTGGCAAAAGTGGCCGTTTCGATGGAAAGCGATGGCTTCCATTCATTTCGGTTGAAACCCCACTCCCTTTCTCTCTCTCTCTCTCTCTTTCTCTCTCATTCTCTCCATCTATTTTTCTTCGGCCTGATCTACCTGTCGTGTGGATCGACTGTTTCTTTCTTCGTCTCTGTTCGCTCTCGATTTCCCTTTAGCCAGCCATTTCAAGCGACTTCTTCCATTCGTTGTTCAAGCCTCTCGCTCGAGCACGCCGACACGGTTTCTGTTAATTTTCTTCTCCGCTCCCGAGATTCATTTAAACTGTGCTATACTTGTTAATATCGTTCCTCGCTGTTTCCAGCGACGACAGTTTTCTTCCTTCTCCCCTAGCAAATCTAATTTCATATCTCACTCGTCTCCGACTGCTGTTTGTGTCGCCGTCAACCTTTAATTAGTCCTTGATTCTGTCGGCGAGATTTTACTCTACTTTTGCACTTTAGTCGGTGTTGACAGGAGAAGCCTTGTCAAAAATACGGATGTAAAAATATTATACGTACACTCGCAGACCGAATGTATTATTAAAAAATTGTACAGTTTTAATTAAAAATTAAAGATTAGACACGATCTTCTAATTTGTGAAATGTCATGCTAATTGTCATGCGTGCTTTTGTTATCTATTCTTTATTTTGGTTTATAGGAATATTCATCGAATCTAAGCTGAACATTATAGAATACGTTATCTTAGTATGAAGTACAATAATACTGATTAGTCCTTTGTTATTTCTTTCCTCAATTCATAGAGTTCTATTGCTATCTCGGAAGGTTTCTTCCAACTTGAGAATCGCCATTTTATGGTCTCCAACAGTGGAGATGTGCAAGAACTCGGACGATTTTTCATTGTCACTATAAAAACTTCTATTATGATTAGTCTTTTAAATCGAATATAAATGGTCGAAGACTAGATCTTTCTTCTTTGAACGACCACAATTTTTCTCAGAGATGCTTCTTTTTTAATTATATTAACTTTGACTACAACGACAACTTTGCAAGTTAAAACTTTGTTAGAAATTCATCTCGTAATTAACATTCATCTCGCAAGCAAGCAATGATTATACCTGAAACAATAACACAAAATTTTAATGTATTTCACACCCATTCTCTTTCATTTTCTCAATCAGATTTCTGCTTTTCCATTGTACCACGGGATATACCAAATTTCAATATAACGGATCACGGTAGCCCTGTAATATTTAATTTCGGCCAACGTATAACAATACGTCGCAAAAGAATTGTTAAAAATCCGGTCCAGTTTTTGGAATTAAATTTTTGAAAGCGGAACGTAGTAAATCGACGGAGGTACGGGATCGATCCGACGCGAGGGAATCGGAAAAATGAAATCCGCCACGGGCGGTTTCGGCCGACAAACGGTTCACGGCCGATTTATGCCGAAATCAAACATCCGTCCGAATTACGCGGCGTCGGATGGAATCGCGGAAGGCGCAAATAAATGCGATTCGATCGTTCGAGGGGGAGCTCCGCCAGTGAAAAGCGTGAAACGAAAGGGCGGGTTGGTGACACGCGGAGAGGCGCGAGGGGATGAGACGGAACCAACGTAACCGCAGCTGGAAATTGTTCGTTTTTGCTCGGGAGGGGATTTATATTTCAGCGAGAGGCGAATTGTCCGCGGACAATTATTACCGCTACTCTTTCCACCGGTAATTCGCCGGTCTTGCGAAAATAAATATTCATTTTTCAAATCGACCGGAAAATCGCCTGTGCCGCGGGCCGAATAAGTAATTACTCCGCCGCCAGGAAGAAAAGTTTCGCACCCCGCCCCTCATCCTATCCTCTTCCTTTCACCTCGTCTTTCCCTTTCGCTGCCCTCTTCTTTTTTCCCTTGGATCGGGCAAACTCGCTGAAAGATGAACACTTGATTCATCGCTACTCCTGGCGCGCCGGCTCGCTCCTGAAATTAAGAAACACACCGTGAAACACCCGCTGCTCCTTGATACCGTCTCGCAGATTGCCAAGTTTCCCGGGAAACACCCTAAACGGGCGAGTTCGCTGCGAGTTCGGGCGACTAATTTCCCGGAACGCGATCAACCGTTCGCACTTGGAGGTGTAAAGTTTCGCGAACAGGTTTCTTTCCAAGTTTAATGGGCAAATTTGTGGCTTCTTTGGCCTATTGTTTCTCAGGGACGAGCTTGTTTCGATTAACGCTGAACCTACCGAACCGGTTCCACATTTTTTGCTTTAAAGCTACTAACATTACAAATACTTTTCTTCATGGAATATGATTGAACGAACTTCTATCTCTCTTAATAAAATTCTATGTATTCCAATACATATTCCCATCCGTTATAAAGTAATACAATGTTAGTTACTTCAAGAAGTCGGTAAGTTTAGCGACACTGTTTACCGACTATACAAAACATTTTGTTTGACATCGATTACACCGTACCAAAGTGTATGCGAAATTACGGGAAATTTTTCCTGGTTTCGAAATTCTTTATAAAATACAATCTTACAATTCTCGCTGAAGATCTTTGTTTTTACCGAAACTGCCTATATTTCGATCTGAACTTTTATCTTGGTAACTACTTTACGGATTTAGTTGAGACATTTCTGGTTCGAATCGGAAAGAGTTGCTTTAGTGGAAGAATTTCCCTCCGTGTCCTTGAAGAAATAATAATTACTGTAGAAGACCTAAAAGAGAGATTATGCTATATAATTTATTTTCTTCTATGTCTCACAAGATTACTTTTCCGAGAAGAAAGAAAATAGCAATTGCTGTTCAGCCAGCAAATAAACGTCAACGGGATCGATGGGAGGGTTCCCTCGGACCGCGTAGAATTTAATTTAGGCATAAAAGAAACGCAGGGTCGGTTGTATCGAGTTGATCGCGGAGCAGGGGAGGGGGGTCACAAAGCCTCTTTTGCTGTCGTGTAATTCAAAGCGATAACAGAGGGGTGGCAAGAGAAGATCTCGACCGCGATCCCAGCGATCCGCGCTACCCTCTGGGTTAGGTGTGGGCACCCTGGACCTCTCTGTCGTTGTGCATGTAATCCATTTTGCAACGATTTGCGGCTCTTTGTCGCGTGACGCATTCCGGCCCGCGGAAAATATCGGGACGAGCGGTCCCCTCGCGGGCCGAACGAGCTCGTTGATGGCCTCAAACGATTAATCGCCTCCGGAAAGCTAATGAACGACATATACGTCCCGGCCAAAAGTGGTTGCACCCAATCATGCGGCTGGTTGCCCGCTCGACCGAGCCGTCGATCACCCGTGTGTTTTCATTATATTTTATCGGACGCAATTCTTCTTTCGCCGTAGTAGTACGACTCGATTCCACCACCTCCACCACGAGCCCACGAGCCCTGCCGGAGATCCGTTCGATCGCAGTTGGATTTCGAACACCCGCTCGATCACCATCCGATCAAACGAGAAACCGCGTAACTGGTAACGCTATAGTTTTCGTGCCGACGTGCCGCTATGCGAAGCGATCAGCCATTTTCGCGATGTGATTATTCGCTGGATGGAAAGGAATTTCATTGGAACGATTATCGATGCTGGTATTGATCCCCGTGATCGAGGACACATGGAGTGGTAGTTATCCGAAACCTTCTGTGATTAGTTGTAAACTGAGGATCTTCATGCAAAATGACAGCTTTTTTAATCAATCGTAAGACGCAGATGTGGGATCAAAATGGATTTCTGCTGTTAGTAATTTTAAAGGAATATAAAAATGTTCTTAAATTCTACTAATGTCTTTATCGTGTGATATTTCACTTAATTAATTTTAGCATACAAGGTTTAGCATATTCAAACGGTTGGATGGATAAACTCCTTATACTTGAATCGCGATCCAGAACGAGTCGAGACAAGTTGGTCGAGCTTCGATCCGCTCGAAGATCCAGATCGAATTAAAACTAGTTAACATGATGATCGGTCTGTTTAAGTGGACCCAAAAGCAAAACACATTTCTCGGCTCCCCAGAAGTATCAGGAGGCTGACGCGAGACAAATCAATTTATCACGAAACCGATCGCGATCAAAATGATTGGCTAAAATCAGATCAATGAGAATCAAGTTTCAAGCGGATCGATGATTGATCTGCTCGTTACTACTCAATCTGGTTCGAACGGATCGATCTATCCGAAATTGAGCGATTCAATCGCGACCCGTAGGTAGCTGCAGGATCGAACGAGCGAAGACCCAACACTAGTCACACGTGTCCCGTTTTATTTTTCGCTAGCATTTCGGGAAATATCGGTGCGTGACGCGACCAGCAGTGTTCACCATTTGGAAACGCGTCGAAACGATTAACGGGAACTGTTTATTCCCCTTCGAAATTGCCGATTTTCGAGGACCGGGGTGTTTCGCCCGGTGAAAGTCATAATCCATACGCGACGCGCGAAATTACCAGCCTCATTGAATTTCATCCCCGTTCCATTCCGTTCCGGTCTTTTTTTTTATTTGTATTTATTTTTCCGACGGATTGAACACCGCCACATTTTCACCCCGGTTCTCCATGTATCCATTTTCGGCGCCATATTAAACGCAGCGTGCAATTCCGCGAGCGCGGTCGATTGACAAAAATTCTGCAGAGCTTTCCGGCGTCGTGAATTTCTTGGTCACTCGAGATAAATTCGTGACGCGATGTATTTTGGCCAATTTGTCTGATTAACCGCGCGCGTGCGCTCTCTCTCTCTCTCTCTCTCTCTCTCTCTCTCTCTCTCTCACTCTTTCACTCTTCCACTCTCCTTCCCCCTCTCTCTTCTCACTCTTTCCATCTCCGGCCCTCCCCTCTTGGAATTCCTGTTCCAATTTAACGCGAATTATTTTCGCGCCCCGCCCCCTACTCGCTGCTCGCTCGCCTAATTTGGACATATCTATTCATTACACGTGTCGAAAGCATAGGATCGTAAATTCGTGACACGGTCGCTGCAGACTGAATATCTCCCTCACTCCCTCTTCGTCTCTTTCGTTCTCTGTCTTCGTCTGGCTTTTGCTGCTTTGTAGTATATCTACGCTCTCTTTCTCGCTCGTTCGTTCCCTCTTTTACTGGATCATTGATTTTTGTCTGGAGAATAAACGGACGTATCCGGCTATATTTCCGAGTAGACAGAGGGTCAACGAGCTCGAAAATCCGCCGCGCGACCAAGGGAGCAATTCCCTTTGAATTATTATTTGAACCCTCGCCGGACACGCTCCTGAAAACATTTTCTGATATAATGCGCTCGTCGATGACTGGCTCCTGTCCTTCCCGCTATTTACGCTATCCACCTATCGCGATAATGCGATCGCTTCTCCCGCTTCCTCTGGGAGCTGTGCTGTATATGCCCGTCGATTTTTATGCATTTCTGACGAGTACTATTTTCTACGACGCAAAATAGAAAGCATGGTATATGTACAGTTTTTGAGAGGAACAGTGACTGTCTTAGGTTTTGTTACTTTATTATTACTCTCTTAGTCTTATTTTCTATTATCTCGCCATCTTTGTTCACTTATTTTCCCTTCTATTGTATTGTTTTGGTATATCACTTATTTTCGTTCTTCAACACAGAGATTTTCCTGCCGTTGATCAAATAAATATTATTATTGTGAAGAAAGAAATATACAAATTAGCTGAAGTTGATAAAATCTTTTTTCCTCTTTTCTCTAGAAATAAATTTAGTCCTCGCTGAAGTGATCATAAAATAATCACATTTTTGCATAAAACAGCATAAATCTGTGGAAGAACGTCACAAGTCATATTTTTACTTCCGAGATGTCGTCGCTTAACACGTTCAGCGCCACGTCATCCAAATACGGGTGACGCTAGTTTTTAAACAATTTTGAAAATTCATTTTCATTTTAATATATCCGAAGAAACTAAATTTGACTAGAACGTTTCGGATGCGAAAGAGTTCTAATTTCATCCCCTATGATCAATTTTAACTTTCTAATTTCGCTTTAATTAATTAAATTGCTTTGATTTTGTGAACATTTTGGTGGTCGATTGTTGGCGACGAACGTGTTAAAGTTCTGATTCCTTCGTGCTAGTAGCGTTTCAATGTGCATAATTCTCCCGAGTCTACAGAATTTGTTTTACCGATGTTTTTTTCTGACCTATACGTACGTAAATCTACAGTTCATTTAATGCATTAACTTAAATTTTTTGAAATTCTGACTTGCGGCATTTTTCGTTATAGACGCTGAAGAGTGTCATAAAATTCCTGTAGTCTCGAACAAGCGATGGAAACGTGACAGGGGCCTATGCACAGTGCCGAGGTCAAATATAGGTGATCCACGTTTTCACAGCTCGATTCTGCCCGATTTCGGTATTGAATACAGATTGACAGGGACGATCCTCGAATATCGAGTGTCTCCTCTCGACCCCGGTATTTTACAATGGCTTCTCTTTTTGCTAGTTATATTCTAGCCAGAGTGGAGGAGGTCTGCATTGGTTTATTTACGGAGACAGCGGGGTTGGAGGGCGGAAGGTGTCCGTTTACATTAAAAAAGAGGAAGTCGTGGACTGTGGTTGTGGCCGCTCGGGAACAATGCTTGCGGTGCTGGGGAGAAATAAAATGAACGGTAGGAGAGAAAGAAAACGCGGTGGGCACATCAGTTACAGTCGGATCGGTTCTTATTTCAGTGGAACCGTCCTCCTTGAAACGGGTTCTCGTACCTGATACGCCGCTTTTCTCTTCCGGTTCGTTAAGCGCCGCGTGAAACAAAAACGTGACGCTGCCTAGCATAACCTGCTTCGAAACTAGCTCTTAAGCATCCCTCGCTTAATTTTTACGGTTGCGTTCTCTGAGCTAAATAAGACTAAAATAGATTTCCTATTATACAGGTATATGCAAACTCTGGAATCCTTTTTGTTACAGATAATTACAGTGGTCCACGAAAGTGACCCTTCACCTTTTAGAACGTAATAATTTTTTTAAAACAGTTTTAAAAAAGTTATTGATATACAACTGTGAAAACATTACAAGAATTTTAAAATACTATTATATTCTTTGCAACTTGTTAAAACGAATAAAGGTATAAAGAACTTCTTGCAATTGATACAGATAATGTTCATTTGCATGAAAATCCGTAGTCTAATAATGACTAAATATTCCAAAGAAGTTAAAATAATTCTTTATTTGCAATTTGTATACGATATAGTAGTGAAACCCAGTAAGCAGAAAATTTTGTTGGTGTCGTGAAAGACCCCAGGTCACCTTAACATAGTTAATTATACCATGAAGAATACCATCTTGAAGATGCAATTCCGAAATTTTTACCGAATGTATTAATTACAAAGGAAACAGACCTTTATCATAACGTGTTGCATTGCCGTAATCCTCGTACCTCCTAGAGAAATAAAGACGTAATGCAAATAAAGACAAGGTAAAATCAGTACAAATATCTTGATAAATGTTTTGACGACGAGCCAACTTATCTTAAGATAAAGGAAACCTTCGTATCCTACTTAACACGTTACGCTAATCCGCGTATTTCCCACGCGAATAAAAGCGTGATTCAATCAAAGACAGCGTTACAGCCGGCACGGCGCGACAAACATTTCATTGTAGCGAACACGGGTCCCCTCGTGCGTATTGCAGCAAGAAAAAGTTTTTCAAGATAAAAGAGAGGGACGCGTCGAGGCGAAGCATCGATCAACAGCGTTAAAAGCGGAAGCGAGTGAACGGATTTCCGCGAGAGCATGCTCGTTGCTTAATGTTTGGGACGGGCCCGAGCACAGGGTGGCTGTGAGGCAAAGCTAGGAGGCGGCGTTCATTGTTGCTCGAAATCGAATGTACAAAATAAACTGTTCGGAGAACCGGCTGCGGAATATTCCGCGAGCGTAGAGTCCGGAGCCGCGAGGCCGGCATTGTTTCCCCGACATCCGATTGAACCCTTACAATTTCTTGGAGCCTTTAAATTCCCGGGGGATCCGGGGAACCGGGTGCAGCCCGTATCGGCCCCATTGTTTTCCTCGAACAGGAAATCAGAAGGTAATGCGGCGCGGCTTTCGGCGTCGCTTTCGGGATTCGGGGAAAATTTCCGGGCGGAGGTTTTAACAAGCACCAACTTCCAAATTACCGTTTGTCCGGCTTTATTTCATTCCCCTCTCGCAGCCGGAAGCTCGGCCTCGCGACGCCTGTCCTCTGCCTCCCCTTCTCGTTTTTCGTCGAGCCTCCATTGCGGAAAAGGGCTTTCCACCGGAATAATTCTCGATCCGGTCACCGGCTGTACATAAATAATTTTGAAACAATGGTAAACAGAACGCCGGTCCGTGGACACTGCTTTTCGGCCCCCGAAACAATGGCCAGCCGCGTTCTGCTACGCCCGGGGTCAATGGACACGCGTGCTCTCCCCTTTCGGATCATATGCCCCCCTGCTTTTGTTGTCGTTATTTTTGCGAACGCGGAATATACTCGTTAATAGATGAGAGATCCGAAAATAACAGGACTGTACTATTTCCAACGTATTGATCGCCGCAGCTTGCTCTTTCTCATGCGAATATTATTGTTTGCAAGACGGAAAGTTATAGATACAAAGCAGTGATTGCTTCTCATGTAAGTGGAAGTTGACAAGGTTAGTGACTTGCTTGGAAGTATACGTATGTAGCTTTTTCCTTATTAGTGTAATTTTTGTAAAAAGTTATATATATTTTTCGGTAAACAGAAAGTATTGGAAGAATGAATTATAGCTTTTCGACAACTGCAACAGTTGCTTTCCAACGTGGGTTGAGGATTACGCGGTCAATGTACGTATAAGGAAATTATCCTTCTTTAGAATACATAAATATGATAAATCTTGTATATGCATCCTTTTTCTCGTTATAATTCTTGTTAACACGTTTGATACCAGCGTGAATAGCGTACATAGTTATATTTATTGTATTTATCATTTTAATTACATTGTATCCTCTTATAAAATATAATAAAAATATCGTAAAAGTGAAACTGTAAATTCTCTGAATATCATGCTATATGTTACAATTTTGAATAATTATACCCACAAAATTAATTTGATGTTCTTTGCGTGATATGCAAAATCGTAGTGATCACTCATATGCGATGTTAGTAGCGAACGTGATAAAAAATTAATGTATCTTCCAGTAGACAGACAGTGCCGTGAAGCAGTGCTTTTGAACGACTAAAACAATGACTGTTACGTTCCGATGTTCACAGAACATCGTGTTGATTCATGAATAGGGAATTCGTTTATTTCGAGTTCTCGAGCTTGTATTCAAACGGTCTGTGAATTTCGTTTTTATCGATACGCAGGAAGAAAACGCGCACAGGGGAGATCGGTTCGCATTTTGTATGCGGCTGCATATGGATTTACGGAATTATCGCTTCTCAAAGCAACGGCTGTGTCGCGGGCGAATTTTTTTGCCCGGTGGAATCCCTCGGAACGATCTGCCACTCTCTCTTTCTTTCTCACCCACACTTTTCTACTTCCTTCCTCTCTCTCTCTCTCTCTCTCTCTCTCTGTTCAGTGAACACTCGAACGCGAGATGGCATCTATTATTTAAGTCCGTGGACGCTCGGGCTTCGTAAGCTTCAGCAATTTCTCGTTTGCACTCCTTTCTTCTCAATTACTAATACTTCAAATAATCCATTTGATCTCTTCCGCGAATATCTCTGCCATTTTCAGTCGAAAGGGTTTCCAAGCAAGTTCATATCTGGAATGTTTTCAAAAATTGTATAGAATGGTGTATTTGGTCTGAGGAATTCTTCATCAATTTTGCAAAGTCGTTTGACAATTTTTCAGAATTCTATGGTTGATCAATTTTTGCAGTATTCTTTGTCGAGACAAACGAATTCCAACGCTCTTTTTCATCGAGGACAACGTGATTCCACGCCTCGCTTCACGAAATTCTAGATTTTATTCGCTTCTGCGTCGCCGCGAGAAAAAGTGCCCATAATATTGAAAATAATATAATCAATCGAATATATGGTTTTACATGCTGTGATGAATTCCAAGCGGATGCCCTTCAAAGTGCATAAAAATTCATCAATTCCTGATGCTCATACATCTGATTCTAACATTTCCCACAAAACGTGTTCGATTTCTTTGCGTTCGTATCGCGAGACGCGTCTTCCTAAAATCGTTGGTCGATTCGAAGCCTGAGACAGTAATAAATACACCGATTTTCATCAAGCAAACCTTGTTAATTAATCTGTTTTCTGTTTCCCTAAAGTATAAATTTACAAAACGAACACAGTTTGTCGAACACAGTTTTGCCCAGCTCGGCAAAAGGAATATACGCGTAGCATTAATACAGAATCTGTTGCGTAATTATTTTTGGTGGCCGAGCACGGTGCAATTTCCGAACATTAGGATAAGCAGTACACGCGTCAAAGTTTCGGGGAGCCAGTTACACATACTCGGCCTTTCTAAAAGTAGCGAGCGATAAACAGAAGCTTCGCCGGAGCGTGCGGACGTCCAAGTTCGAAGCTGAAGTGGCAACCAACCGCGCCACAGCGCTCGGCGACGAAACAATCGGCGCTCCTCTCGCTCCAATCGGCGTTTTCGCGTAATTTCTGTGCGAACGAAGGCCTGTGGACGCGGGACCGACGCAACGCGACGGCAGGGTCCATGTTTCAACAGACGAAATTATAGCGAGCGTCGCCGTAAATCAGCGGCGTGACCGCGCCGCTGCGGCGATTTATTCCCGAAGCGGAGGAATCAGGCCAAAAGCCGGATACCGGTTTAATTGCGAATTATAATACAGTCGGTGGCTTTTCGGGTACCTGAAGAGTCAGTTCTTCCAATTACCATTCGTCGTTCGTAGCAATTTTTCTCGTAGTGCTTGGGTGCGTTTATATTTGAAATACGGCCGAAGCGTGGAAATACAGTCGTGAACAAATACATATACTATTATATATTATTCAAAAATAATTACATATTTTTCAAAAATAATAAGCGAATAGTCGGCATGGTCAACAAACAATGCATTTTTTACGTCTTGCAGAACGCGATATATAGTACAATTGAAGTATGTAAAAACGAACAGTGAATTATACTGGAACGGTGACGTTAAAACTTATCCTTGGACGATTCAGACAGTGATTAACGGTCAACACTACGAATATAATTGTAACTACATAACGAATTTGTTAAATTGTTTTAATCATTGAATTGATAAGACTCAAAATGTCTTGTTCATACACGATAGCAATAACGTCCGTATCAGAAAGGTAATACTTTTATGTGGCAATTGCTGTTTTCGCAGAACAATTGCACGTTCGTAGACCAATTAATTCGCAAGAAAGTAATAGACCTTTCGGGCACAGCAGCCAGCGTGGAGGAATCATAGAGAAGTTAATCGCCGCGGCGAGGCTCGTTATATCTCCGTAGCTCGAAGAAACGTCCCGGCATAAAGAGGAAGCGAAAGTTAACGAAGTCCCAAAAAGAAGAAGAAGCCGAAGAGGAGGAAAGGAACGACGGTGGAGCGGGCATCGCCCGGCCAGCTTAAATAAGCAAGGAAATTTTAACGAGCTTCCCGGCCGGATTCTACGATTCTTCGGGAAAACGAGCCTGCGCGGCGAGTTTCCTCCGTTCAATTACCGATGAAAACACGTTTCCCCTTCGCGGAGGAGGGGCAAATTTCCAGCTCGCCGCTGGCTATTCTTGAAAGGACACTATCTCTCCTTTGGTTCGGAGGCGACGTCGCTTTCAGGCTGCCGGGCCCGTGTTTGCCTCGCGACGGAGAAGACGGCGGTGACGCGACGGAGACGCCGACGTCGACCGTTCCCCGACGTCTGCCTCGCATAAAGATCGGCTCTCGACGCTCCGCTCACCGATGAAAAGCGGAACAGAGGAGAAAGAGGGAAAAGAGGGAAAAGAGAGAGGGTGGCCCGTGCAAACAGTTGACTCGACACCAGGTAATTACGGGGCAACGACGCCGGACAGGTTAATTACGCGGCTACGCCCTTTGTGTTTTTCGACGGCGATCGAACGCCGCGAATTTTGCCACCGCGACGGAGCTCTATGGGCCGAAACAAGCTTGAAACCGAGAGTTCCGGCGAAACAACCGGGTCCGCCACACTGCGAGACGGTATTGAGGCGGTCTTGAAAAGCCTCATTTCCTCCCCAATCCCTCCCGAATGCACTCCCGGTGGTTTCTCGAAGCCTAGACACGCTGCGATTAATGTTTAATAGCTGTGCTTCTTCACGTTCGCTTCAATGCAGCGTCTTTCCTTCGAGACATAATAAGTGAGTCCATTAGTATTTGGACGTTCCTTCAAGTTATAAAACTTTTCAAAAATTAGATAATTTGGATCCAGCATTGGTTTATTGAATAGTGTGATAAAGAGGTCGTAAAAAGATTAATTATGTTTGGGATCACAAAGGTAATAGAAGGTAACAGATTGATTTTTTACTGAACATGTGAAATTTGATCATTAAGCTGTCTGGGTAACGTTATTAACAATGAGTAGAATAAGTGTCCCAAAAAGTGAAGAATTTAAGTATATGGATCCTGCGATTGAATAATAACATTTATTAATAATAATAAGAATAACATTTATGGCAAAAATTAGTAGATGGAATGCCAAATATTAAAGTCATTCAGCAAATTTTAGAATGCTGACAGATTTTATTCAACTCGTCCAAATGATTAGAAAAGGACATACATATCTATGTAGCTGCGTCTTACAATTAATGTAAACAATTTTTACTTTGTATAGGAATCCGCAGTTTAATTACAGCCTTGATTATAGAACTTTCCCAATTGTGCGGATTTAGAGTTACTGAAAAGTTATATCTAAAATGTTAAATATTTATACCTTAACAAGCGATTAGAAAATTGAACAATACATCAAGGATGTTGTGTAAAGACTGTCATTCCTATCGCAATGGCTTCGTTACATCTAAGCGTTACTGAAAACGATAATTCACGAGTACAACATTGAAATCTATCACCTCCGAATGTTTAAACTACGCTCTATGAAGAACGACGATGTATTCTAGCCTGTGACTGATCTTAAATTGCCATGAGATCTTTTTTGAATGTAACAGCATGATAACTGTCCATCACAGCTCTCATCTTCGAAAAGCGGTGGTATCCGTTTTGACCCGCGTGTCCGATTTTGTACGACATTCCCCTTATGACTTAAACTGTATAAAAAATTCAAGAATTGCGAAGTGACTCGTACTCGCTAAGCACGAGTGAAGGAAACGAAAGGACGAAGCGGAGGTCAGTAATGATCCGCGCCTCGATGATCCAGTGCAATTCCGAGCCAGCATGCAGTTTGCGGCCAGCAACGCAGCCGGAGGCGACGAAGAGTAGCTGCTCGAAGTTCGCCGAGCTTGGTATAGTTCTCGCCCGCGAGGTTTCCGGGAGGATCGACGGACCCGGCCGCGGGACAGACTAATAAATCCGCTAATAAACTGATTAAACTAACTGGAGCTGATCGAATTAAAATCGCCGCGCACCGCGCAACGCCACGGGAATTAATACGTCGCGGCGAGACGAGAGCGCCGGTATCTCTCGACCGCGGCACGGAGTTTCGAAAATTATAATACAACAGCGAGGCGGGGACTCGCCTGGAACACGATTAATCGTCGCGGTTTCCCCGGGCGAACGCGGAATAAAACTCGTTACGAGGAGCCCTCGGTCGCGTTCCAGCGTTTCTTCCTCGAATTAAAAATACAAACGCCCGGGAACGAGCAACTTTCCGTTTGAAGCTCGGCAGATTTTTTCATCTAGCCTCTTTCTGTCCTTTCTTACAGTTTGCTTTGCAACGAACCTTTTGAATATTCAGACGAACGGTTCCTGGTTGGAGATTAGCTTGATACAGTGTCTTCGACTGTTCGAGACGGTTTTATCCACCTTGCTGCAGCAGAACTAGCGGCAAAATCAATTTTGTTTCATGAATATATTTTAGTAGCTTGTATATTTTGTCTCTACTGAAGTTTTATTTTTATGTTACAGAAATTTATTTACGTATTACAGAAATTTACTTCTGAGAATTTAGAATCGCGTGATCTGTTATGTGCGGTTTCACACGATCGAGTAGGTTCGTTGGATAATAAATAGGAGTATGAGATTTTTTAATGTCGCAATTATAGTGGGTACTACGACAGCTTGTAAGTCATTTTAAATCTTTTGAAAAAAAAATCAATGAAAAAATCATAAAGTGGAACTATTAGTTTTCATCTATTTTTTCATTAATAATTTAATTTATGTTTTCTTTATTTAAACAAAGCGTTCATGGAGAGGATATTCTGTTAGATAATAATTTTTGTTTTACATTTCCTACAAAAATAACTCAGTTTTGCAGATGATCGAAGTTCTGAATTTTTTATGTTGATGACAAGCAAAAATGATGATTCGGAGAAAGAATCGTCGAAGAATTGTCTCGTATAGTTGCATAGTCAAAACCGATCGATTCTATGCATTTGTTAGAAGACTAGATAGACTTGAATTACTAGAAAAGTTACTGAAAAGAAGAAGAAAATTCTACCGTGTGCTCGACCAATCAAAGATTTTTAGTACAGTTTTGGTGATGTGGAAAACTGATCATGCCGGAGAATTTTGGTTTCTTCAATTTGCTACAACGATTGCTGGTTCCAGGAATCCAAGCTGGTCAGGACTGGCTTTCCTAATTGAATATGCATATTCATCGCAAGAAATTCTATGGCATGGCGGTTTAAACAGCTCCTCCAGATTGAACTTGCAATTCGGGACGCGACTGAGGATCCTCTCTGTCTCTCTCCTCCTCCGGCCTTATCCTATCGCTGTTCTCATTAATACTGCGTCGGGGAATGCAGCACTGCTATCTGATTCGCGAGGCAAGTACAAATTGCAGGCCGACTCGATAACCACTGTTATTCAATGCTACGGATTGCTTCGGAAAGTAACATTGAAATCTGTTGTCTGCACGGAACCTATCGGCAATGACCATCGGCTTAATAGAATCCTTGGGGGCTGTACCTGGCCATTAAGTGCTGAAGTTCATTTGTATCCATGTTTTCACAGGCTTTGACTTCGCAAGCGAAACAGAACCACGTAGCTTAGGAATTAATACTTCCTTCTTGCTCTTTGATCTTTCTATCCTGGAAAGGAAATTCGTTTCAGCTGTCTATGCAAGCAATTCTATTGATATTAATAGTGTACTTACTTTAATGTAATTAATGAATTTTCGAAGTTGGTTCAGCGGACGTCTTTATTTTAATATTTGAAGTAGGTTCTCCGATTATGAAACCGAAGGAAATCACTCTGGTTTGAACGATTGCGCGTTAAAACGATCACTTTTTGCGTGCGATATCAGTGACTATGGTCAAGATAAAGTATACTATTATGAAATATATGCGAAATTATGGGGGTTTAGGTCATCGTTTTGATCAGGATAAATTTGTTTGTAAATTAGAAGATAACATAATAAATATAAAATTCCGTGTATCTCGTACAACTGACTGTTCCATAAAAATTATTTTTCATATGGATATACAAATTGTAAATAAAAAAAACGTACATTATCATGAAATCTACGCCAAATTAGGGGAGCTTTAAGTTATGACTTTATAGATTCCCAATTTATTTATAAAATGCAAGCTTTAGAATGTTGCCGTTCGAGATACGCAAATTTTCAAATAAATATATCGATTATTTTTATGGAAGCGCTGCTAATATGTCACTTCAATGACCAAAATAGAAAGGCTAATTCATCCTGAATGCTCGTATGAACTTTCCGACCCTATTCCATAGAATGATCGAGTAGCCATTCGTTAGCCAGGGTAGAGAAGGTTTTCGACGCTTCCACGGTCGACGACGTATCCGGGCAGTGGTGGGGCTTGCCTAGTTCCGAGATAATAATTAAAAGCTTATCGTGGAAATTGGCCGGCCGCCAGCCGAGGCCTGGATATTGCAGATTCCCCGCGGATGGGGAAGGGACACAGGGAAAAACGAGGGGCAAGAAACGGAAGGTGCGCGCCGTCCGGTGTACCGGGCGAAACTCGAATAAATTGCTTTAATTAAATAACCCCCTTTTCGAAAATTGGTTTCGTGCTTGGTGAAGCGCTAACTGCCACACTCTCTCCGCGGCTCTTGGCTCCGCTTATGAAAACCCTGCGCGCCGCCAAGCTTCCTCCCAAGCTCAACGTCAGAGTGGACCCAAGCCACCGGTGAAATCCGTTCCAATTGTGTAGCGGGACGGCTGACTAATTATCATCGATCCTCGCGACCTAGAAATCTCGATACCTGACTTTATTCGAACATAGCAATCCGCGCTTCTCTGTTTCGTTCTCTTCACCAATAACAATGTGAGCAACAGGAATTGTTTGGACGCAGCGTATCGAAGACACTTGCTCTAGAATACGATTCTGAAGCTAATTTTTAATTCGTTTCAAAATTTTAAGCTAGCTATGAACAAAATATAGAATTATTTTGTTCTAATTCTAACTAGAATTAGATTAACTTTTTGTGCACTTTTTATTCTCAACCTGCCATAACTGTAGTATACCAGTTATTTTTGTAAAAATCATTGTACCAGTTTAGAGTTAAAACCCAGTCGCCTAACTTGGAATTTCTACTATTCTCTATTCAGTGTCAAATTATTTAGTATCGTTACTAACTCAGTTATCGGACAATGTTTTAATTAATTATACTTGAAGAGACAAATGTGTGAAAGTCGCAACACCCTATCTTTTCTGTCCACGCACATACAAGAACCATTTGTCGAGCATCACAAAATTTCGTGACATGTCTTCAGTGTTCAACTTTGTTCCAACAAATCGATTTCTTCGTTGAAATCTTCTAATCTTACTAAAATATTCATAGATATCTTCGAAAGATATAACACCTGGTAACTGTTCTCCTCATCCAGGCTTTTTTTATTAGAAGTCTCGTAAGAAACTCATTTAAACTTACATGTGTATATTGTATAAGTGTGTTAACCTATGTTACATTATTTATTTTATTCTAGAGTTATATTAATTTTGGTTTGCATTTAAATATATAAATTGTATTTCTTCAGAAAGGCTCATCCAGGTTTCTTGATATACCTTCTGGATCAAAGACGCCTCAGAAGCAAAGCAAACGTAGCCGCTAAAAGACAAACCAGCTCCCCCACTTGCACTCTTCAACAACCAAATAAAAGCACAAAAAACAGCTAATTAGAGCGCGGTCTGAGGCTCCCATCGATGCTCGCATTTCCTTGATTTTCTCGGGTTCCAAGGAAATGGATTAGAGCAAACGATGGCATATAGACAATTAGTGTAATGTGCAACCGTTGCTGCGGTGCTGACTCTGCCTGGTCAGTATGAACAGTGTTATATCGTGGAAGCGCGTATTTGTTCCTTCCATCGCAAGGAAGTTTGTCTTGCGAATTAGTCAATTTGATAGTCTGGCGCTCGCAACAACAAAACCCGAAGGATTAACATCTGTCAACACTCGGTTTTAGCGGTCTGTTGATCGAAACAGTCGATCGATAGGACTCTCGAACCAGTGGGGATTCGGTTCCCGAGAAAGTAGTTAGATTGGAAATCAGGGATCCTCGTTCGAGAAGCAATCCCGAACTGGCGGAATTCAACTCGTTTTCGTGGTAAAGGCAGCAAATATGTTTCATTCTCCCTTGGTGAAGCTTCGCCAAGAAGCAAAGGGAACAGCTCGGCCGCAGAATGGAATCATAAAAACTTGGGACCGTCTTCCCTACTCTTGAAAGAAAACTACTTGCTTGAACCAATAATATTTCCCCGCGACTCTATTTAAGTGCCCCACCCAGCCCAGGCATAATTTGCCGAGGGAAAAACGTCCCGGCAATTGTTCGAAACGAAGGAGACAGCGGGAGCTTCGGTAGAGGAGGAAGTTGAAGCGTTTCCTGCGTGGACACGGCGCTGCAGAAGATGCTGCGGATAAGATAAGGAAACGAGTATTTATCGGGCACACAAGCACCGGAAGAATTTCTTACGGTACAGAGAAGGGGCAGCACTCCCGGGAATAAGGTTCGAGGCGCTGGAATCGAACCAAGATCGCCGACCATTTTCATTCAATAGGAAACAGCTTCGCGGGAAAGAGCTCTTTCTTCGTCCGCTGATAAACTCGCCACTTCTTAGGCAGCTTAAAAATGTTCTACGAGGGTTAAACTACCGTAGGCTTCGAGAGATTAAAGTTCCCAGGTTGCAACATCGCCATAGAATGAAATGTACAATTCCTGTTGTTTTATTTCGCTTCGGAAATAGTCTTCTAGATTTTAGAGACATTCTTAAACACAGCATACTGACAAAATTTGTTCTCAATATCAAACCACGACCGGATATATTGCAAGAGCATCTTTTACTCTAAATTGATCAGTTTTCTAATAAAAATTCCTAAAATTGACCGATATTTCTCTGAACGACGTGATGGTACCTTCGAGTCGCTGATCGATTTTCATGGTTCAAAAAATTCGCCCGGTTTCTGCGCAGTATACGCCGCATGGAACCATCTGACGGAAGGCTGTCAGTTCGAAATTCGTCGCAGCTCCACCTGCAATTCCGAGAAATCCGTTTGAACAGATTAATGGTACGCGATCGAGTCGTTCGGTTACAGTTTCCGGGGGCTGGTCGTAGAATTCTGGGTGACGGTGCGATCCGATAGCCACGTCACTCTTTCCGCAACTCGTATCGCGAGGGTGCGCTCTCGTTTGCACCCTGCGCGCTCCTACACCATCGTGGATCCGGTCGCTGGCCCGTTTCGGGCAGTTCGAAGCAGCGTCAGATTCGTCGGAGCGAAAAGCAAACGGGAGGAGAATGGCAAACGAGCGATGCGCGGGTGCACGGGTGGCAGTGCCAGGTTCTCCCTCGAAGTCTGACCGGGCCGGATTCGAATAAACGGCAATTAACTGTTCCTCGACTCGCCGCAATTACACGTTTTTAGGTCCGCGGCAGGGCCACCAGCTCGCTTCGAGCGGATTTCAAAGGACAAAATCGTACACCGTCGCTGAAAGGAATCGACTAACTCTACGGCGGACCCGCCACTCGACCAAGATAGAGCCCCGGATTGAATTCGAGATGGAGTGGACATTGAACGCCGATTCGTTCGAGATATACGTCCTCGAGCGAATACAATTCCGCAATTCCGCCACGCTCTAGATATTTCCACAGGTACATCTTTCGACGTTTCGTTTTCGAATTTGGACGCTTCCGTCTTAATGCCGAGCAGTTCATTCTCGATATTCCAGCAGTTTTGCGCGTTGCACGGCGGCATGCGAAATCGCAGACGCGACCTCGAAATTGTATCCTGGCACTCTGGTCCAGAGATCCATCTATTAGCTCTTCTTTAAGATTCTTTTACAAAAAAATATACAACCAGTTTGCATTGATTTTCTCTTAAATGATTGCTGATATTGATTGCTGATTTCTCTTAAATGATAACCGATTGCTGAAGTCGCGCGCACAGATTTACTGAAGCAAGTACATCACACAGCTCCTTTTAATAGATTCTCTTCTTTGATTCATTCTACCTTTTTGGGGATGCACCAAATTTAAAAAAGTTAGACACTAAATCATTTTGAAACACACAATTATTAACAATGAGAAGCACTTCCGCAAGAATAAATCCGATCGCTTTGAAAACTGCAATAAATGTGACGGAGCAATAAGAAAAAGTAGAGAATCGCGTTGCCTCACAAATACAAGAAGCGCTATTGATCCGATTGGGATTCATCGATGTAAAATAAACGAAGCGCTATCGCGCTGCTTGGTGTTTCTCGATATAAAATAAAACAACCGCTTTGCGCTGCTTGGGCCTTTTCGTAATCATTTAGAGAAAACGCGGTTGCGCTGTGGGATTCTTCGACAGTGTTTCTTTAATACCCCCTGGGACTCAAAGGTTAACTCCCAGGCAGCGTGGCATAATAACCAGGCAGCGTGGCATAATGACCAGGGACTGTGGCATAATGGCCAGGGGGTGTGACCTATTGGTGACAGGGGGCGGGGTTTATTGGACAGGGGGCGTGGCTTATTGGCCAGGGGCGGTGCTTATTGGCCAGTTTTAGGGCAGTTTTGTACTAGATTTGGGGTACTTTTGGGGTAGTTCCGGGGTAATTGTGGGGCACTTTTGGGATAGTTTTGGGACAGTTTTAGGGCACCTTTGGGATAGTCTTGGGGTACTTTTAGGATAGTTTCGTGGCAGTTTTAGGACAGCTTTAGGGTAGTTTTAGTGTTATTTTATTGCAGTTTTAGGGCACTTGTGGGGTACTTTTGGAGTACTTTTGTCTAGTTTTAGTGCAGTTTTAGAGTCATTAATCACGTCACGCAAAGGCGGTTATGTCAATGGGGACGTCACACAAAGCTGTCCTAAAACTGCCCCAAAACTATCCTAAAAGTACACCAAAACTACCCCAAAGATGCCCTAAAACTACCCTAAAATTGACCCAAAAGTACCCTAAATCTGCTCAAAAACTACCCTACAAGAGCAACAAAACTAACCTAAAACTACCCTAAAGGTGCAGTAAAACTACCCTAAAACTACACTAAAAGAGCCCTAAAACTAACCCAAAACTAACCTAACACTACACTAAAACTGCCCCAAAAGTGCCCCAAAACTACCCTAATAGTGCCCCAAAACTACTCTAAAACAGCCCTAAAACTAACCCAAAGGTAACCTAAAAGTAACCTAAAACTATCCTAAAACTGCCCTATAAGTGCCCTAAAACTACCCCAAAACTACCCTAACACTTGCCCAAAAACAACCTTAAGAGTGCCCCAAAACGGCCTCAAAACTACTATAAAATTGCCACAAAACTACGCTTAAACCACCCCAAAACTAGCTTAAATCTAGCCTAAAACAGCCCTAAAACTACATCCCCATTGACATAACCGACATTTTTGTGACATGACCTTGACATGACCTTGACGCGATCTTGACGGAACCTTGAAAGAAACTCCTTTACAAGGCATCCCCATTGACGTAACCGCCTTTACTTGACATCCCCATTGACGTAGCCGCCTTTGCGTGACACAACTTAGCCCCCGGTTACGATTAGTCAAGAGGACCGGGGATGAGGATTACAATATCGACGGACAGGAACCACACACTACCCTCAGTCAGTTCCCCCGGGCAAGCTGAGGGCGTCTGGACAGCAGATTTCCTCAATGATAAAAAAAGGTCAAGTCAAGGTTATATTTAACTACCCGAAAACTGCTCTAAAACTAAACTAAAGTACCCCTAAGCTGCCCTAAAAGTAGACTAAAACTACCATAAAACTTCCCTGAAAGTATCACAAAAGAACCCCAACACTGCGTCAAAAATGCCCCGAAACTACCCCAAAAGTAGTCTAAAGCTGCCCTAAAACTGATCCAAAACTATGCCAAAAGTACACCAAAACTGTTCTATAACTGCCCCACAACTATCCCGAAAGTACCCGACAATTATCCCAAAACTGTCCTATAATTGCCCCAAAAATGCACTATAACGCCCTAAAACCATCCCAGAAGTACCCGAAAACTGTCCTAAACCGGTCCCAAAATTATTCCAAAAGTACCCTAAAGCAGCCCTAAAACTGCCCCAAAACTATTCCAAAAGTACCCCAAAAGTATCCCAAAACTGACCCAGAACTGCCCCAAAGATGTACTAAAACTACCATGAAACTGCCCCAAAACTTCCCCGATAGTAGCCTATAGCTACTAGTAGCCTATAGCCCTAAAACTGACCCAAAACTATCCCAACAGTACTCTAAAGCGGCTCTAAAACTGCCCCAAAACTATTCCAGAAGTAACCCAAAAATTTCCTAAAACTGCCCCAAAACTATCCCAAAAGTACCCCCATCAGTATCCCCAAACTGTCCTAGAATCGCTCCAAAGATGCACTAAAACTACCCTGAAACTGCCCCAAAACCATCCCAGAAGTACCCCAAAACAGCCCTAAAACTACCCCAAAAGTACCCTAAAGCTGCCCTAAAACTGATCCAAAACTATCCCAGAAGTACCGTGAAGCAACCCTAAAACTGCCCCAAAACCATCTGAGAAATATCCAAAAACTGTCCTAAAACTGCCCCAAAAATCTATCCTGAAAGTACCCCAAAAGTAACCCAAAACTGTCCTAGAACTGCCTCAAAGATGCACTAAAAGTGCCCCAAAACTATCCAAAAAGTACCCGAAAACTGTCCTAAAACTGACCTAAAAATACATTAAAACTACTCGAAAACTGGTCAGGGTTATGTCAAGGTTATGTCAAGGTGTGGCCTAACTCAAATGGGGGCTTAACTCCCAGGGGCGTGGTCTAACGGCCAGTGAACGCGGCTTTACTCCCAGGTGGCGTGGCCTAACCGAGTCCAAAGCAGTGCGATCGCGCTGTTGAGATTTTATGTCGAGAAAAGCCAGTACATTTCGAACATTGTTGACAACTGACGGTGCATTAACGATTGTTGAAGTCGCGCGCTCAGACTTACTGAAGCAAGTACATCATGCAGCTCCTTTTTTGTTAGATTTTCTTTTTCGATTCATTCTACATTTTGGGGACACACCAAATTTAAAACAGTTAAACAGTAAATCTAGATTAATTTTTTACTTTCTGATTGCGTTGCTTCGTCTAATCATTTTGAAACACACGTTTTATTAACAATGAGGAACACTTCCGCAAGAATACGTCCGATCGCTTTGCAAACTGCAAATTCCGATTGGAATTCATCTATGTAAAGTAAACGAAGCGCTATCGCGCCGCTTGGTATTTCTCGACATAAAATCAAACAAGCGCTGTCGCGCTGCTTGGGTCTTTTCGTACTCATTTAGAGAAAGCGCGGTTGCGCGGTTTGGGATTCTTCGACAGTGTTTTTTCAATATCCCCAGGCACTCAAATTTTGTTGGAATCAGATGTGTACAAAGTGTAGAGTGTTCTCGATTAATACGATCCTGTTCTGCTTATAGACAATATAAAAATTAATATCGTTATTTATTAAAATGGCAGTAATTTGAAATTTGAAGTTCGTTTCTTTTAACTTTTTTACTCGCTTCCGATGAAACTGTTTATGTTTCTCGATATTGCTGTAATAAGTCGGAGCTATCTTCTGTTCAACGATTTTCACGTCAAGCAATAGGCGAAAACATGAATCGATAAAAAGGGACTAGTACCGTCAGCCAAGCAAGTCAATAAAAAAGTAAACGCGCGGAATCGAAATACCATTGCGGTCAAAATGACAGGAAACGCTTGTTTTGCCGAGCAGCGCGAGTTATTTAAGCCGGGATAACCTTTTAAATCTGTTGTATTTTTTTAGTCAATTGCAGCGCCGATGGGTTGTACAAACCAAATATTTGCGGTTCAGTGTGTATTTTGGTTTTCCGAAAGCGACATGTGATCGCCGGTATCGCGTCCACGATGAAACATGCACTGTAAATCGTCATTCATATTTCTTGAGCACAGCCCTCGGCACTCCGCTAACAAATATAATTAGCCGAGTTGCGATTATTGCTTCAATTCGTGAGATATTATTAAAACGAGCATGCAATTAAACGTGTTCGTGCGACGGGGAAATTAACGGCAGAAGTCCGACCGCAGGACGATCGACGATACTGCGTGCCTTGATTCGAAACAAATTCGGCATTTGTGAATTTGCATTGGGAACTTTCGACCGTGGTTCGGCCGCGTATAATTTCCAATTTCTTCCCCGAGAACTTTTTAATTACGGTTGCACGTGCCTCTGCTTTCGACGCGAGGAAAATTATACCGAAATTATATCCGTACGGTTTCATTTTTCTTAATTTTTCTCGCCGTTAATAGAACGATTTATCGATCGACGTCGTTGCTTCCAACTCGTGCCGGAGCTTCAGATTGAGCCACGGTTATCTCGTTTATTAAACGTAGAGAAAAATGTGATCGGATTTCGACGAGCTGTAACGAAAATTTTGGAAAGTGATGGTCGAATTTGTTTTTCCATTTTTTTTTTTTTTGTTGCGAACAGATCAGGCCGGGACCGCTTCCTGCAGAACTGAGTCCTGGCAAGTTTAATTGAATTTAACAGTTGAAATCGCGTAAACTGCGAGCCGTTCGCGACTCGAACAAGCCGGAACTCGCTGGGAATTCAATAAAGGTTCGGGCCACGTTTGCGACGCGTTTTCTGATGCGATGAAAAATGCTTCGCCGTTGGGACAGAAAATTTCTGACTGCTATTCGGAGCTCCATCGCTCGTGTACCCGATATTTAAACTCGATTCCCTCGAAAATGAAGCTTCGCATCCGGCGACGTCGTTCTTTACCTACCCCGCTTACTACGACGCGGCGAACGGACCGTTTCCGGTTCTAACGCGATCAATGGACCGCTCTGTAGACGAAAACTCGATAGCCGGAACGGTCCACTATTTTGCAAAATCGTTCAACGCATTTTTCCAAAATATGTTTTTATTTCTGAAATATTTATGTTCATTCCATTTCATTTTTGCCTCTTGTAAGTGTATCAGTTAATTTATTGTGAAATGAATCACTTATACTTTGCAGAAGATCATCGTCGTTTTTCTTCTTACTGCTAAGCGTATCACTTATTTTACTTTAAAAGTGACATAAAGTTTGTGAAGCAGCTCGAAACATTGTCCGCGTTAGGTATGTTGCAACTCCGTGAAAGAAAAATTGTACAAGCTTCCATATGTGTCCATTGCACACCATAAAGTCAGTTCTGTGTGCTCATATTGTCCTTTGCTGGAAAGACGACCCAATTTCTGTCGAGGGGCAAGGGGGCATCCCGCTCCCTCCGCTTGACCTGCATATCCGTAGTCCCCACTTGTCTATAATCTCCCGAAACCCACTTCTATTGGTAAATAAGAAGACCAATAGACTAATCGACGCGAGGAACAAGGGGGATCGGTCGCCCGCTCCGTCTAGTCGTGTCTCTTGTTCAGCGCATCACTTAGTCAGTAGTAAAAGTTTGGAATGGAAACAAAATAGAAGAGGTTAGGAGGAGACCACGGACGAGCGAGGCGGTGACGGTGACGTTACGTAGTTTGGTTACAAGCGGCCAGGCTCGAGTCCCTCGTCTCCTGGAATTTGCGGCTAATAGGAAGGGATCATTTCGGCCAATATGAGAAACACGTTTACCCTACCTCTGCGAGGGCGTTAACATGGGTGGGAATCGTTCCTACACTTACCGGACACCTATTAATACTTTGACTGCCGACAGAATGACTTAAGAAATATCGTCATTTTAAGTATTTTAGTTAATGAAATAATAATTGAAAAATTAAGATGTGTAATATCGACTACTTTATCATGCTTCTTTGCATTTTGCAGATTCTAATCCAAGGAATACACGATGCATTAGTATGAAAATTAATTTGCAAATCTGAACAACCAATTTCGACAATATATGAACGGCATGGCGTGGAAGTCACGTCGTCAATCGTTTCAATAACGAAAAACTTATCGAATTATCAATGAAATTTGTGTCTCGTTTGAATAATTTTTCTAGAAATTTTCAATTGATGAACTCCCATTCTAAACGAACTATTAAAATCCTGTCGGCCACTAGAGCGATAATAGTTCAAACCATTTCTTTAAACCATGCGCATTCGACATAAAGATTTAGCCACGCGTGGGATTAAAAAATACCTCCAAAATTCCAGTATTTTGAAAACGTTCCTAGAAAATTAATGCACAAAAGGAGATTAATATTTCGATGCAGAAAAAATTCTTTATTATTTTCGGGATGAAGTTCCTGGTCGCCAGAAGCTTGATTGATTTGTAACTAGTACACTCAGATTGTATTCCAACATTGTATTTCATAATGAAATAAAAGTTTCGTTGCCCACGTTTTATTATTATATGCGCTATCTAAGAAGAAAATATCAATAGAGCGTAAGATTAATACAATATTTAGCATTTTCTCTTTGATGTCTTTCGTGACCCCAGTATACTAGACATTTTTGTGAGTATCATTATACCAGTTAAGGATTACAGTTATAGAATCGACTTTATTTGGCTTCGCACTGTATGCTTTCATATATTGGTCGGAGGTAGCGTGTTTGTCTCCCTTCTTTCTCGTCCCGTCAATCCGTAACAGGATTCCGCGCACCCTGGAATTCCGGCCCGATCCGGCCCAGTCCGGTCCGACTGTATTGTTTCGTCGCGCCAGGGATCTTTGATCCTCACTGGCAATAAAATGATTCCATTCCGCTTCGTTCCACCCTCGGCCTCCTGTCACCGTACAGTGACGATGAGCTCGGACAGAGATTTTCGCGTTCCAGGCCGTTTTTCACGGCGCAGAGGCGTTAAAGGAGCGAAACGCGTCGAATGGATTTATTACGCGTTGTCCTGTACCGGCTCGCCCTGCCGCCCCCGCGACGAACGAGTAAATATCCTCGCCAGCCCATCAACCTGTCACAGTTTTTCTTTTTCTTCTCGCTTTCACCTGCTGCCGCGTCGTCTTCGGCTGCGTTCGCACCTGGACGAGCTTTTTATTTGATCCGGACTCACCTTTGGCCGTATGAACCTCGATTATGGCGTTGTAGTTTTGTGAATGGGAACGGTCGTCCATTGTTTGATGAATTTATTTGTATTGTTTCAACAGACAATTTGAGAATTTGAAGGATTTATTTTTTATATTTTAATAATGCATATATTGTCATACGTATTCTGCAGTATTGCTTTAAAGAGTAATTCCAAATTCTGCATTGTGTGTTCACTTACACGTTCATTAGCATTGTCACGTCGCTAATAATCTACGCCACGTATTCCCGCCGCAAAATTTATAGAAAATTGAACAAAGAGAGACCATGGTGAACGTTACGGTTTTCCATGGCAGTGTGCATAAAATTAACTTCTCTTCCTTTATGCGAAATATGAGGTTACCATTGGCAGCCGCGATGCATAGTAAACGCTGCGAGAAATGAAATGAGAGTGTTGCGAAGCAAAAATGATAAAATATCAGGAAGATATAAAATAAAAATATAAAAATATCTGAAGACCGTAAAGTAAAAATATTAAAAGATGAGGGTGTTGTAGAACGAAAATATTAAACGATCAGAATGTTGTAAAATAAAAAGGTTAAAAGGTCAGAGGATGTAATGTTAACATTTGATTTTACATACCGCAACACGAACGTCTACAAGCTATACGTATACAGATTAACTGTTGCCCTATCTAGTTCTGTTCGAGTTTAGGGCTTTCCAAATGTTCGATACGTCCTGCTTCGAAGGAGCACAACGATTATATTGCCATCTATATCACGTTTCAGCATGGCTGCTTTACGATTAAAGCTAGTTTGTCAAAACTTTGTTAATTATTAGTTTCAACCTGGAACTGACTGGCAAGCCCACCTACGATCGCGAATACCGTTTCGCGGGTCATTGACCGACCCTAAAATCATTCCCCTGTACACGATTGTATTAAAAACTTATTAATAACAGAAGTGTGAATTTTTATCGAAGCTTCTGTCGGATGTCATCGATACGGCGACAGTATACATATATTCTCTTCACACTGGCATTTCCTTTTAATTGCTACTTTTTTATCATGTAAAATACATAAATAAAAACAAAATTTTTTATTTATTAATTCCTATAAAATTTCAAAGCAGTGTAATGACTTTCATTTCCATTCTACTTTGTATAGAAAAATCATAATTTTTGAAAAATTTGCTTCAATTGCTAGTAAATATATTAGAAACATCTAACGAGTGCAAAGGATTAAATTAATAATTATACGAGCTAGATTTATTCTTTCTACGTGTTTCCCGTATATAGTTAACGTTGAGCCAATTTGAACCGAAAATTACTAATTTGCAACACTGAAAACTTCGAACAAGAGTAATCGCAGAAAATGATTGACTCTGCACAAAGGTGAACAGTCTCCTACCATCATCCTCTAAATTGGATAACCCTTCTAGGATAATAGCCCGTTGGATCGACCGCGTTATCGTTAACCAAATTTCTTCTTAATGTCGAACCTTGAAGAGCGGGTAGCGTATTGCGAAGATAAATTCAGTCGGTTGGGACTGGTATGAGGCACCGATAAATCGTTTTTATCGTCGGACGAATTGTATGCCGGTGCGAGATCGCGGCCAATTGCGAGCCGGCCGCGTAATTCCGCTGATATCGGAATACATCACCACCGGACGGTTCCCATTCGGTGCTCGTCTGGCCGCTAATGCCGCGATTTGCGCCGCTTTAAATGGCTAAGCGACCAGCGTATATCATAAGCGCGTGACTAATTTTACCCCTATGCTCGCGCAAATGGCTGTTAGCGACCGGCCATTACTCGGAATCGAAGAAACCAGTATCGCGCGTCGGTTCGTTGCTGTTCATTTCGCCGGGCTGCTCCGGGATGCCATAGTTTGCTGTTCCCAAAGATGACAAATAAGAGAATCATCCGAACTTCTCGCCGCATATACCATCGTGTGATTTATTTAACCCGGGATACTGGAGAAAAACTGTACAACTGCATTTGCGCAATCGTTGTACAATTATTGCGCTTATAAATTTGGAATATGAGAAAATTGCGGTGGTAAGAAGAAGTCGGAAATAATAATTTTCTATGGACTATCTCTTTGAAAAATGTTGGGGTTCGTCGCATAAAAATGAATCATTAGACTGCAGATTTTTCTGGAAAATAGAAGTTGTCTGTGCTGATTGTAAAACACGTAAGTCTCATGAAAATGTCAAGGTTATATTTCTCTTTTAATAATTTTAATGAATTCTGCATAATATAAAAATACGCTGAAAGTCTCTTTATGTCTCTACAATTTCGTTTTCGATTTAGTAGTTTTTGATACGTAATAGTTTTTCATATGTCAAGATCATACAAAGGAAGTAATGTTTTATGTAATTTGTGATGATGGAACGAGGATGGAACGTAACATCAGCCTCTATTGTACGAAAAGTAATACTTGAAGGGGTGCAGACGATTCGAAGCGACTCGGACGCCACAGAAAGAGACGAGGGTGATTTTCTCGGGCTATAAGAAGACAGCTCTCTCACCAATCCGGCGGCTCAAGGTCTGCCCTCACGCAGCGGTGATAAATCTTGCCCGATCCTAGGCCATAAATTTATTTTACGCTTGTTTTACCTGCGCGAACACTTAGAAGCCCTTGGCGTGTGGTCAGATAGCCGGACGGTTGCTCGATGCATCGGAAATCAGCGAAGTGGGAAAGTTCCGGGCAACGTCCCTTTTCCAATCTTTTATCTCGCAAGATACATCGATATCAAGCATTCAGAAACTCTCAAACCGGGTTCAGAAACCATCGATCGAGTCCACGATAATATCGGCGCGTTACGAATTTTTGCACGAAATCAGTCAGAAATTTGATGAAAATCATGTTTTTTTCTAGATTGAAACAAAATGATTTAACAGACGTTGTTTAGTATGAAAGGGAGCTGAACGCGATATAAACAGTTGGCGAAAATATGGCGGAGATTTCAAGGTTACATTGGCGTTTCTAAATAGAATGCTGCATTTTTGTGTACACTGTATTATAGTACAATTTAATACGAATCCATTGAGGTGCGATCGAAATGTTTCAGTGGAAACGTGGAAAATTGTCGTTGAATAGAACCATCATATGTCACACATCTCTGGTCTCGTACACTCTACGTGATTAGTGACTGTATATCTGTATTTATAACGATGAAGAACGATTTAACACTTACAACCAACCAACGCGATAATATAATAAACTCATGGAACGATTGTTCTCCATTCAACAAAGATAGGAATCGATCCATCGTATCGAGAGCGAATTTACTTTTATTCGGACGAAATTAAAATCGTATTCGTTAAAGGTCCATAACCGTTTTCAATCGCCGAGAAGATCATTCGTTGTTGCAGGGTTGGCAAGTGGGTGGAAGCGGGTGAATGGTGGCGGCAGCAGGGGCACGCAACGTGCTCTCCCAATTTCCGAACCTTTCAAAATCGACGTGGATTTATGGGTGTTCGTTCGGTGTAACGAGATTCCTCTCGGGCGAGTTTTGCGGGGGCGTTCGAGTGGCTCAGTGCGTCGGCGGAGGAGCTTTGGGGGCAAGTTTAATAACCGAGGCCCAGACGCCTCGGTTCGGCCGCGTTAAGTATCTTTTAAGTAGGTGGGAAGCTCGTTTCCGCAACAGAATTTATCCGTCCCGGCCAACCGCCTGCACTGATTTTATGCGTTATTAACCACTGCGGCCGGCTACCGTCTTCCGTCTTCGTTTATTAGAGGCGAGCCATCCCCGTCGGGCCAGACAGGTTAAGCCGCGGCTGCGAAGACTCCCGGGAAACGTATTCAACGCGTCAAACTCGTTAATTACCGTGAAATTTCTGCCGGTTGTTGCGCGTCGCTGCTGTCTCGACGAGAAGACCTCGACGAAGCTTCCTGCGCGGCTGCGAAAATAATTTACCTCGCTGAATTTTTCACAGCTACGATATGTGCGTTATGAACGTACCGAAATATTTAATGTTTTATGCATATAATATGTTAATTTAAACGCCAGCGAGTTCGTGAAGAGTTTTTGAAAAGTTCAGAGAACATCGCCGCACTTTTAAACTATGAAGCTGAGTTAAACCGTATTCCATTTTCTACACACAGCATTTCTCAGTTATATTTTTAGTGTGTTTGTGCGAAAAATTCGTCGGGATACGTCATAAATTGCGGTAGCTACATAGATCTGAAATTGTATTAAATGGATGAGTAAAATATCGTTACCTCTTTAGATTCTAAAAACAAGGAATTGTTATCTTTAGAAAATATTTGCCTTTTCTCAAATCGTAGAATCATCGTCCGTTTTATATAGCATCTTCCTGTGGTTTTTCTAGATCGTTGGTGCAAGAAATCCATCAAAGTATATCGACAATTGAGAAAGCTCTCTCCTCTGAGAAAGCTTCTTAGCAAAATGTTTATATACTGACAACAAGAATGAAAATTTGAGTTATTTGACTCAAGCGAGAACCATTAACTGCATTCACTGACTCTGACAGACTACACTGTAAGTATTATTGCTTATGACTTAAAAGTTATTACTACGAGTACCTTCCCTCCTCCTTGTCAGTCCCAACACGCGCGGGGTCCACTTTCACTTCCTCCTGCTATAAATCCCGACCACTCCTTCCGCTAAGTGTATAGAAAAGTTAACATCGTATCCATTTTACAAATAATATATTTTAGTGGATACTTGTCACAAATTCGGATGTCTGCAATTAAGGGTTAAATGTCAAGCTTGAGATATAACAACGCATAATATTTTTGCATTTTGGATTTGTTTGGCGTGGTGTCTCTTTCCTGCGCAGATGTCCCGAAAGCAGGCATCCATCTGGTTCCACGCAGCCTTATCGATGGAAATCCAGGCGAGTCCAGAGCTCTCGGCACCGTTCTCCCAGGCTGACTCTCGTTCTTGATAAACGCGGCAGCTCCCCGGTATCGGCTCTCCTTCTTCCGCGTCGGTTTCGACGTTTGACAAATGCCCGTCGCCGGCGGGACACCGAATTCGCAGGGGAGCCGGCCGCCAACGCGCACTCGATCCACGTCGAGATCGATATCGATCTGCGGTGGGCACGATCTTGACCGAGCGGAGGCAGTCCGAGAATCCCGAGCATGCATGCACGCGCCGACACTGCCCTCATGGCTTTTCGGGAACACCGCGTTCACATAAGTCCACGATTTGATTCATCGATCTCTCACCCGCACGCCGAACGGTCGCGTTATGCATGAGTTATGCTAGCGCGGGACTCCGTATGCTGTTCCGCCACTTATCCGAGACTGGACGCGGGCATGGTGTTTTCGAGGCGTTCAGCATAAGTTTCCACGCTTTCGACAATTACGAAAACAGTCGGAAATGAAATAACCTTGATTTCAGTGAAATGTAAGATCGGACGATCTTGTGCATCGGAAGAAGAATTCATTTACTTAGATGAAAAGTCGTGTCTTATAAAGTAGCACTGCTTACAATTCTTTAAACATTAGCAACAATTCCTACATTCCTGTTGTTAACACGAACTGTAGAAAGTATTCACCGGCGAGCCCTAAAATTGAGCCTTGACACGTGTTGCTTTGTATTATAACAATGAGCAGACATAACGTATGTTTCAATTAAGAAATTTATTCAATCATTTCTTATGGAAGAGTTCTCACAATGTCAACAATTTTACAATAAAATATGCGAAACTGGTTCTTTTGATCAGCTCGGCAAGTTTAATGTTAACCCCTTGCATTATGGTTTCTTTTATAGTTACGTTGACTAGCACTCCTTTTTCACTAATAAATTCCAGTACGAGGGAAAAAATTGATATTTATCGCATTATTTCGACTTAAAATAAGTACATATCATAGGTAAGTCAAGAGGTATAAGGTACATGTTTCAAAGTAAGTCATATTTCTAATTCTCCACGAAGTGAAGTCGCATTGAGCATTCATATTTGAACAGTCAATGATGGTTATTCATTAAAATTTCGAAAAATTTATTAACCTTGAAGAGTTTCTTATAACGTTCCTCTCAGTACCGATATACCTTCCATAGCAGCACCTATGGTAGACCGTGTTTTGCATCATTAATGGTTCGCCAAGAGTTTTTAGCAGTTCTTTGCGATGTTTTCGGTGATTTTGTGACAGGCTGATACAGCATCAAAGGACACCGTTCCGTCTCGTTATCCGGAAACCGGGACGCCACGGTTAAATAATCGTTGCTATCGAACGGAAAATCCGTTGCAACGCGTCGTCCGAGTGGCGGTGATGGATTTCCTCGGCGCTGGGCTGGTTTTTCGAGAATCTAGTTATTTCGTTCCTTTCGACCGGTAACTGGAATCGGGGACAGAAAACGATCCGAAATTGATTTCGCCCGAGTCCCTCGACGTACAGTCGCCGATACTTTCATCCCGCTCGACTGGCAACACGCAATAAAGTGCGGTCCGGGGGTATAACGTTGGATATGCGGTAAATACAGAAGGTCATTGGCCCCGGCTGTCGATGCGACGATTAACGTCTTTCCACCCGAGACACTAAGATCGCCACGTTACGGAGAAAATGTCTTGAACACACAATGCACGGTTAACTTTTTCACCGTTTAATAACTGGTTTAAGTCAGACAAAATTTCGCTCTTCCATACATAACCTACTGAATATGATTTCTATATTTATTTCTTTGAAATCGAAGCGAGATTTATAACCCTTCGCAGCCGTAAACAATTAAACTCGAAAACACTAAACATTTTTTTCCGACCGACATGATTTTTATTCCTTCTCTATTTTTATATACTTTTACTTTACATAAACTCTTGTTGGAATTCACTTGCAAGTGCATACACTACGTGCATGCGCACCATATAAAAACCCTAGAAATGACACGATTTGCTTAATCACTAGAAGTGATGATTATCAAATGACCTTGGAGAATATCTTAGAACGACCTTGGAACGACCGACAACGCAACCCAGACGAAGGTGTAGAAACATGTGGAAGCCAGGTTTGTCTAGCGCAAATGTCAGCCGAGCCATCCGAAACAGGTCTCCCAGCGGACGGACAATAATGCGGCCTGCGAGATGGTGAACGCCAGGTTTAAACTGCCTCTCCAACAGGCCGGACACCATCACCGAGTCAGCTCGTTGACGAATGTGCCTATTTCCCGGCGGTCGAAACAACGCGTGCATCGTTCCGGCCTGGCCGGGCTGCACCGGCCGACTCTGATGCATCGGCATCGATGAATCACGCGATGCTACCCGCGAATCACACTGCCGGAAATAGAAAACCAGCCGTCACTGGTGTCTCGGTCGTTAATCCCTCCGCATCGGATGTCCCGTTTTCCTTGAGCGTTTCGCTGTCCATCCGATAAATTTCGAAGACGTTGCACGCTTTACAGGCGCACAGAAACTTTTACAGCTGATTCTAATCGTTCCGATTCACACAGAGGTGTCGTGCAGGCTTTCCTTATAATGTAACCTTGTACTTCAAGGTCTAGGTTGCTTAGAACTTTGGAGAATGTAGATTACAGTTCGTTCGAGTGATGTCTAAAGGTAAAATTAATAGGGTGCATCGACAGGGCAACGGCTGCACGTTGCATTTGTTTGTAGGTTTGATTACGCATAAATCATCTTCCTTGCTGAGAAACATTGCTTTTTCCGCGATTTCCATATCAAATATGTTCACACGGTTCCCTATGATTCTTTTGAAGTGATAGGTATAGTAACTGATGGAGATGATTGATTTCAACACTATTTACTTTATACAGATATTTCAAACTATAAATAACATAACAACTAACAAGGGATAAAACGGCGTGTAATTGAATGTTGTGAGTGGAACTACAAAGCGAGGATGATGAACTGAGTTTTGAAAACTGACTGAATGCAGTGATCGCTCGGGGGTAACTTCGGTGTGGGCTAACATGGGCTAACATGTGTTAATCCAGGCCGGAACGATGCAGAGGATTGTACATTTCTCGGTAGAGTAAGGAGAACTGCCATTGTGAGTGATTGCTTAAAGTCCCATTGAAATAAAGTACTCAATGAAAATCCTCCAATCTAACCAGGAGGGTAGAAAGAGTTTTCCCTTGAAGATGCAATTTTGCGGAAATGGCAGTATGGTAGCAACAATGCGCCCGAAGGGAATTCAAAATTGAAATAGAATTGATAATCGCGATGCAAATAGGCGAGGATTCGCGAGCGACTAATCGGAAAACAGTGATAAGTCGAAGCGAGTCACAACGTCTGTCAGTTTCCTGGCGGGAGAAGGAATGTTGGGGATGCAAGGACATTGTCGAAGGCGTCGAGACGCCTGTCCGCGAGCATCGAGAGCTCATCTGGCTGGAAAATTCGCGGCTGGTAATGTCGGCGCGGCGCGATGCAGCGTTCTGATCGAGTGGCTCGATAAATCGTTCCAGGATCGGAGGGGAGGGCAGCGGCTATGACGAGGAGTCTAAGTGGTCTTGTTTCCCTGCCGGCGGGTATCACGGAGCACGGGGATAGACAATGATAAGGAAGAATGGGCTTGGGTAAGCGCGAGGACACACTGGGACCGTAAATTCCCTCGGCGAATCGTTTGCTTCCACTATCTTGTCTCTCTGTTTCTTCTCTGCCTGCCGGAAAATCGTTTTCCTTTATTCCTTCTGCTTCTCTCCCTCCCTCTCACTCTCTTTTTCGTTCCTCCTTTCCTTCTCTCGTTGTACGACGTTCGCTGTGTCACGCCCGTAAACTGCAAACGCGACCTCTTTCGAGCCGAAGCTCGTTTAATTGCGGCCCATACTGCTACTCGTCATATTCGTCGATTGATTTGTTCACGATGTTTATGCGAGTCTTCAAATTTGTTAATCTAAAATCTGTACGGATTTATTGGAAATATCGGGTTTGAGATGGAATGAAGTTGCTGGTACTACGATGCGAATATAACGTGTAGTAGTCGATAAGAACATATCTTCATTGGACGGCGGATTTTATGCATTTATGATAAAATTAAGTAGATGAAACATAAAATTGTGATGACACTGATACACTATTTGCAACTTATCAAACTTATTGAGAAAAACGATTTATCTTTATATAACATTTGTTTCTTACAATGATCTTGAAACATTTTTATTTTGCATAAAGATGAACAACTTATTTAACATACTAAGGAGGTGAGGAACGATTCAGAATCACGTGTGTTATACGTGCATAGAATCCGCAGTCTAGTCATTACGTTTCTAAACTTTACGTTGTACTGGAAGATTCGAGCGTACTAATATTATCTTGTTGTTGCATAAGTAATTGTCCACTCTAATTAGAACTACCTAGTCCATTCTTTCATGTCGCATCGGCAGCCTGATTATTAACAACGGCTATTTTAATATATAGATTTTTAGATCTCTAGAACCTCGTCATAAGTTGGATGCCGGAATTCTAGCGCTCTCAAGGCGATTTTTGCAGACGATCAAAAATAAGTGTCGACGTTTTTGAAAGTCGAGAAAGAAAGACCGTAGTCGGCGAAATTCGCTAGAGCTCGTGCTCCTCCGTATTCCTCTGGCGATTCCCGATCCATTATTCCGACAGTTGAAGCTGTCGATACGCCAGGACTTTTCAATTTTGTCAAGGCCGGCCGATAGTTCGAGCGTGGTTCGACAGTGACGAAGGTCAACCCAGTGGTTCGAGGCTCCTCGAGGACTGCGAGTAAAGTCGGTTAACTTCTGCGATTAAAGTCAGCTATCTTCCGCGATTATCCAGCTTTCCCAACGCCGAGATGGATCGTGCGGGATGATAGTCAAAAGAGTCGTTTAGATAAAAAATGTCGGCCGGCGTTCAGCAAATTTATCGGACGATTCCATCGCGTCGCCGCGCCGCGTCGCGCTGGGATTCTCGAATTCTACCGCGGCTCCATAAATCCTCCACCACCTTCTGGAAAAAAACTGCAATTTTCCTCGAGATTCACTGGACGTCAATGTGACGTTCATTGCTTGAGAAAGGCCAACGAAATGACTAATAGTGGACCGGGCCCCGGAACAGTTCTCCGAAAAACCCAGTCGCGGAAAAACTGTTTCCTGCAACCGGTGACTCCGGTGGCGAGTTACATCAATCGAATTTCCTGTCATTTCTATAGTGTAAATTACATTACCGTGCTTTTCGAACGTTCAGGGGACGGATTAACGTCAGATACGAACGAAAATACTTCCGGGCTAGCATTGCTTCGAAAATAAATCTCAAACTCTACTCAAGTTTCAAAAAGGTCTATTATCGTAGTTTCTCGAATCGACGTTTTTGTCTACGAATTTTTTTAACTGCTTTAATCGTTCTTTATATTTGTTACGTTCATTGCTTTTGATCTGTTCAATCCAATCCGATCGATATCTTCCTTTGCTGAAGATTGTTGCTGATGCATCCTGCAAATGGCCATGAAAGAATCTGCTGCTTTAATTTGTGGCTTAATAATTAAGTATCTTGGAGAGATAGGTTTATCTTAATCATTCTATTATGAAGTCATCGAATGTTTTCACACCTCTATTCAGTGCTTTTGATTGCTTCATTTATTTTAATATTTTTCCTTTCTTAATTCAAGAGACTCTTCTGAAGAACATTTTAAACCTTCTTCGCGAATTTGCTGAAGATTATAGACCCTGCAAGTGATCATGCAGAAATTAGCTGTCTTGTATTTATTGACAATTTAATGTCTGGTATAGCCTCTGTAAGTTCTTTAAATCGCATTTTGTAATTGAAACTTAAGATTCGCCTCAAAAGAAAGTGAAACAAGTTGGTCTGTTGAACTTCTGCCAGCAAAACCGATCTATTTACAAGTTTGAACGTTAGGAAATTGTCTCTAATTGAATGGCCACGTTGCCACGTTGCCGAGCTGATTAGACTTTGCAGAAGATCATCGTCGTTTTTCCTCTTGCTGCTAAGTGTATCACTTATTTCACTTTAAAAGTGACATAAAGTTTGTGAAGCAGCTCGAAACATTGTCCATGTTAGGTATGTTGCAACTTCGCGAAAGAAAAATTGTACAAGCTTCCATATGTGTCCATTGCACACCATAAAGTCAGTTCTGTGTGCTCATATTGTCCTTTGCTGGAAAGACGACCCAATTTCTGTCGAGGGGCTAGGGGGTGTCCCGCTCGCTCCGCTTGACCTGCATACCCGTAGTACCCACTTGTCTATAATCTCCCGAAACCCACTTCTATTGGTAAATAAGAAGACCAATAGACTAATCGACGCGAGGAACAAGGGGGATCGGTCACCCGCTCCGTCTAGTCGTGTCTCTTGTTCAGCGCGTCACTTAGTCAGTAGTAAAAGTTTGGAATGGAAACAAAATAGAAGAGGTTAGGAGGAGACCACGGACGAGCGAGGCGGTGACGGTGACCTCACGTAGTTTGTTTACAAGCGGCCAGGCTCGAGTCCCTCGTTTCCTGGAAATTGCGACTAATCGGAAGGGATCATTTCTGCCAATAAGGGAAACGCGTTTACCCTACTTCTGCGAGGGCGTTAACATGGGTGCATTGGTGGGAATCGTTCCTACACTTACCGGACACCTATTAACACTATGCCGTTCGGCGACACTACAGTGGTGACTTTCGCAAAGTATTGCCTGACGGCCGGCGGCACCACAGCGGTGTCGCGCGCAAAGTATCGCTCGGCGACCGGCAACACTGCAATGATGTCGTGCGCACGATATCGCTCAGTGGCCGACGACAACACTTTAGTATCCTTAGCATTCTCTTGATGATCTGTGGGGTTCTGTTGTTGCCAACTACCGATGAGATTAGAAAAACTTGAAATTTATTATCTCCCAATAACCTCAAAAACAGCCGGCGACAAGCTAAATAACAGAGTTAGTGGTGCCGGCGCCAAGCGAAAAAATGTTTAAAAACAGTGCGGCCGTCAAAGTGTAATACTGTGACTGTCGACACAGTGACTTAAGAAATGTCATCATTTTAAGTATTATATTTAATGAAATAATAATTAAAAAATTAAGATGTGCAATATCGACTACTTTATCATGCTTCTTTGCATTTTGCAGATTCTAATCCAAGGAATACACGATGCATTAGTGCGAAATTTAATTTGCTAATAAGTTCGTCTGTTGAACTTCTGTGAGCAATACCGGTCTATTTACAAGTTTGAACGAATCGTCAGGAAATTATCCCTAATTGAATGGTCATGTTGCCACGTTGCCGAGCTGATTAGAGATTCAGAGGAGGTTCAAGGTTCGAAGAAGAAAATCTTGGTCCCTTTGGGCGCAGAAATTCCGCAGAAACTAAAGAGAATTCGTGTCGGCTGGCTAGGCCGAGGAATCCGCGGCGCGTAAAAGCGTCGAGCGAGGGAGAGGGGGGCGTTTCGAGAATTCTCGCGGAGTGTTTGTCGAGTGGCCTGGCGGACGGAAGAGGAAGCCAATGGGAATACGTGGGCAGAGAGTGTTCAGCGTTACACGGCTGGAGCCTGGCCTCTTTATCATGGTCCGCCGAGGAAAATCTCGAAAGTACACGGGAGAACAGCTTGGCTGCCACTGACATCGCCACCCTCGCTATATCCGGACCAAATATTTGAAGTGAAAGAGACTCGGGGAAACGGGCGAGGGCGGCGACGTCCAAGACGTCCTTCCGACGTCAAACGGCTGGTGAACTGCGTCAAAGGATTCTCTTAACGCCGTTTAACCTTTAAATTCATAACTATTCCAAAATTAATCAAATGCATCATTGTGGAGCAGATTAAAAGATTTTACCATGCTCATACGTGGCCACTTCAATAATTCATGATGTGATTTTGGTCTTCCTTTAAAATTGTAATTCTTGCACAAATAATGAAAAATTTTTGTGTCGATCAATAGGGTGACCTGTTCAATGAATGAATACATAAACTGTATGTTTGTTAAAACAATTGATATTTATTCCTCATTGATTCTGAATGGTATTATCGTAAACGAACTTTTTTACTGTTAAGTAAGTTTATATAATCTGTGAACACAATTCTATCAATTTTATAGAAAGTATAATATAAGATTCTGCGGAAACTACATCAAACTACCACTGCATGAACAAACATTTTTAATAAAGGAATAATAATACTGTAGTGAATGATGTTGTAGAAGAAAGGTTATCATAGTTTCATTACAAGCACCTTAAAATATAAATTATAACTTTCATGCAGCAATGCGTAATCTTGAACGCATTGAACGATAACAATTGTTAATTAAATGAATGGAATGTGTAACAAGTTATAAGCGGTGTGTAACAGAACTAATGCATAAATTTCGTTGTGGAAAGGATATAGCTTAGGTTACTTTTCCTTGTAATATGGGAAATGTTTATTCACTAAATGTTCTCAAAAATGTTCTGAACACGTTAGAATCAAGTAAAGGAGAATTAAATTTTCTTCTATGGAAGCATTGCCTCTGCACAATGATCCAAAGAACAGCGTTAATTAAATTAAGTCAGGAGGAAATATATAATGCGAAAGCCTGGAAGCTGATAAAAAGGATGAAGGTTGACGGTTTACAGGATGGCAAAAGGATTGGAACTGGAAATCAGGGTAGAGGGGAGGGAAAGTCCGGTGAAAAAGTAGAGGAGGGTGCGAGCGAACGCGAGCGAAGCGCCGCGAGTCACGGTGGCCCAGCAGCCGACGATAAATAGCGGTGGCGTGTTATAACTTTTGAAAATGTAATACTGCCGGCTGACGTTTCCGCGATAAACGCGTGCCCCCGCAATATATTTTTCAAGCGTGCAACGCATGGATCACGGGCTGATTTATGCTGCTGCCGGATACACCGGCAAGGATAACTCCCGTCCGGCAATTATCGGATCTCTGGATCGCCGGAGCTCTCGATTAAGAACGAGCTGTCCGGCCGACGTTTATGTACACTTGTCTCTGGTGAATTTGAAGTTACAGCTGATGGAATCTCGAAGATTCGGGAAATATGTGGACCGTTGTACGCGCATTATTAATTTGTAGAGGGCCGGCAAATTTTCTCATATAAATCAGCAGTTTTATTCTAAAAATTATTATACGTACATGCGAGGTGTTACTACCCAAGATTCAAGCTAATATATTGGCCCTCCGATCCTCTGAAAGTTAATACTATGTTAATATATAACAATTCTAAGTTAACACGCTATTGTTGCGTTACGTGAAATCATATGACATTCGAAGAGTTCGAGACTGCGTATTTTTACTGCTTCAAATCTGTTCGAAATAAATCAGGATCACATCGCGTCACATAACACTGATCCGTTCCTAACAGACTTCTAATAATAGAAACACGAAGACTCATATTCTTTGAATGTCACACGATTTCATGTGACGTGACATTAGTATCTTTCTATCCTTATCGACATCCAAAAGCGGGATTTGACGGGTACTTGATTGACAATCCAACTGTATGACGATGTCCGATCGGAAAATATAGTGTCAGTCACCGGTGACCAACATGGTGCTTAACGTGTTAAATCTAGCCAAACTTTCGAAAATTAATGTACTCTCCGTATCCAACCCTATTCTAGAGTTTGCGATCTTCGCTGCACCATTGCTGAAAACCAAAAGGACAACTGAACGACCATTCCATGAAATTATGTAGCAGTTCCGCGACAATAAAATTGCTAGAGTCAAATAAAGGATGCGAGAGTAAGATTGCTAGTGCGCTTGAAAGAAATCAGCGAATCCGCGGGGACCGACGAAAGCGCAATTACAGAGGGTTGCCGAGGATCGTTCTCAGCGAATCGAAGAAACAAAACTCCCTCTAGAGGAAACGAGAAAGGCCTGTCTAGATGGCGTTCGAGGATCCCTGAGGAAGAACGGGCGTTGCTGAGGACTCGGACGCGAAACGACCGCGGCGAGAAAAGAAGAGGGGGGGGGGCGAGAGGAACGACAGGGTAAGAAGCAAAACGTTCGCTGAAAAGAGATGGCGAGATCCGCGATCGCGCGAATTAAGCGACGAAGTTAAAAGGTGGAAACGATCATGAAAGGAGGAAAAGGAGCGGTTTGGTGGCGGGGCTGGTTCGGAGGTGGCATGGGGTGGTCGGCATACTGTCGGCGGCTGGACTGAAGAGCAGACGGCTCGGCAAGGCGCGGTTCTGCACTGGTCGACTCTGCTCCGCTCTGCTCGCCTCTGCTTCGAGCTGCCGAAGAAAAAGGAGCTCGTGGGAAATAACGGCACGGCTACCAACGTGTCCTTATGCTTACTCGAGGCCGTTCCTTTTTATCATTGTTCCCAGCCAAGTTCCCGGAGCGGAATCTTTCAACTTCTTATGATGCTCGACCTTCTCTGCATGAACGACCCCGCTCAACTGGGTCAACCCTGAGATTCCTCTATCCTCGCGATCGCTCTCGGCGACTGCTTCGCTGACTCTTTTCGCTCGCTGCCTGCGAATCCTCCTTCAACCAGCATTGTTTTCAACGAACGCCAGTTCAACCGTTGCATTCCTCTGCGCGCGTGACAAACTCGCTCCTATCGTCACCCCACCCGCTTGCTGCCACCATCAGTCCCACGCCATCGCTGTCTTGTTCTCGCCGCTCTTCTCCTCCTGCGGACAGAGGAGAGGCTATCGTCTCTATTTCTCTATATCATCGCCTCTTGCTTTTGTTTCTCCTTCCTATAGGCTAAGGAAGAAATTCCGTACTAACACCGAGAGAGTCAATAAGCCTGAATCAAGATTTCATTGCAAACAGACGACAAGTCACTAATTAATACGTTAAGTATCGAAACCCAACCCCAAAAGTTCCCACAAAAATATAACAATATAATACAATAGCAATAATAGTATAATAAGAATACAACAGTATAACGTGCTCAATAAAGTTGAAACTAGTAAGCGAAAGTTTTCTCGGACAAATGCCGGTGACACCACAGTGGTGTTGCGTGCGAAAGTATCGCACAAACGGTAGTATCTTACATTTGTTCACATATATCCTTGAAATTTTGATGAAAATGAAGGGACAGATTGAGAACTACTATGGAGATTAGTAAAAACTTGACGTTTTATGATCTCCCGAAAACCTCGAGAAAACCCCGACCACAGGCAAAATGATCAGAACGAGTCCTACCAGCGCCAAACAAAAGATTCCTGATTACGCGTGCGGACGGTATAGTGTTAATGTCACCTTTGTTTAATTGTATTTCCATCCGGCGTTGTTACACCACCTGCCAAAGGATCGGATCAACAAGAAAACGACAGAAAAGTCCGATGAAATAATATCGACTCAACAGCGCCCGATGTATAATAGAATCGTTTCGTCGACGCGTCGTTACCGCGCGAAGGTCAAATATTCGACATGAAAAGAAGTGGCGACAGTAAACAGTGGTACGGCGTACGTGACGCGGACACAATCCCCAGCGATTTTACGCGTTCACAGGATCGACTTGCGGATTCGCGAAACGCGCGCGCGCAGCACCTCGGCTCGTGTTTTCAAATATTAATACCGTCACGGGCATCGTTGTCGGATCATGGCGGCGCTATTATTTGGAAACGCGTGTTCGCGATGCATATTTTAGGATGCAATTTTGATCGCGGTTCAGCGGGATATATCACCTTTATTTTGTGGCCGGTATGCGTCGTGCCGGCTCGCGTTTCGCTAGAGCATCGATACAATTTCCGAGCTATTGTTTATGGAGCAGATTCTCGGCCCGTGCGTCCACGGGTACCGACGAAATTTCAACTATTTACATTCTCCCCGTAAACCGTGCGATTTAAAAGGACCAGCTACGGATGTTTACGCGACTATTCGAACCGCGCGCAAATAATGCGACATCGCGCCGAAAAACAGGAAGGAACGGATTTACACGTGCTAATAAAACAGGTGCGAGTTTTGGGACGGAATTGCCGGCCATTTTCCACCAATGGGAAAAGCCCCGTTCGATCGGTATCGACATTTATGTCTTTCAAGGCCTGTCGTTCTACGAACTGGTTAAAAACGAAATCAACACGATTTGACGAAATTAATGGAGTAACTGACGTAATCAATGCTGACAAGTTCGTGAGAAATGGTCATACTCTTTAAAGGTCGATAGAATAATGAATGAAATGTGTATTTTACTCGAGATTTCTGGAAAAATGTGTTTTCAGAATTCGTATCCAGGCAGCTGTCGAATAAATGTTAAAAATAGGTTTTGTGTTTGATAATTCTCCGTGAAATAGCAGAACCACTAAAACAGCAAATGGTTTGTTAAATTTCGGAACGCTGGCCAAGGGGAATTAATCGCAAAACCTAGCAGAAACGGGTAACTAACTCGAAACGTCTCTCGCAAACAATACATATTTCGGAACTGAACGATTAATATAACAAAGTTCCATATAGCTTGAATTATCGTGTTTTCCGTGTTCTACAATTGCTGCGTCGCGAGCAGCGTACTCTGGTGTTCTACCATTTTGTATGTTTTTTCACCGAGTTCTCCGTGTCCTGTTTGCGTCGGGTCTTTTAACCAGATTCAATTTTGTTCCACCGTGATTGGTTACGTGTACTGTTTCATGCAACAGCATATCGGAATAAACAACCGTATCGGCTGTGAAGCAATTTTATCGGATATCTAGACTGATCCTCAGTCGCGTTGCAAGGAAACGAAAACAGGTATCATGATTTCCTGTAATTATATAATTAATTAATATTAATATTAACAATTTAGATGTCTTCAGTTATCTTTATCGCAGAACTAATTTTTCGATGCGCTGCTATGCTGGTTGGGGTCTGCGCCATCTTCTTCTTGATATTATAAGAACGTTAAGTTAAAAATGATTGTCCGTATATTGGCTACAGTTCTGCTAATGGGTTTCTCAATATCCGTATAGTTGAAAAAGTAAGCGAGAGAAAACATCTTGCAGCTAGATCAGTCGAGAGGATTTTTCGTTTTTTCGAACCTTGATTTATGGGGTTTCCAGGTTTCCTAGAGAAGGATTAAATCGTTCCGAAAACGATTCAATGTAAAAACTAAATTGTTACTAATTTTTCAGTCGGAGTATTTAGCTGGTAGTCGCTAGCAACTGTCTTATGGAAAGTACCCTCTGCAAAGCGGCTGTACCTTTCGTACTTGTTAATATTTTTTGTCGAAAAAATTATTTATAGTACTGAAACATTTATTCTTTAAGGCGGAGTAAGTTTTATCAAAAATGGTCCTCTTGTTCCTTCGGAAAAAATTGTAATAGTTTAACTAGTGATAGGAATGGTCAGCGGCAAGCGTATTCTAAAAAAGGATCGCCAATAAAGCTATTGTTTCTTCGAGAAATATGTATATTTTTCAACAAAGAACCTATGTCAATTACTTGAATACATATCCTTTCAAGTGAGAAATTCCGTCACAGAGGGCGTACTAGTTCCTTAAGGAAAAATGTTCAAATGTCGCTTTTCGTTTCAGGGCCCAACACAACTATCAAAGCACCGATCTTTCATTTGCCATCACATCCGTGAAACTGAATCGATAGAGCATTGTTACCACCCTTCAGATATCTTCCTGGTACACCTCTTCCTGCACATTTTCTCCATTTATTTTTGCTTCGCTGCAAATCATTTTGGCAGACTCAAGAATGACATACTCTCAGCGGAAGCATCACCTTCAATCTCTTCAAGGCGGAATCGATTAAGGAAATCCTCCTTCTCTTTCCTCCTGGGGAGAGCAGAGCACGTTCTCTTCCTTTTAGCCTCGTTTTTTCCGGGCGTGTAGCTTTTCTTTTTCCTAAAAAGGGCGGACAGGAATTTCGACGAGCTCAGAAATCGCTCAGGTTGCGCGAAAGACACGCGCGGATGGCACGCCACCGGTAGAAATCCTGTAAGTTACGGTTCACCGGGTGTAACACGCCGGAGACAGGCGAACCTAACCCAGGCCAAGGCAGAAAGAGAGGCCCGTGACCACGACGCTGATCCCTGTACACCGTTTCCACCTCTATCTCGGAAACGGCCTACGATCCTGAGACAGAGACACCCAGGGTTCCGTGGCGAGGGCTCAGCTCGGAGCTCTCAGCCCACTCCCAAACCGATGGCCGTCGACTTTTCACTCCGTCGACACCTGACCGCAGTGTATTCTCGCTGTGAAGCCTCTGTCCAAACCTTTGATGTCGGCATCGCTGGATTCGAAAATTTTGGAGGTCCCTTGCATCCTTCTGTCAGCATTACTACCGACTTCGTAGATGAAGTAATCCTCAAAAATCCCTGAAACACTGCATTTCCGAAAATTTTGCGACAGTTGTGAGTGTACAAAATTTATTTAAGAATATAATCTTGGTTCCCAACTTTGATCCATAGAAAATCTATTGATCTGAAATCAAGTTCTTAGAGTTGCCTAATGGCAATTGAATCTTGTTTAAATCTACTACGATTTCATATAATAATCTATTAATTTTGTATACATTAATTAAAAGTCTTCTCAGTGCAGTTAAGATAGAAGGATTAAAGCAATTAAGGTAGATTGTAGTTCACACAGATTTGCACAAGCTATACATTCGTAATCCTCGCGTTCAGTTATGAAATCTTAATTATTCTAACTTCATTGAAACGCCAATTATTTGTCTCCCAAAACGATTGCTGATTTCGCAATATTCACGGAATCTCGAAAATAGCGGTTTAAGATGGAAGAAGTATAAGCTAGGATAAGAATTTTATATGCAATTTTTGGAAAGAGGTTCCACCGGATTCATTTTATTTCTGGCTATGGTAGTAAGAAGAAACTTTCCAAAACTGAAAGCAGCATTTATGAGCGGTCTTTCTGTACCGATGTAAAGAAGAACATTCAACGGGATCAACTCTTCTCGATCTCGGAACGAATCGTTAACTCGATTGGGACTCTCGAACTAACGTTAGCCCTTGGAATCCTCGAGAATCGCAAAGCGCCGGGGATAAAAAGAATAGTGGGTCATTTCCTGATCTTCTGAAGCTGTTTTATTGTAAGCCCTCACTGTTCAGTCGTGAGATAAACTTTGAGACGTTGTATTTACTTGCCCCCTGTATTTATGAGCGCTGCTAAAAAAAATCGAGGTTTTATTGTTGCATTTTTTTACTGTTCTCGGTCATGAGAACATTATTGCGGAGTGATTCGGAACTCGGAAAAAATGTCTTCGGTTTGCTTGAGGATTATTAAACATAAACTATCAATTTCATTACTAAAAAGTCACAAAAATTCCTCATAGTAACACGATCGAATTATTTTCAAAATTCACACATTCGCCTCTTTCTTCGAATAAATTGCTAAAGATCGCTACGGCATTCCCGAAAGCAGTGACACTCGGAAACTCCGCATTCTGTTCCACTCTCGGGTCCTTTTTCTAGGCGAAGGAATCACGGATATAGCCCTTGGGACAGCAAGCCTGGCTTGGTGCTGAAAAACAGGGTAAGATACAGGAAGAAATCGCGCTAGCCTGTTCCCTCGTTGGTCCATTAGGCACGTGCAGTTTGTAGCCGGTCTCATTGTGTTTCTCGCACGCCGTTGCCTCGACCCTCTCCTCTCCTTTCCCAACACTCGTTCATTTTGGCTGGCAATACGGCGTCGGCAATACGCATTTCCCTCGCCACGCTGTCTGCCCCCTCTTTTCTCCCACCTACCAACGAGTTCCCCACTCTTTCGCCGCGAATTGGCTGCCGAAGCTAACCGAAGTTGCCCGAACTCTGTCCTCGAGTAAATTAGAACCCCACTCTGACTCAGTTGCCATGTCAACAGAGACGCCGGAAGCTGGACGACGCAAGTATCCCCGTTGAATGCCGCTGTCTTTGGACTCTGTCCTTTACTAATGGTGACGTGATGGACAGAGGGGGGGGGGTCAGCACAGGAAACCAGAGGGGCCCCACCAGGGACATTAAGCGGCCCTTCGCTCTAATGGAACCTCTCTTGGCTCCTGAAAGGCCTTTTCGAGAGGATTATGATCGAAGTATTGCGTCGCAAAGCAACGTGGTCCTGGGAGAGAACTAATAGGACTAGATGTTCTATCCATTGACTGCCTTTGCTTTTTCTCCGCTTTTGTTGACCCTATCCTAAAATAATGTACTGTGCTATGACAGGCAGTTCAGGAATGGTGTTTGTGAATTGTCTGCTTGCTAAGACCTTTGAGAATAGTCTATTCGATTCTATTGTTGTGGCTAGGATCTATTGATGCTGATGAGTTTTGTTGGCATTGGAAAGCTTTTTTCAAAATTGTAACTTCTTTTGCAGTAGGAAAGTGGCAAAAATACATTCACTGCGGTATCAGTCATATCGAAGTGACGGAATGTGGATCGTTTAAGAAGTACATATTCCGCAATATCCCAGCACGATCTACATTCAAGCAACGGTTCGCGAGCCCGACACACGGCAGCTTTTTCGCGGATTGCAGCCCGGTACTGTTTATGAAGGCTTCATCGACAGATGTCACGGTACTTCGTCATGTCTAATGCGATCCAATGCAAGCTATATAACACCGTGTTCAGCGTAGGTATACAATTCTATCGATTGTCGGTTGACATGTGTACATTTTGCACTGTCGCTTCGAGTTGCAAAAAAAAACAATTCCACGTGTCACGTCGACATAAACGCCAGCGATTTTTGTAAATAGATATGGATTCCCAGCGAGGAACGAAACTGACGTTAATGGATAACAATAGTAATCCGTATTAACCGGTCTTTGCAAAAGGGACAATCTGTTTTCACAGTATACTTGTAGCAGACCAGAAAAGAAAATCAAACGGTGACTTACTAGGTGCAAAATGTTGATGAATTGCAACGAAACGATAAAGCGTAACGAAATGCAGCAGAGAATTTTTACAAGAGGAAACATAATTAAAGAGGATCGAGAACGCGTTACGGTAAAAGACGGTAGCAGCGATGGCCGGGAATCAAGCTAGGGCGATTGAATTCCTGCAGACGCGAACAGAACACGCCGATACGTGGTTCCTGTCTAAAATTAATCTCCTCTTGCCTCCACGCCGGCAAACGCAAAACGCACCCGGCAAACGGCGTAGAGGGTAGCACAGGATAGCATAGGGTAGCACAGGGTAGCGGAGGGTGTACTTAGAGCTTTTGACACACGGACCGTGTGTCCGTTCAAAGCGGAATCGCCAGCTGGTATGTAACGGTCTACCAGGCCTGCTCTTTAATGGCGTGTTTGTCTAGCTAGGTACCGAACAGTTCCGTTTCCGGGCAAATTTTTCCTCGACGTGCAACGTTCGGCGTTTTTCTCCTGGCGCCTAGGGCCTTCGAAAATTCCCTGGCCAGCGAACGCAGAATTAACAAAACATCACGCGGGAACTGAATAGATAATCCGAATTGTTAGAGGCGGACATTTACCTTCGCTATTAGTCTATTATTCAAGAAAGCAAAAATTACATACGATACATTCATTCTGTCTGCTCACAATTTGCACAGAAAGTGTCACTTTCTGCAGTTGAATTTTCTGACACACGTTTGCCTTATCGTTCTAACATAAACACAGGGAAACTGGCGACAAGTGTCGAAGAATTGTTGAAATAAATAAATTTTATTTATTTAGGAAGTGATTTACGAAGTATATTGCCTGGAATTCTTTGAGAAGAAAAAAATTTGCCGCACGGAACTACGAATTTGTCAAGATGTCAATTTTTGCTTCATTGTTTCTGAGCAGTGTGCACAAACTCATTTCACTTTCATCTTACTTTCGTTTTCAGCAGAGTAATGTAAAGTTATAAAATAAAATCGTCGTTCAATGGTTCAGCTATGACAATGATGAATAGATTAAGATTGGAAGAAGTTGAAGTAATGGGGTTGTTGTTGAGCTGCAAGAATTTTTAGCATTTGGAAACAGCGACTAGAAAACGGACAATGGCATAGAGAAATTGCGTTGACAAAATAGAAGCCGGAGAGGCATGGAGAAAGATTCGAAAATACGTGTGGTTTTCGGATGCAGAAATGTATTTTATTTTTATCCTGTTTTACCCTTTTAGTTTTGATGAAACAAACTGAACAAATAAAGTGAGATGCAAAATTTATGGAAAAAGTTGGTGGACAAAAAAAGCAGAGTTGCTTTTGAGGTGCAAGAATTTTGATTGTTACAAAAATATCTCCCTTCTTCAAGAATCCAATTAATTAAAAAACAGACGGGGATCGAGAGAAATCAAGTGGCGGTGGAAGATACTGAAGAAATTGGGGTGGTTTTCGGGTACAAGGTCAGCGGACAGAACGACAGTCGGGATCGGCGATCAAAGGCAGACGGTTGTTTATAGCGTCCGCGGTGGTGGGAGGGTTGAAAAATGTAAGGGAGCCGGTCTCTCATTGACTTTACGATTCCCGGGTCCTCTGAATCTGCGCCGGGCGCCGATAAAGGCAGCCAGGGAGCGCGGCGCTCGGTAAACACCGACCGGAAGGAACCGGGAGAATGGAGGAAACGCGATTCGATACGCTAGCCCCGGTGCCGAGCACTTTCTTAAATTAGTTACAACGCGGCCGGGCGCCTTCTCTTTCTTTATTACGAGCCCGTGTCCGCTCGATTCGCTCGGAACCACTCCCGGAAGACATCTATTGAGGTTCCATTTTCGAGCAGCCGCTCGCGAGCGAACGCTCCAGAAACTAGCCCTAAACTTCTCCGAACCATCTTCGTCCTCCATGTGGACGCGGATTTATCGCACAGTTGCCATTCGTTGCTTCTCACAACCACTGCGTCGCGTTCCTCTTTCACTCCACTCCATTTTTATTCGACCATTTATGCAGTAAATGACTCTCTAATCGTTGTTTCGTTGTCCTCCGATTAATCTATAATGTAATAAAATCATAGATATAATGTAATAACATAATGTAATGTCTAAAACCGTTTGTGTATTTAATATCTATTACTACTGAGTTGGGCAATGAAAATAATTCCTCGTCAGCGTTTTTGACAGTTCATTTTTTCTCATACAATAGAATATCATCTCACCTTTCAGAATTCTTACTCGTTCAAATTATTTTATTGAAATAAAAAAAAGTAAAAGTTGAGCGAAGATACTATTCGTGGAGAAAATAGTGCACAAAAATTTCAAATCCTTAAAAATATTCCAGAGATAGCTATAACACAGGCAGGATTATAACGCATTTTATTTTTATTTAGCACTTGCAATCTCGTCTGAGATTCGTGTTGGCTGACTAGTAAACACAATCTAAGAAAATTCTATAGAAAATAATTGCGTATAGCCCAGGTGGCATATAACGTTAAAGGAAAATAAATAATTAAATCTCTAGACAACATGGCCTCATGTTCTCCTTATAAAAATTTAATCAAAACTCCCTTCAATGATGCAAAGCAGTTGCAGTATACCCAACGCGGGGTGCTTAAAAAATGCAAATTAGTTTAACATATTTTCAGTCTATTCCATAGCAGAGAGAATACGTTCGTCGAATTTTGCTCCAAGAATTTTTGGCAAACAAAGAAATAATATGGTTCGCTTGGTTTCTTAACGTTTGGCAGAAGGTCTGTGCATCGAGACCGGGATTTCTGTTTCCCCGGGAATGGAGCCGGAGTGCAGGAAGTCCAATTTAATCGCGAGTTAAACTCGCAGCAGCCCTACCTTTCGGAAATTAATGCAAGTTCTTCTTGTACATATTTTCCGGGCGTGTTGGATTCTGTATTCCCATGGAACAACAACTTACGTACTGCAATAATTAGTATTACACCGCTGTTCTGTGTAAACCATTCATAGCGTGCCATTAGTCAGCGTTTCTGCGCTGTGCGCTAACGAAGCTAGAATGAGGAGGGCCTTCTAAGCTGTGGAGCTTATGTTGAACAGCAGCGCAATAAGCTTTATGACACTCACCCCGCGGTTTCTGGGCAGCCCAGCTAATTGCTCGGGCGATTCTTGGTCAGATTCGAGCAGTTGAACAACGCTTTCGGCTCGTGACGTTATTTTTACCATAAGCTATTCAGATGTTCTCAAAGGCAGACCATGTTTTAACGATGCTAAATCCTGTGGCGAGAATGACTTCTTTCAACCGGAGAGATTTGACACGGTTCCGAGTAATTTAATTAATTTGGGCAATATTCAAGAATGACAAAGTACGAAACCTGTATATCAATAAATTTTCGAGAAGTCGAACGTGTTATTACTTTTACTTTACTTTGCAACAAAGACCAGAACAATGACCAAGGACTTTTGGAACAAGATATGATGTTTTGCTGAACCATCCATCTTTCAACAGTTATAAAATTAGGAATCGAATAAAACGGAATACGGAACTTTATCAATATGCTGACCTTAACCTTGTTGGTATTAAGAATGTGAATTTATGGTTCTGGTTACTATTCAATTCCGCCTAGATTCCTCAGGGTCACCGCAACGAAATACCCTAGAGGGATAACAGGATCAAATGAATTAGGAGACCCGAACGCGTACGGGAGTCAAAGGCTTTTCTACCTATTGTATCATCGTACAATACTCTTCCCAAGAGATGTATAGGAAGATAAGATGGGATTAGGGGAATGGATTATATAGGCGGGAGGAGTTTAATAGGTTAAGAGTAAGATTAAGATTAGTAGGAAGAGAGCCACGAATGAATACAGAGCGAACGGGAGGGTTAAGTGAGAACAGGACTAATGTGCATGAGTTATAAGGTAGATGAATGAACGGGATTAGGGTGGGGAACAAGACGAAGTAGGTTAAGATAGGCCATAAAACATGGTTCTACCTCAGACCCTGCTGGGAGCAATGTATTGTAGAAATTTAAACGACCGCGATATATCAAATTCATAAAACCTGGGCAAGTTATAATCAAGAAGTGAAATGGGAGCATCTATGATCAGGCAAGTAGATTAGCCGCGGTCATAGTCGGACGAGTTGCACGGGACAGCTTAGGGTCAGAGTACACCAGAGTTTATGGTCGGACAACCTGTACAGCGTATATTCTGAAACCAGTGGAAAAGGTCAGCTTGCAATCAGACCTAATAAGTAGAAAGCACGGTGCTGCTAATTTTTAACAATCGTAATTGAACTGGATTAATTGAGATTACACCTATCGAGCACTAAAAGTGACTGACGTGAGATATTTTACAAGAATAATAAGACTGAATACATTTAAAATTTTCGCCATTTGTATTATAATATACGATACAATTTTAAAATAAATCAGGTGAAACCACGTGAAATAACACATGTGAAAATAAAAGTTCTTAAATAAAACATTTAAATTATTTAGAACTATTCGTGGTCAAACAAGTGAAATACAGACGACCCAAAGTGTATAGGGTCAAGAAAATGATTTGCAATTGAAAAGGAAGAGAATCGTAGCCGTTCAGGTTGACAATAGAAGATTAGGATGTTCTCGAATTAAAACAATCGATTCTGTCAGGGTATGTCTTCTGTTTGAAAATTTTCCGCTGGTTGCAGTCGCAGTCGGATTGTCCGCCTTGAATCGGATAAAATTCGAGCAATTAGGATCGCTGGTGGCCGGCTGGGAGCAATCAGAGAATAAGATTGTGGATGTTGTGGTGTCTGATGGGAGGGTTTCACACAGCAGGGAGCAGAAACTGTGGGCCGGATTGTCCCGGTGAATCCGAGCGAGGGCGAAAATTACGAGTTAATAACTGCCTTCGTGATTGACCGTTTGTACTTAGAGTGCCAATTTGCTTGGGTTCACCGGTTCTTACGTGCGGCGGTACTCACCACCATAATGGGCCAACTCCAATTGACCTACTTCCACGGCACGGCGGACCGGTCGCCGAATTCGTGTCGCTGAATTGCAAGATTATGACTGGGATCAGAAAGTGATCGGACATCCCGCCTCTGTATACCCTCCAGTGAAATCTGCCGGCTGCATATATCGCCTGCACCCAGAGCTGCATTGGCAATTTTGGTAACAGGACTCTATAGAAAAATGAGACTTTCATCTTGTAACTCACTAGCTAATTCAAACAGGAATATATATTTACTTGAATTTATATTTTGTAATGCACCAATTAGTTCGAAGAAGAATATTCATATATCAAATATATGTACTGTGGTGCACTAAAGGATTTTTACTAGCATTGTATCATACGCGGTTTTTGTAAATATTATACGTTCATTACTTGTACTCAGTTTGATTGCAGACCTTTATTATATTATCTAATAAAGATTCAGGCGTTGGTTTGATTTTCTGTCAGTAAAAAACTGACTCTCGAATTATTCGCACCGCCGAACCACCCCCCTCCCCCGTTCGTTAGATCTACAACACCCACAATCTAACAATAGCAAAAAATAATCGAATACAAAACAATGAAAACGTTCAAAAAACTTAAAGATACAGTTGCATGATTTCCAAATCATTCAAATTATTCAAGAACAAAATCAACATCTACGTACATAGCTCCTATACTTCGCAATTAACGCTGACAATTTCTATTTTGCATAAAAATCCGCAGTCTGATTATTAAATACGTTGGATTAAAAGTATTCTAACATTTTACAATGAATTATACTGCTTGCCGAATATATTTAGTAATAGAGAAAATCTAAAGAAAATGAGTGAATTAATGACAAAGCGAGGAGATGAATTCCTGGAGGCTTTGAAAAGCCGATGCACCCGGTAAAACATTTATGAAGCTTCTTGTCGCGCTTAAAGGGCGCGTGGTAGGTAGAAAATAAGAGGAGCAGAGCTTTGTTTCTTTCGGGCATGCAATATTACTTGCATAGAGGTGGACGGACAGTAGCGCGCGAGGCGGCTCGAGGCAGCTGGCTTCTTTCATTCCGACGTTCTTTGGAAAATTTGCAATTCTATGGGCAGAGCGGAGGTGTTTTAAACGATAAAGGGCACTTCGCTCCGATCGATCGAGGGGGCTAGATTGATAGACAACGCGACTAGGCTACCCAACGGCATCAAGATGTAACTCCGTAGCAACTTCTCCCTTTTAAATTATTCATGGTTATTCAAGATAAGTTATTCGACGTGGAGCGTTTTCAGCGTGGACCGCGATACAAGCATTTGCATAGCGATTATGGGGACCGTTCGAGATTTTGATTGCATTATTGCGAGGGCACTCGCGCTGTTACATCCATTTCTTCGACGACGTCGAACTTTCATTGTCGATGCAATGTAACCTCCACAGATTTTTCAATTACTTAAATCCTAGTGATGCTGATTTCCTCGTATTCACAATGAACGATCTCCGGAAAAAGAGAATCGTATATTCAATTTCTCACTGGCCTTTTTAACAATCTCCTTGTTTTCTTCGGTGTTTAATGTCGTATCGACTCTTTAGTTACTAGCTACTCTTTAGCAGAGTTAGACGAAACATTATTCGGATGACTGATAAAAAATAAAGATTAACGAATACAATTTTATTCGACACTGTGGAATAAATATGCAATCGAAGAAAAATTTATCTAGATCAAAATTTATTCGAATTAAATCTTATTCGATATTATCGAATAAAAATTTGTCTAGATAAAAATTTCTACGAATAATTTTTTTCGTACTGGAATTCATACGGAAAATAATCGGTTTGAATAAAAATGATGAAAAACAAAGTTTTTTCATAGTTTATCGATATATTTCTTCCATATTACTTTTTTGAATTATTCAAATAAAGTTTTCGAATTATTCGAATAAATGGATAGAATAATTTATGATAAATGTATCATATACATATATCACATCAAATATATTATATTATTGTTCGATTTCCTATTGATTGACTGTTATACTCTGGCAACATGAGATCCATGTAAAAATAACTTAGTTTCCCATCATTGTTTAGTTGCGTGCAAGTCGCTCGGATGTTACGTATAATTTCGCGTTCTTCGTATTACTTATGTTCCTTGCAGAAATTATTGTACTAACAGAGTCAGCTACAATCCTAAGATTGTAGTAGAGCAGTTTCTAAGTGCACTGATTCTAAAAACAGACTAAACATCGCTTTGGAATCACGTTTCCACAGATGTCAAAATTAGACTATCCGAGAAGATCTAAGCAGTCCAGGGCCTTCAACTCCAAAAAGCAAGAATCGTCAGAAGATTCGGCAGACGATGCCGCGTCCGGAAGCCATTACACAAATCCTAGCCACGTTGAATCGGGGGCGTCGCCGATTCGCTAACGAAGCCTATTCATAAAAACCGCGGCAAACGAACGGCAGACGCGAAACTACATTTAATTACAGAACTTTTCGATATTCATATCGAACGTGCGTGGCGGCGACGGTCCGAGAATCGTGGTAATTCGGGTCCGAAAAGAGTCCCGTCTCCGCACACAGGTCGGAATAGTTGAACTCGGCTCCACAAACTTTTTTCCTCGTCTCTTCCACGCGTTTCATTTACCGAGCGCCGCTGACGGTATTCTCTAGCTGCTACCCTCTTTTCGCTACCGGCTTTAGTATTTCAATTCGAGCGCCGTTCGCAGTTACGCTTATTACCGGGAATCGACCTAACCCAGACCTAACCCCGACCCGTAATTGTTTCGCACGTTTGATACCGCCACGGAACGGTTTCTTTTATTAAACGTCGCAAGGCCATCTCCCCAGTTCCCTTCTTCTCAACCATCCACCGTTGATTTCCAACCTTTCGCCTTATTTGCTCGCCTGCTGTCTTCGCTTCTGGTTCCCTATCAAGAATGAAAATAAATAGCTTGAAATATGCTTTCCTGCTTCGAAGCTGGTAAGAGATTCGCACGTTCTTTGTAATTTTAATAGAAAGAGCAATGGTTGCAGAATATTTTTGATATCGTTAGTCTTTTAAAGAAGCGTGTGAAGATTCTTACAACATTGAGTAGAACAGTGTGCACTTTAATTAGGATCTATACGGTGACTCTAGAGATTTTTAATTTCCTATTTTGTGAGAATTACTGAGAAGAAATAGAGTTAGAAACGCAACCACATGATGAGCGCTCGATAAACAAAAGACTTGGAGCTTTATCGCGGGGCGACACTTATCGAGCAGACAATCACGTGCACCCTCTCGTTACAACTTGTCAACTAATTACAGCAATGTCAAGCGACGTATACAGCCCATAAGAACGCGAGAGTTCGCATAGCAAGAGTGGATTATAATAGTTTAACCCGTGGAAGACGAATGGTTTTTGGTGGTCGCGGTAGACGGATCATTTAGGGTCATTTTGACTCATAATAAAGTTTGTGTCGGAAACTGACGTCTTATCGCTCGCGGGTCGAAATGTGCCTGCATTCGACGTACGAGGGTTAAATATCGACAATTTGACTAAAATTAAGAAGTTGCTGTACAACGACTTTGTACATTGTTTACGAAGTTAGTCAGGACTTAGTCTAGCAGTTCAGATAACCGATTGTGTTCAGGCTGGACAGATAGAACATCAGAATTGCAAATTTTCCAAAAAACGTCGGAATAAAAATTCTGACTATAATGAGGATGTACTAAATGTTTATTTATGACGCATCCTTTACTTATAATGCGTATGCCGACGCATAATGCACGTTATGACAAGTACAGATTTTTAAACGTGCAAATTAACAATTTCTTTATTATAACGAGTAATCGTTCAGTGAGCAAAGAAAACTTTCCCTTCATTTTAATTACCGTAATATGACGTATGAAAATGAGAATCCGTAGTCTGGTCACCAGCAATAAACTGCACGGGTGAATGAAGCACGCTGTATATTCTATTTGAAATCGACGAAACTTAAACTCTCCATTTAATTTCCGTTGTCGGGAGTTGCCGTACAAAAACGGTGAACACACATGAACATCCTCGGACTGGTCATTACCGCGAAGCCATTCGGCAACGAGCGTCGGTCCCGGCCGGGAAAAATTATTCCAACATTTCGCCAACATTGCAGTTAGCTTCATCAGGGGTCGAAAGGCGGCACTGATACGCGGGTGCGCGTAGTGTCTGATGGTCCACTATTATACACCGCGCTGCGCGGACTTGACTGTGACGGGCCAACGGTCCTCGCACAGGAGAATTTTAATTAGTCGGATGGCGGAATGGAATAATTTTTCCGAAAGGACATCTAAAAGGGGCTCTACAGTAATGACTGTATGGCGCAGCGACGGCCTTAAAACTCGAAAAACAGTAGCTTAGCCGGCTACGAGCCGAGGCTTTACGCCACTCTATCTGATGCATTCGTCACTGCCGTGACGCACACTTTTATTATTCAGGAAATCACGACTATCAATCTACGAGGCGTCATTTGCCAGGGAAAATTGGAAATTCTTGCTAGAGCATACTGTTCTCGGAAAAACGACTCAGGAGAGCGGAACTGGAGGCTTCTGGCTTTCAAATGTGCCTAGCTGCGTCATTCTCTGACTCTTTTTCAAATGTCGATCCGCGTAGGCAGACTGTTGCGATGATAATTTACGGCGAGCTACGTAAAAGTTATACAAAAATTAATCAAGTAAAGAGTACTGCTGCGTGTAACAGCAGTTATTGCGAATCTGTTTTAGTCGTTTCAATCATGGTAAGTAATATCATGAAAGAAAAATGTTTACAAAATGAACTAAGTACCTGACAATAAAAATATTCATGCTCGACAGAATAGACGAACATAGCGCAAAATAAATGAAAATAGATACGAAAAATATTAGTTAAATGGTCAATAACGACCCGATAATTGATTTATAAATGCTTATCAAGGTCTCCAAATATGAAGAAATTTAAGGAGGAAGTACAAGCCAAAAACTCGATGGTATCTCTGGCAAGCTCGTAAATGGTTAACGAAGGTCTCGACTCGAGTCATCGGCGATAAGGATGTTTGCTGTTAGGCAGCTGTGCCGTCGGTTATCGAGGAACACATTAGCAAGCCTCTGCCCGATGGTGCGTTCACTATAATCCTAAGGGTTATCGATTGTAGTGCTCCTCGGAGCGTCGTGCTGCCGTAGGAGGAACTTCCGGATTGCGGGCCAGGGTTTTACTCCCCGCAGGCGTTTCGCTTAACCCGATTGCTTCCTGCGTGGTTTACTGACACACGGATGGGACAGGTTCTCGCATCCCGAAACTCGCGGTTTAAGTGCGGAAAGAAGCTCGCTGAAACGAACTTACAATCTCGCCGGACAGTGCCTGCCTGGCGAAAATTAGCGATTGTCCCCTCTCGTAAATTCCGTTTACGAGGGAACACGTCAGCGGCGCGTGGTTTCTCTGATTCCTTCGGAGAACGCTTCGTTTTCATTAGAGACTATCGTTCGCCGTTATCGGGCAATCTGTTGCTGATGAAACCCGACGCCCACCGATCCGATCACCGCAGCCGCTCGTGAACTAGACCAACTATGATCAACTATGCTGTCGCCAGATGAACTAATCGGAAGCCTGATGATACGAATGCTAATCGACGTTATGGCCACTGATAAGAAGAGTGAAGATTTTAACATTAAATTTAACATTAAAGCACTAGAAGCGTCCAGATTGTACTCCTTTTTAATAATAACAATGTATTTATCAGTACATTGCGCAATTTTTATTACAAAATACACCGGAATATATTCATAATAATTGTTCACAAAAGCACTTTTACAATTTCAGTAATTATAAAGTAACGAATCTGAAATTTGTGATTTTTAAAGATCATGTAATTACGTGAAGTTAGCAAAAGACGTTCTTATGATTCATTTCGGTCTATAAATTCCACGTAGAACATTTGATGTTGTATAGAAAACTGTTGTTTAATGGTGAAGTGGATTATGATTAGACAAGTAGAATAAAAATGGTCCATGGGAATCAGGCAAGGATATCAAAGAAAGAGAGAGAGAGAGAGAGAGAGAGAGAGTCTGTGACTATGCAAGTAGAGAGTTTTTAATTGTGCGGATTCTTGATTCGTGAAATGAACTGTCTTGTATAAAAATCTGTTCTAATACATTTAAAGTTATTTAACAACATTGTGTAATAATATATAAATAGTAAAATTGATTTTATTTTTAACAGAGACTGACAGGACGATGTTTAATCCGTGTAAGTCTGTAAAAATGTGATTGATTTTCGCGAAGTACTTACTTCTCATAAAAACTTCATACGATAAAATTGATGAACATTAAACGGCTAGAAATAACAAATCTGTCAAAGAATTATTTTCGATGTAATTATCGTTCCAAACATTCGTGTTTTAAGAATGATTTTGTCTATCAAGTTCGATTATTTCTTTTCCCTAAAAATGTACACAATAAAGTAGCTAAATAATTGTTCGACTCGCACCTATAAAAATGTCTGGAGACCCACTATACATAGAGATACATCAAACTCAGATCCGAATGTATATCTAAAGACCGAAAGTAAAATATCTCTCAACGACACAGGCATAGGCAACCTAAAAATCCTATCGGACGTTTCTTTCCGGCGAAATTGCACCTACCATAAATTCCTATAGATCCGCAGTGTAGCTATCAGAGACACGCGTAACCGGACGGTCAATTTATTATTCTAAAACCGGGGAGTCAATGCATCGACGAGTTTTTGTATCCCGCGACACCGCCGGAACTAAAACATCGCTTATCTTTTATTCATAAATTCCCAGGGACAAATTCATCTCTCGGTGTTACGGTGTCTGTGGGCGCGGTTCAAACAGCGACGGATAAACGTCTTTCAATCCTTGCAATCCGCCACGGTTTATTCGAAGTCGTCGGCATTTGTCAGCGACGGGCCCGAAGCGGGGATCGAAGCCGCGACAAATAACTCGCCGTTTCGCGGCACGTTTCACCGTTTCCCGGGCTGTCCTCAAATTACTTTCTTGACGTGTACACATGGCGCGACGAGCGACGACGAGAGAACGAAAAAAGCCCGTCCGGCAACACGCGCGTATCAGTCCCGCGTGCCGGCAATTTGTCCTCGTCATGCTTTGTCTCCGAGTGCATTCGTTCGCGCTGTCGCTGTCGAAACCGCGACGCATAATTTGACACGGAGATTCGTGTCAACGGCGCCGCGCAGCTTTATGAGATTCCTTCAAGCTGCGAATAATAAGCCCGCAGTCGCTCAAAACTTTTCGCATGCTCGTCCGCTAATTGGTGACTCTTGCGTCAGCGGCGGAAACGTGCGAAGAATAACGAAGCGACACGTCTGGCTCGCTCGAACCGTTTCAAACGCGGTCAAACGGCTTAAACAGCTGACCGTCGTGTTCACATCGTACACAAAGACTGGATATCTCTTTCTATCACCACCAACAAATGGAAACGCAAGAGGTCTTCGCATTCAAACGCTTAATATACTCGCAACATGAGAACGCAATCGACTTTCAAATATTCAACATCACAGACCACTTGTGTAACACGCCAAACACTTTGTTGTACATACATCGACACGTTCGTGGCACAATTTCTGACGAGGGGCAAGCAAGGTAGTTCTATGGCCTCTCAAAAATTCATATTTTTATAACGTTGGCATTAGACTATATTTATTTTATCTATTTTACTTATTCGATTTTTATTTTTTTTGTATATTTAAAAAATTATATCATAATATTGGAGGCTTGCTGCTTTCTTTGAACAGAGTTTCGGCACTGAACGCAATATTTGACAATGAACGTATTTAACTATTCCTGTTGCAAAACGTGTGTGAAACTCACGCCTCGAACCAGCTAACACCGTGCTAATTATAACTAGAGGGCGTTTGTCTATTCGAGCAAGGGACAGATCACGTGAAACATCCCCACCGATGCTTATGACAGTTTCATAAATGGGAACTTCTGTGGGGATAGACAATTCAGCCGTTGCCTTCTGACTACGCGGATTATCTCTTCTCCACGTTGTCGAAACCATAGATCGCGCCGCAAACACTCGCGAAGAAGCAGGTGCAATGAGCAGAGAATCCACCGTCATATTATCTAATCAAGAATTATTCACCGCTCAGGATCACTGTACAATTGAGTCCTCATTATTGTCTGACAAAGCAGACCAGTTTTAGAGAAATGTCTATAGAATACCTTTCTCACCCTTCCCGTACACCTATCATTCTATTTGCATATATACCATTCCCTCTCTATTTATACTCTGCTCTCCCTCTGCACATGTACTCATTTCTCATCGATGGTGTGCAGCTCCCACTCCCTTTCCCTCTATTCATCGCGTCTGTGTTTCGCCTCTGTTCTTATTAAGACCTCTGCAAGTTTACTGATATGCTAAACAATGCCTGTTCGTAATGCGAAAGCGGCCAATTGTGTACAGGATTAATCACTAAACTGCGGATTTCGTGCAAAATAAAAATTACCTACGTTGATTGTAGGAAACGTAAGTCAGATGAAAATCTCTTTCGCTTTTCAGGAAATCATTCCTAGTCGTTTTTTTTCAAACATGCATAAAGTCTACAATCTATTAGTCACTGAACGTAGTATTGCGGTTTAAGAATTTGTAGTGGATTTTCTAATAACTGTACGATATTTGTATTCCGGAGGAGAAATAAAGCGGTGATTCTGGTATTCGATGGATGCTCGACTTTGCTGATTTCTAATTCATGTATGGGGCAATTAAATTAAAGAAGTATGAACAAGTTTCGAGGTTTGATACTTACAATCTTCCAATGTCACTAGTGACTCGTGCTGTACGTATCATATTGAACATGTTTCAGGTAATCGAATTCTATATAGTCTTGGACTACATGTCTGTCAGTATTACAGGAAATTTGTACATAATTTATAAAAAAATCTACTATGAACAATCAATACGTCTCTACACATTTAGGATGTCTTCGACAAGCTTACACTTCGATAAATAAAATCGATGTAGCAATACAACGTTTTAAAAATACCTACAACTGATTAAGGGAACATATACTGAAGTTGTCAGAAGATTTATTACAAATTAACTTACAGGGTGGGACAATAATTCCTACTTCCCAGTCGGCATCAACATAAAATACATGCACAGTCTACGAGAGAACCACAATATGAACATTCGTGACCGCGTTTCAGATTGTTCGGAGTGCCGAAAATTCATACCGGAAACACGAGCTCGCCAACAGCGAAACGAACGATCCCGAAATCCAAAAAGCAGCTCACAACCCCCTGAAACCGAAGCGTATGGACGAAGGGGGTGAATAGAGAGGGCGGCGAGACAAAAAGGGACCGAACCAGAAGCCGGAATCCCATTGGAATTCCGGCGGCGGAGCGGCGGTCGGTCGGCCGCGAAAATATTCCGCGTCCGCGGTTAACTCGTTACACATTTAACGGGCATCGGCTCGCCAGAGGTAAAACGTAAGTAACGTTGTCTGAAGCGCCATTTAAATTCAAAGCCGACCCGTCGACCGGGCCTGTGCTGCGCGCAGCAGAAATTTCCATTCGTCGCCGGTCCTCGTTCAGCGTTTTCCGCGCCGCTTTCCCCAGACGGCCAGCACGACGTCCTCTTCAACTTTCACGGTGTCGCTCATACCGTTGGGAATCCTGATCCCCGCATGCCAGCCTCACCTGTCATCGCTGCGACCACATGATCCACTTGGCTAAGTTTTGTTTGGCTCCTGTTACTCGCTATTGACGTTTGAAATTGTTGCCCTGTCTGAGAATGATAAGGAGAACGTTATATTTTGAATAAGAATAATGAGGAGAATGAGTTATTCCGAATAAGAATAATAGGGAGAAAACGAAATCTGCAGTTTAGTTGGTATCATCACCAGATTGCTAATTTTCATGCATTTATAGCATGCACGAAGTTTAAAAATAAAAAAAAGACTACGCAGAATGCGGCCGAATAATATAATAATAAGTTACGGTTCGTCGAGCAACGTATAACGTTGAATTTGACTAATGTTGGATTTGACTAATGTTTCGTCGAGCAAACGAAAACTAACTGCTTAGGCACATAGCGTAACAGAAGAAATCTCAGATCATCATTTACAAACACGATACGAGTTATACGTTGCTCGACGAACCGTAACTTAGCCGTGACAGCATATCTACGCATCGGATTTTCAAACTCGATTTTCTCGAAAACTAAGCCTTAAATGACAACATTTTATTCCATATTTTGTTTTTAGTTCTTCACAAGGAACCACCTAGTGTCCGCTTGTACATGTTATTCGGCCGCACCCTGTATATACGCGAGGTATTATAAAACGATATGTTATATATTAATAATAACAGGTTTTTTCGAATGTTGTTGCCAAATATGCACCGCAGTTATTACCGAATACAACGATTTCGCACAAAATAGGACGAATTTTACAAGAAAACACGAATTTTACAATTTGTTATATTTGAATTGTATACATTGAACGTATGTGTAGATTCACAAAAAAAATTGTGAGCAAGAGGAAGCAGAGGAGCCATTTCATTCTATTTCCTCGCGTATATTGTAGTTCATGCGAAAAACTTTTCGCTGCAACATTCGTTCTTTGTAGAATACTTCACGGCATTAACTAAATTTCCTCATTTTGTTTCTGTATCTTGCAATTAACGCTGAAAATGTCGTCATTAGAGAGTAAACTTCAATTATCAGGAATAACAAAGTCTAACATTTTGGTCTGCATAAAGATCCACAGTCTAATTAGTAACATTGGTAGAATCGATTTTATCTTCGCACAAGAAATCTTACGGATGGAAACGGGTGTGTTTGTTTGTACAAATTCGAGAATGGGAATTCGCATATAGATTAATACTGAAGCGCGAATCTTTTTGCAGAGTAAAATGTTCTCAGTATTATTTCTGAACATTGAACTTTAATAAAATGAAAGTCAAATTCTTGTATCAGTGTGTCTAGCGTTTTATCACTGAATCGTAAATACTACCGAATAATTCAAACTATATCCATTGTTGTATTTCTCGCATTCATATTTGACGATAACGCATACAAATCGACGGTCTAAATTGCGGATGATCTCAGCATTTTAACAGCGAACCATAGATAACATCGAATATTATCAAATTATATTCTTTGTGGTAGTACTAACATTCAGACTTGATAGGGAGGCATAAAACTCCGTAGTCTAGTGATAACAGTTTTATGGAGATAATTAATTAGACTCTGCCGAAGAGCTGGATTTGCGTGGGACGGATAAAGATTAGTCTGGCGGCAATAATAATAATTTCATTGAGTCGGTTTTCGAGGGACCGTGGATTCCAGAGTGCATCTGGCACACGGTGACCACCGTTTCGCCGCCTCCGATTTGCATAGCCTTGTAGAATTCGCGAGGGAACGCGAGCAACGTTCGTTTCCGGCGGCCATGGATCCCCTGCTGACGGATTATTCGCTCGGGTTGGCGGCGCGCGAGCTTTCTAAGGGCGAACGGAATACCTGAGCACGGGGCTTGTCAGAGTTCTTGCTTCGCTGAACCTTTCGAGGGTAGAGCTTCGCAATATCTGGAAATGATGGGGCGGAAGAAGAGGCGGAGAAGCAGGTGGAGAAAGAGGAGGAGGAAAAAGGTGCCCGGCATTTTGTCCCGGGTCTGCCTCTGCACTACTCGGCGAGGCTACTTTTGCCAATTCTGCATTATGCTGTAAAGCGTATCACGGGGAATTATGTACCACCCTCGAACTGCGCCATTTTTGTAAATATTTCCAGCCATGAACTGCCGCTGCTTAACACTGTCTATGAACGATCTTGTTTGACTTGTCTATTCGGGATGATTGCTTCGAACTTGTTCAAGTTTCTTTCACTCGATCTTAGACAGTGCTTCGTGATAGTTTGCAAGTAAAATTCTTTCCTAACATTTTACCGACCGGTAGCCTATAAATCGGCTTTTTCTCCCTGAATCGGCTGACAAGGCAATCAATAATTTGTTATTTATTATTGAGATAAAAGTGTTAGATTGTACTACCGTAAGCTCCAATATCATTATATAATTTTTTAAATATTAGGTACCTTTTGAGATTAATAAAATAAATGAAATCAAAATAGAATACATAAAATAGATAAAATAAATATTGTTTAATGCTAATGTTATGAAAATATAAAAATCTGAGTAGATTTAATTACCCTATAATAACAGAAATGTTTACGGCCGATTGACCGGTCGGTAAAGTGTTAAGATTAACTATATCTTTAACACGTTCATCGCCACGTCACCCAAATATGGGTGACGCTAGTTTTTAAATAATTTTGAAAATTTATTTTCATTTTAATATATCCGAACAAACTGAATTTGGCTAGGATGTTTCGAATGTGAAAGAATTCTAATTCCATCCCTTATGATCAATTTTAACTTTCCAATTTCGCTTTAATTAATTAAATTGTTTTGATTTTGTGAAAACTTTGGTGGTCGATTGTTGGCGACGAACGTGTTAAGAGTAAACTAGGAAAACTCGGTTTGAAAGGAAGAAAATACTCTAAGAATTTAAGATTTTACCTTTAAATGACCTTTGATCAATTAAAAAAATATTAGTGCGAACGTACATCCTTATTTCAAAGGAAGAAAACTGATCAAAATGAAACACATGTAATACTTCAATCAAACTTAATGGCAGATTTAGTGTGTCACAATGTGTAACGGGCTCTAGAAAAATTTAGTAGAGTAAAAATTATTTGGAGTAAATTGTAAGTATGTTTTCTTAATGTCAAAAATATAAGGATCACTGTAGAGCATTCCAGTGAAAGGAAGCGATGTTCCAAGGAATAGCATGCTATCTTTCGTGAGAATGTTTTCAAAAATAAGATGCAAGATCAAAAACGTAGGCATACGCGATACCGGACGTAGCGTTCATCGGAACCGACCAGAGATCATATGGCAGGAAGAAAAAGCGACAGATAGTTCGCCGGTGTCGAGCAGTGGAAATGCAGCCGCAGCTTTTCCGCTGTTTCTCGATGATATCGAAGAATATTGTTGTATGGGGGAGAGAGTGAGCAGAGGTACGGGTTAACTTCTATTCGGAGAGTAGTTCGGCAAAGTTGAACAGTTGCCAGAAAATATCGAAGTCGTAGCAGTAAGGATGAGAAGGGATATTAAAGGCGCGGGCGGGAAGGGGAAGAGGTACAACGCGAGTTCAATTTCATAGGACTGTGTTTTCGTCAGGGAAGTTCCTCGTTCGCGGTCAATGAAATTCATGCTTGTCATGCACAGACGGCACACGCACGGCCGACCGTGGACCCAGGGAGACTATTAATCGAATGCTGGACGTATATCTAACCCTGGCCACGTGTTTAACGTGTATAGTATTTCTTAACTAACGCTTGAAATTTTTGTACTTTGATGGCCAGTTAATTGTTTCACATCAACGTAAATTGTATGCCATCAGCTTCGGTTCCCTGCTTTCACTCATTTTAGCTAGTTTCTGACTTTGTTCTTTTGCAGTCAGTGAAATTATAAAAATCTTTCTATGGGAATCTTTTCGATAACTATTTTTATTTAAGCATATATTATTATTATACGCCATTGTTACAAAACGACATACATTAGAGCTCGATAGTTCTAGCATATAGTTTTATTCCGTGGTCTTATTGGGTTTAATTAGGTTCGGTATCCTTGCTAGCTTATTATGCCACTTTTTCGAAGAATATCCTACCTTTCAAGATTTCGTTAATTGTAAGAGAAAAATTGTGGGGCCATTTATTTGATTGCCAGTGACAAGGTTTAGTGTTAAGAATTCGAACATGATTCGATAACTAACCCTTTGTAGGTTAAACAAGACAATTATTGTTTCTTACATGTCTTCATTTACTAACATTTTGATAGCAGAAGAATCAAGTTTTGTTTCGATTTAGAAGAAATGGATATTATTAGTAAATTATCTATAAAATCTTCGTCATGTGTCTGACTCATTGTTATAGTTCAACAGGTTAATTCTTATCGGTCGTCAGATCAGAGGTCGTCACGTCCGAGATGACTTACGACCATTAAGGGTTAATAGTAGTCGCTAATACTGTGTGCTAGAAGCCAAAATGCGAGAAACATAATTCGATGTATGCCCAAGGATGTTTTGTGTCTGTACAAGGGTGAAACGAAAGTTGTTTTCGCAAGAACAACTTACTCGTTCGCAGAGAGTTTGATGATCACGCACAGTTCGCCGACGAATGCTAATCGTCGTCGGAAGGGTCGGCCAAGCGTGCACAGATAGCTCGATCATTTTCCATTCGGGCAGTCAATGGAAAAGTGGGTCGAATAGAACCCGCGTGGCTGATAACGACAGCTCGCCACCCTGGAAAGTGTCTCTCGATCAGAAAGTGTCAACCTGATCCGATTACGGCTTATCGGTCGCCTTTCCTGGCTCTCGTTCTTCCGCTTCGTAGCTCCGCTTGAGAGAACTCGAACCCTTCTTTGTCTAATTGCTGGCGATTTTTTCCACGTTTCCAGTCCTGGATTCCGAAAACTCGAAATCGAACGACGCCCCGTATTTCCAATAAATTGCAACTAATATTCTAACGTTTGTTAAATGGTAAATCAGTGCTTCCTATTACAGACGAGACATCATGAAACGAAGCTTCGCACTCTCTTTGATCGATAATGAATCGAGCTAACTGAAATTGAATTAATAATGTGTAACATTTTCTACTGGTTTAATAAATTTTTAATATACAGACGTTAATTCTGAATAATAAGGACGAAGATATATTAAATCATGAAAATGATCAAATAATTCGCAACAGATACGAAGAAAGTAGGGCTAAATTTTGAAAATATATTTGAAATTCTCAGGTTTTATTAAAAAATGTAAAAATCTCCTCTACAAACACATAAATATACAAAGGTCCTACTATTCAATTTTACAATATTCAAACATGTGCTGATACATCTGCCACTACTGTATTCGCAGGGTTCTGCTCTGTTAAGCAGGAACAAACTAGTCAGCCCCGGTTTGAAAAATGTTCTCAATTCTGTAACCTAGTGGTTCCTTAACCCGTAAATTTAATTTGATTACATAAGGTACTAAGCAATTAAATTATAATACGTAATACTTAGATTAGATGGAGCGGGTTTACATTTAGTAACATTATATTGTTACGTTATATAGTTACATTATGAAAAAAAGTTCAAATGAGTATAACACTTATTGCCGACTGTAGAAGGTTGGATGAAAGAACGAAGTAATTCTGAATAATCACAAAGTATAATAGTTGCTAGTAGTTCCAGGCAGCATACGACGTCATTAATCAGTTTATGTAAAAGCATCAGATCATTAGCAGTTCTCCTTACTTCGAGAGATCATATGTTAATCAGGGCATAATTCTAATAAATAAGTGAATAGTAGACGTTCTAATTCAACGGACAGAGGTTGATTCAGCACATATCGAGCCGAATGAATTCTGAACAAAGCAGATCCCACAGCAGCTTCCAGGAAATCCTGAAAAGGAACAGTTTCTCGAGCGTGTTAACGTTCGGGGGCTGCGAAGAGTACGATTAAACGGAACCGGAAGGAAAAGAAAGGTGCTTCACCCTTTCGCCGGATCGATTCCGTGGAACAATGCGACCGAGGAACCACGCGCGCACTTTGAAGAGCCGAAGACACCGTGGAAAAAGGGGAGACCGGGGGCGTCGAGGGAAACAAAAAAAAGCGAAGAGGGAGTGCCTTAAGTCCGATAATGGCACGGAAATTAAAGAAGGACAGACTCGGTGGAAACAGCTCTCTCGCCAAGCTCGAAGACGAAGCAGGAGAGAAAAAAGTCCGACGCGGGGGCGGGTCGATGTCCTTGCTCGAAACAGCGGCGTGGAACGGCCGATAAGAAAGCCGCGGCTCCGAGAGAAAGGGCGAATCCCCCTCCCCTCCGTCAGAGGCGGACAGGCGACGATAAAGCCGCGGGGGTAGTGGCGGGTGGCTCTCGCTCAATCTGAAAAGTTTCTTTACGGTTCGAGGTACGCCGACTCGTAAAATCCTGTACGAATCAAGCGCCGCGCTGCCCGTATGAAAAGGGCAACGTCGAAAGTGGATCCCGATGAAAGACAAGTTGCCGGAGCGGGCAAGATGAACGGAGAAGAAGTCACTTTGCGGGAACCGTCCGATGATATCGCGATGTCGGGCAACGAATAAAAGGATCCTCTGAATGCGGCGTTTCCGCGGGCAAGTTTCCGCGAGCACGCTGAATCGGCCGCGATAACGACCAAAAATTCGTGAATTATTTGCGACGCGGACCGGTGGCTGGAGAACAGCTAAAAAGTTATTGTCCCGGGTCGAGTTCTTCCGACGCCTTCGCCTCTTTCTACTGAAATCTTCGCGGGATCGATAGGATTTTCCCGTTCCCGAACGATTTTCTGAGGTTTCGATCGTCGAGAGATCCGATTTTTATTGGTCGACGATAAATTCAGCTGACTGAAGATGTTTTGGGTACCTTTCTTCACTGTTTTCTTTGCCGCCTTGTGAAAGTTCTATTTTACATTTCACATTCGACACTAAACGTGTCGCCGGTTAAATTACCGCTTTCATATTTTTCATTTTATAATTATTGAAATTGAAAATCGTCGGATGTATTTCTTTATTCAGCCATATATTATTATAAAAATTATGGTTGCACGATGATGAATGAATTCAACCTGATAACATTTATAAGGCAACACGTACCAGTCATTTTTGTGCTGAAGATTTCAAACAAGTTTTGTTTGTATTCCTAAACCTTTACAAAAATTTGTTTTGCGTGTTTTAACTTCCTAGAACCCATGGAAAATTGTTTTACGGAGTTCTAGGACCTTGCAGAAACAGAATCCATATATTTCCGAAATCCTTGAAAAATTAACCCTTAAATATCTAAAGTTCTGAGAAAGTTAGCCCCTTCCAAAAAACAAACAAATACTGCTAGATGAATATATATTTTGACAACGACAACCGATCTGGAATAATATGGCTATATAAATTTTAGTAGCATTAATTAAATGTAAAACTCGCCTAAACTCGCCGGAAACTGAATACCTTGCGGCAAAGAAAGATACGCCTGCGTTATAGTAGGCTATAGTTATGAAGTTACATGCCATAACGAGGCAAAGGACTCCATTAGAAGACGAAACCGGAAGCGGAATTCCAGCGACTGTGCCTGAGGAAGAAGCTGACGCGGAAAGAACATTCCGAGCGCGGATATTAAATCGTCGCGCGGAATCATAAGCAGGAAATGAACGGTAACTCCCGCGATATTTATTTCGCTCGTATCCAGCCATGTGATCCTTGTTTATGGGAGTTTCTCAGACACGGCCGTCGTTAATTTTCAGTCGACCGTTCGCATGTTACGTTCCACCAGCCAAACCCCGCCGTAAACGTGGCCGATAAATTTTTCGAGAAAATATTTAATTTCACAAGACGTTTAACATCGTTCTCGATTAGGGGCCTCGGAAATGAGAGAATCAAAATGTAGTCGATAAGTCGGCAAATGTATCGGGAAATAATGGCTCACAGTTTTGTTCGAGATAGGGGAATTTGGTCTACCATTACGATTAAGGAGCAACATATTTTTATTCGCAAAATGCAGATCGCCTGCACGTATGTTTTTTTATTTGGGAAACTGTTCGCCTGATTTCGATAATTTTTCTCTAATTTTAATCTAAAAGGTTTGGTCTAATGTACAGATAATTTAAAAAATTAAGAAACCAATTCTTCACTACTGTGCACCTTACTTTCTTTTATTCTTAAGAGGAATGCTATAAATAATGGAGTCATACAAAATATAAAAATATTTGAATACTCATAAAAATTATGTGCATATCCTATGAAGCGCTATTTATAAAACGAGTTTTGGTTCCTGATGGTATCTTCAAAATTAACAATGCTGCGAGCCGTCGAAGCTATTCCGATTTCCTGAGATTCTCTCACAGTGACATTATCGACTGTTTCACAGAGAAGCGTCCGTTGAGGAAACAATTCTGCCGGACCGTGAGTCCACTCGACTGCATATCTTCCTGTTACAGCATGGAGGATCGCAGTTCGTGTCGTGTGAAATTCACCGTGGAAATAATTGGCTGGCGCCCAATGATCACGCGCGGGACAATTTTGCATGCGAGTTGGTAATCGAGAATTGATAAAATCGAAACGATAAAAGTTCCTAAAGATAGGGGATATCGCCGATGGGTCACGCGTTCCAAGACGGCTAAACAATCGCTGGGAAATAGCCCGGCGACTGTGGAATCCACCGAAAAGGATGAAAGCGATGATCTTGAAATAGTGACGTCGCGAGTCCCCTTCAATTTCCATTTTTCCAGACCCTCGATCAGCCTTAGTATTCTACTGGCGAGGGAAGATTCTATTTTGGAAATTAATTAGAACAAAGTCTAGCTACCATTTGGCTTTTTTTTGCACCATATTTTTTCCAGAGCCGTGTCATCCCCTGAGACCTTAAAATATTTAATTCTAATTTAATTTAAATACTTGCAAAGTTTGCATTTATCGTTTAATTTAAAGGGTTTCAACATTTTGACCGCCACACCAACCATTTCAAAAATTTTATAAAATTAAAGTTTTTTATTGAATCAAATAAAATTGCAATGTTAAATTTTCTGACAGCAACTATATTTTCGACATTCTTACGTTTCACGGATTCTATTGAAACTAGGAAGATATAATAGTTTTAGGAACCTATCTTTGTCATCGTACTGATTGGCACTTAATGGCACTTCAAGACTGCCGATTTAATTTAGAGTTTGACAAAGCGTATTTGTGAAGTAGTTAATGTCTGCACAAAACAATATTTCTCTACGATTGTTCTCTGTTATTTTGTTAGATCAAGTCTACTACGAACGTGCCATTTACCAGGACGCAACACAAAAGATCGTAGGACGGCTTCTTTCTGCTAGACTGGTCCAGTAGCCCGAGTTTATCATATAAATGTTGGAAACACGCATTCTTACTTATTCCATTAATCCTCGGCCGACGAGCGTCTAACAGCAGCGGCAAGTCGACGCCGAATCATTTATGTCTAGAGTGCAGCGATTGTGCATCCGCAGCGTTTAAAAATCCCGAGGAGACTTTGGAATGAGGACTTACCGCGACGAAAGGCTGTTTGATGTCGCTTTCAATCTACTGGAACCAGTTGCGAGGCGAATTTTCCTTGGGTGAGGTGTTGTTTACCTACTACACCGAGACCCTATTACACCGAGACTTTATTACACACATACATAGAGGAAACACATATACGTATATGTTTCAAGCAACTTGTACGGATTCCGGACAGTATGTCGTTTCACGTTTCGGTATCGCAATAATCAGTTCGTTTGTAGTCAATTGTGTTCCTGATAAGTCTCTTAGGACGCTTCGCCTAGGACACTTCGGTTTCCAAAATGTCAATTATTACGTTATTGTTAATTGCTCGTGGTTGATCCGGAGATCGTTCGAGCTTTGTGAAATCTACACGTGTCGAGTTATATCAAGTTCAAAGGACCACCTCCTGGTACAGGAGGAAAACAATTTTACACCGGGAAGGTTAACAAACAAGACTATATTTAACTATCCACGGTGGAGGTACATGGAATTACAACCAAATATATCCTAGTACGTATCTAAGGAGCTCACGACTGTATCTAAGGATTTTCCAATGTTACCAATGAATTCACAAATGTATCTAAGGAGCTCGCAACTCTATCTAAGGATTTTCCAATGTTTTCAACGAATTCACAAATGTATCTAATGAGAGGACCGAGATTCATCGACGAGGACACCTCGGTCCTCCCTTCTCTCACAAATTAGGGGTGGGCGTCAGAGGAAAGCTGCCCAATCGCGACGGGCCTAAGCAATGACACGAAGTCCGAAAAGACAACGCCTGGGACCATGGGAAGGGGCACCGCACCACGAACCGAGGGTTCCCAGGCCGTGGGTGGCCCTCGGAAAGTCCCCGAGATCTGGATTTTCTCGACTTAATTGCCCCATATCCCAAACGAACCGTTTTCCACGACTCGCGGCGTGTCACCCGTCGATAGCCCAGTATTCATGGCAGGGCATTGTTTATTTGCAGGAAGAGGGTCGACCATGCGCCTTGGGACGATCGGATATGTGATCCTCCGAAGGATCGGGTGACAGGCCCATACCCTAGCTAGTCGAAAGGTCCCAAGCACATGGCCCCCTGCCATGAATACGGGCCGAGCAATCCTCAACAGTTATTGTAGAGTAATTTGTAATGCTCTGCAACATATTCAGCATATTCCTGTGACGTTACGCAACACCGACAGACAAAGATTTGACATTTGGGAAACACAATTGGCCACTCTCGCATTGCGATATAACAGCGTCAAAATGAGATATCCGAAACCCTTACAAATTGCTCGAAACACGTATACGTAGAATAATTGTTGCAATTAGTGTCAGTGATTCTCTGATTGCAACTTTAATTATTTTACCGGATCATATTAACCCCGCATTTATGTCGGCAAACAATTATTCATTTTTCGGCGATTAAATTACATAAATTGCTATTACACTACGCATAACAAAAAGGCCATTAGGTTCACACTAGGTATCTTCAAAGATATGTTTTGAAAAACCGATGGAGGAAGCTTTAGATGGCCATAAACATCGTTCATTATATCCTTGTTAACATAGTCCGCCGTCCGAGGGTTACTAACGAAATGATGCATCGCAATATTTGCATGGCATTGCAAACAAATTTTCATGTTAAACTTCTACTACTTTTTAGATAATAATAGGTAACATTGTAAATAAAGTAAACTTCTTCTGAACTTACTTGGACTTCAACGTGCTGGAAAAATTGTGAGAAGGTTCGCTGTCGTTTAATATTCGATTTGAAAGCTCCAAGATCGGATACAGATTTTTGTTGCCGACCAAATTGCAGTAAATTATGGTCACTGAATGATGCGTATAGTTCGTAGCCAACCGCGAACAATAGTCGCATGTTCAACGATCGTCCGGACAGCGTATTTTCGAAAATGTGGACTTAACGACGAGGAAATAAACGGAACCGGCCTGCAATTTTCCGAAAAATTAGACATCTCCGGCCGCGCGGGACGCTCATAATATTTACTTGATATTCGCATTCGCATCGAATGTAATCCAGCTTTAAAAACCCGGCGCTTCCGGAATTTTATTTTGATCCTGCGCTGCCCGTTGTTCCCCCAGCAGTTGGTTCTCGTGGATGCTTTTTTAAATTCTGCGATGCAGACGGAGAGACGGAGCACCATGTTTTGGTTAAAAGAATAGCACGACTGGGAGGACAAGGATTTTCCTCTCGGAGAGTTTACGCCGAGGATGTTGCCCTGGCGCAATTGAATGAAAGGATCGGCGACTGAATGTAAAGTATCCTTAATACGCTCGCTGTCGGCCGACCAGAGTATTACACGACGTATTATATAACGCGATGAAATACAGTTCGGAAATTCTTTAATCGAGCTACATCTCCATGCTAATTTAGATGTCCCGTTAACTCTCATCCAGCCTCAATAATGTCTATAGGCGGACATTGGTTGTTTTCGTTCTGTCGAGATCTGATAATGTATTGTACCATTATTTTCTTAGATTCAAAATTCTTTACAATATTATCTTAGTTCGAAAGATTCTCTGGAATATGTTCTTCTGGATCCGATAGTAAGAAGTAAGACAACTATTGACACGATCTTATTCTCTTGGACGCTCAAAAATTCTTAATAATACTTTTTCTGTTCTAAAAATTTGTCTTTTGAATTTTCTTTAAAGTGGAATAATAATAAAAAGACAATGATTCACGTTATCTTTTTAGACAACAGTTCCTATTTATGTATGAAACCATGTTCTCCGTATTGAAAATTGAGAATTTCTTAAAATGTCTTCTCTTGAATTCAACAGTTGTAACATACATAATACATTAATATTGTACCATTAGTAACGATTCAGACTATTTTTCCTGATATTTCGTCATTTCTTAAGACATCTTAATTACGACTACTCTTCATGTCCACTATTTTCTCCAAAACTGGATTGACCAGCAAGAAGGTAACTGAATAATAGTATGTGCACTTCGAGTGAACAATATGAGTAAACCATGTGCAAATTCGCAGCGTAAAAAAAAGCGTACTTGACAATTTTAACAATTTTAACAATTTTAGCAAGCTTAAACAAGTTTCAACTTTGAAGAAACAGCTTTTATTAATCACAACTAAGGGCACCTCACTTGCTAGCATTATCGCGCGATCCGTAAGCAGCATATTTAATCACCCGGGCATTAAGCGCGCCTTATTTCGAGTTTCACCGGTGGCCTTCTTCGTAAAAATGAAATCCCCTGCGAATCCGCCGTCCGGTCGTTGTAATCAACGCGCGGAGCGTAAGCAGCAGCGCTTTGAAGTCGTCGTCCGAGTAGTAAAAATTAACGCGGACCTTCAGCTTACTCCTCGGTGCCTGAAAGAAAATGCTGGGAAACGGTGTCCAGGTTCTTAGGTTCTCCGTGCACGGGAAAGGAGCAACGCGGTGAATTTCGCGCGTTGCTTCGGGCAGGTGCAACGACCTGTATGCAGAACAGTCTCTGCGAGAAGATTGTAACGCGCACTTTCGGATTTTTAAGCTAGCGAAAATGGAAACTGTCTCGTGATAACGGCGTGTTTAATAACTGCGGAACTATATACGAGCGTGCATTTTTACGCGGACGTTCAAAGCGATTGACCTTAGAGGAAATTTAATCCTTTTCGCAGTTTTAACAAGCTACAGGAAGAGTGAAGGTGCAAAGTTTTACTAAAGCTTGCACTCTAATAATTTTTTGAAACATTTTTGCGAGATATGAATGCGGAGAATAATAAAAAGTTATTCGAATAAATAGATACAATAATTTATTTTCCAATAAAATGTTCAACTAAAAAGTTAATTGTCTTAGATAAATATTTATTCGAAACAGTTTGAGTAATGCCCGACTCTGGTTGTACGTTTAAAAAAGGACGAAAAAGACAGAATTATTAACACTATAAGAGTAATTTAGCAAGTACTTACCTACAGACTCTTTTTCACTGTTTATCATTCTGGCAAAGAGTTCTTTCTTATCTACATATACTGTGAAGACTCAACTTAATCGATCATCGATCAACTTGAATTACCTTGAGAATCAACGTATCAAATCAAGGTACACTAAATTAAGACATTTATAATATTAGAATTGTCTGCGTCGTGAATTGTGATCAGTCGCCTTGATATAATCTTAAAAAATTAACGTGTCAGCCCAAGTTGTACAAAATTAAAATATACATATAATAATAAAGTCGTGTCAAATCTGTTTCCTTTCCACTGCATCGTGAGCTGTAAATTGAATAGGAAAACTTGAATATCCTTGGAGTAACAACGTGACGCGTCTATAAGTTTCTTTTGGAACAAGCTATATGTATAACTACTCAAGTTTACATCGCATGTACACATAATTGATTGGAGATAATTTATTTATTTTTAATTTTATTTATTTTGCCGTTCAAAAATATGGAGACAAAGGAAGGGCATCGACGACAGCTGGAATACATTTTGGTGCAAGCTGCTGCAACTTCCTCTGGATCTCGGATGGTGAAGAACGGTCTACGGGAAGGTCGATGAGCAAGAAAATCCCGGTTAATAGAAAAGCTATTTTTATTCTTTAATCTCATATCAGTCGTGAAAAATCCTTCGCTACATCCAAAGTACGTACGACATGTGCAGAATCGAATACATTACGTTATACACGGTAATACAAATCGTATTGCTCAATCGTTCGGAACGTCGTGTGGACATGAGCCTGTGTACGTATTACATGTATATTTATATATTTATAGATCGTCGTGTGTGTGTGTATATATATGTATACAATATCGAGAGAGAGAGAGAGAGAGAGAGAGAGAGAGAAGGAGAGGACCGAACTAAAGGAGAGAGAAAGAGAGAGAGAGAGAGAGGGAGGGAGACAGAGAAGGGTAGTTCCGCGGTGCTCTGCGTATGGATGCATGTCAATGGTCGTCTGTGAGGGTGTGTGCGAATGATGATATAGATGTGTACCCGTGTGGCTGTGCCGAATCGTAACTCTCTCCGCAGCGAGTTTTACGGTCGAAGGGAGGGTCGAACGAGATCGATACGTCTGTCCCCGATTCTCCGCCTCCCCCTGCAGCCCCCTTTTCTCTCTCTTGTTTTCCCGCTCTTTTTCCACTCTGCCCCCCCCCCCCCAACCTATTCTGATGATTATGATCTAAGAGGAGCCCCGTGTCGAGAAACTGACGTTCGCTTGTCACGATCCCATCGAAATACCTCTTTCAACCCCCTGATACATCCTTGCAACCCCCTCGTTGGCAGGGCCCGTAGTTTTACGTGCCTCTATGCCGCCCACACCCGTGGCAAAGTCGCGGGGATTCTATTTTGACTTTCTACCGACAACTGTAATATTCATCATGGGAAAAACTGGAGAATCGGTCCCTCGTTGCTCTGATTGCGACTATCGATCTAAGGAGCGACACAAGGAACATGGAATTGCGTATGGTTCCCGCGATTTCTTGGCCCACAAGACGATTTTTTGGGAGTTTGGCGACTTGATTAAGCAGGGATATGACTGCGTTAGGTTTTCAACATGATAAGTGTCATAAAGCAACTCCAAAAATTTTCAGAAAATCGAGGTGACTTGTTAAGTGAAACTGAAACTAGGAAGTTAGTGGATGGTATTTTAATTCTTTGGCACCCTAAATGTGCTAGTAAAACTTGGGGCTCTTCCATGGCCTCGATAATTAATCTTAATAGTCTGATTTCTTCCGTTGAAGTTTCACATTGAACCAAATATAAATATTCTCTGTCAAATACGAATGTCTTTACGTTTCGTTGAGTCTGCAAGATGATATTTTGAGTTGAAGATTGGTCTCCGTGGTTTGTAGCCGTATGGAAAATTGATAAGCGAATATTCAAATATTTTCGAGCGGTGGCGCGTGTTTGTTGATACAGAGCTTGCGGCACAGTTCAATGAGTTACTTGTATTTTCGTGTGGAAAGATTGCGTCTCGGCTGTTCGCGCCTGGTTACCGAAGTTCCTATCAGTAAGATCGTCGACTGACTTCGCGGAAATTTCGATATAAATTCTCCTTTGGCGGTGTCGAACGCGAGCGTTCGATCGACGAAAAAACCGGCGAGTAGTATTTCATACATATATTCATACAGGTACGTCAGACATCGAAACGCAATCCGGGAATTCTCGGGTTTCCAGCTTCGAGCTGTTTCGGCTCCGACGGAGTCGCGCGCAAGCTGAATCGAGCCGCAGCTTATTTACCGATTCTCCTTGTATTCTTCTTGCGGGTTGCTGGATGCAATAACGATGTGTACGGGGAGCTAGCATTTTAAATTAAGCTGCGTTGAAAGATTCAATTTCTGGGCACTTCAAGGTAGTAACATTTCTGAGATTCGTGGGGTATAACTAATGCCTTAGAAACATTCAATACTCTTTGGCTTCGCTGGGCTTTAGAGGTCCTTCAAGATCCTTCGAGGATGTTTATTGCAATTTCAAGGACTTCGGGTACCATCCGCGGGTCCTTTCTTTGACATTCAGGGCTTTGGGGACTCTTCGAGGACTTTTCGTTGGCTTTCAAGGACCTATCTTTGGCTTCAAAGGACGTTGGGGATGATTCGGGTATCTATCTTTGAAATTAAAGGGTTTCAAGGAGTTTTCAAGGTCACCTCCTTGGCTTCAAGGGCTTCATACACTATTAGAGACTTGGGGGATGCTTGAAGGATCTACCATTGGCTTCAAGGGACTATGAAGATGCTTGAAGGATCTATCTTTGGATTTAAAAGGTTTTAGGAACCCTTCTTTGACTTTAAGGTACTTCGAGGATGCTTCTAGAATTTATCTTTGAATCTAACGGGCTTCAAAGATTTTTCAAGAACCACTCCTAGACTTGAATGGACTTCGAGAATTCTTTTTGGTTTTGTAGCACAGTAGGGATTTTTCGGATATCTCCTATTAACTTCGGGAAACTTTGAGACCCTTGAAAGACCTTCATCCGGTTTTAACAGACCGGCAGATTCTTTGAATAATTGTTCTTTGGTTCAAGAAATCTTAGGATCTCTGAAGAATTTCACCTCGACCTATCTTCAAGTAACCCTTAAGATTATTTATTTGACCTTGCTAGTGCCTTTCTTTGATTTAAAAATTTTTAGATCTTCAGTAATTCCGAAGACCACCTGAATGGCTTACTTTGGTCTAAAAGAAGTCCTTTGAAAGCTCTTCTATTGGTTTCGTTAAACGTTTGGGACATTCAAGAATTTTTCTTTGACTTGCACAAGTCTTATGGATCTCTTAAAATCATCAATTTGATTTCACGAATGCCGAAGACCTTCTAAATGCCTTTCTTTAATTCAGAAAATATTGACTTCTCTTGAAGGATCTTTCATTGCCTTCGACAAACTTTGGGAGCGTTCAAGAGTCTTCCCTCGTTTTTAACTCGCATAGAAGAACCGTTCACGTCTTCGAGCACAAACTCAAACGATGCTTACACAAGAAACCATTTTGGATGTAAAACAAATAAATGAATAATTGGAAACGATTGTGCAGACCAAAAAAGGGCAATGATTCAGCACTTTCCAGGGAAATGGATCGCGCAATTTGGAATTCGCGATAAAATTGACCTTGTAACGCGTGTTTACTTATTCAGACGCAGTTCGCAGATTCGAGGACGGGCCGCGCGTAAACCCGGAAATCTCGCAGGATTGCGGGACCGGCCTGGAAAATTATGTTGAATTTTCCATCGTTTCGCGCCGCTGTTACGAGGTAACCGCGGGTCCGGGGATGGTATTTTTCCGGCGCGATCGAACCCCGAGATTGCATTCGAACCCGCGGCGACCGTGATCAAACGGGCAGACGCACCGCGTCGCGCGGCCAACGATATTACCAGAATGTTCGGCAGCCGAAATGAATTTTTGGCCCCTGGCCTCCTATCGCCGCGTTTCCTGCTAATGAATATCGAAGCGGCGACCGTCGTTCACACGTCACAAGCTAGTGCGCCAAAGAAATATAGCGCGCTTCCATCGGACGGCCACGCACGATGCTGAATAATTCACCGTGAATCGCGCGGTCGAATGCAAACGCGAGAACGTTGATGGAGAAATTTCGTCCGGCCCCGTTTAATCCCGGTTTTCTCGCCTGACCTCCGGCCAGAATGCTAACGGAGTTCTAGTTTACGTTTTTGCATCCTTCTATTCTTTGCTTTTGTCAGAGAATTGTTTTACGAAAGCTTCGAAGGAACTCGGTTTAAAATTATGGACATCTTTGTTTGTTTCTTAGACGAGGAATGTGCAGAAATTGTTCCGCTGAAAAATATTCAAGGGAAGCGACATTAAAAAATCTGTGACCATTGTGATCTTTTTTACAGAGATTATAAAGCGGAATTATTTGACATTTTTAGGATAATTTAACTGATATCCAAGGAATGTATACAAATTTCTTCTACGAAAAATATGCGGTAGAAAGGACAATAAAAATTCTTGTAATAAGCTATACATCACCGTACACATAACCGGTAGCTTGCTTGCATAATAATAGGGTAGTCTTTGTGATTTCTCTTTTGCGGAAATATGAAACGGTTCTTCCTGAAATTTTTAAGGTAATTTGCCTCATACCGAAGGAATGTGTACGAATTTTTCCTTCGAAAAATATGCAGTAGAGGTGACATTAAAAAATGTTTGGAATAACTTCTACATTATAATCGCGGATGGTTGAAAATTGCTGAGTACTACCTCGACCATATTCAGCTTTAATCTTACACAGGAAAAAGGATTACTCTGACCTCGTGCAAATTACAGCCGCTTCTACAGTCGCCACAAAGTGCGTCCACACTTTCGTGACCCATTTCCTGACAATTAAAAAATACCAGCTAGAGTGCGGAAGCTCCTGGCACTTTTCTAGGAATCCGCCAATGGAAGACACCATCCAGCCAGGGTACGGGTTCTACGTGCCGTAATGACCCATAATACCGACGGATAGACTACAATGAGGCCTCGCAGGAAAAGTTCCCGGAAATAGCGGAGCTCTTGGTGTTGCGCGGAAAAATGAGGATCAGTGGAATAGAATTTTTGGAAGGTTTCCAGCCGTTAACCGGTCCTGATACTGAAAATCATGGAACCAGAGCCGGCTGCTGTATCGGCTACGTTCTCGTTACCGTCGCGACGGTCTCAGGGTGGCCACCGTTTAACGCTGAAACTACCAGATCTGTCATAATGACCGATTTTTTGTTTTAGAATAATCAGGCTTGTAAAGATTCTTTTACGAGAAATTACTTTGTTTTACAATTATTAGGATTGCAAACATTCTTTTGTGGACAATTATTTCTTTCGGCAATTATTAAGATCGTTAATATTTTGTTGACAATTACTGGATGTATCTGCTTACTCAGATTGTAGAACCTCGATTGTGCGAACGTTTATTATTTAAGTATGTTTCACATGTACTTAGTTTAGTCAAAGTCATTTTGTACATAAAACAAATTTTGCTTAAATCAATGAAGTCTGGCACTGTAACTGATTGTAAGTAACTAAGTAAGTACAATCATGCCACTCGAGTCATAAAAGCTGTTCAATGTCTAGTTATTTGTAGAATTAAATTAAAGAGAGAGAGAGAGAATTAAGAATTATAAATTCTTTTTTATAAAAAAATGGTCGAATGTGTTTCTTAACTCAAGCATACAGGATAATAAAAGTGGAGAAATGTGTAAATAAATGCTGTTTTCTCATCGTTATGGAGCAACACTAGGTTTAGCGATAGAAGGCAACACAAACTAGTCGGTTTTAGGGCTCGGTAGTTCAAGTGTAAACGTGTCGTGTCGATCGACGGAGGTTGCCGTGCAATTCCGCCTAGTTCTATAAACATTCTGGTTACATTTCCCGGTTATCCGTCGGTCGCCGTGGAAACTCGATATCCGAGTGGGACAGGTAAACGTTGTCGCTCGAGCGAATACATCAATCTTCGCCGCGATAATCTATCGCCCGCCGAGTCTAATGAATAGCGCGCCTCCTCCCAGTGATATTAAGTCATTCGACGGCTCCGGATGTTGCTTCGCGAACACCGGTGAGAAGTATTGCGAGCGAGAATACGAGGAATATGATTTCTTGATGAACACCGCGACACCGATATTACTTTTTCTTTGGCAGCGCGCAAAGCCGGGAATTGAAAGTTTCGTGCGGATTCTTATGCAAATTCTCATTCTTCTCGTAGCCAGGCAGCGCAGAATTTCTTTCTTGAGTTAATCGCTCGAGTAGCTGCACATTGCTGCAGCTGCTGGCTCCTTTGACATTCTGGAAGTGACTGCCGGTTGGAGTGGTCTACGTTCTACTTAATAAAAAATTCTGCTGCCTTAAGTTCATGAATTTTTTATGTCGAAAAAATAGTAGACGGTCATAAAGTTGGAACTATATGAATGCACTTGGTAGTGTTCGGAGAATCTAGAAACGTTCCTGCATCGAGGAGCGTCTCATTTGGAGATCGGTATAGTCTCTGCTAAATATAGATTACACGCGACGGATTTGACACGCGGAAATGATCGCGTAGAATCAACGATCGAATTGTTAATTAGCCGTCATTTATTATGTATTTAAATTAAACTCGGACGATATCCGACTGACTCGGCTGGTTCGAGGTCTGTCCGTGGTGTCGTTCAGAATAGAACCGATAGATTATTTAAGTCGACATCTCTATACAACACCGAGCATCCGCAGACACGTGATGCATCTTCAAACATTCATGTTATATTGTTGATTGGGATCGTTAAAATTTCAGCGGGAGCTACGAGCACCGAAACTCATCAGTAGACTGCGGAATTTTATGCAGATACGAGAGCTGCTCTATTTTATTCAAGCCAGAATTAAATTTGGCTGCTTTAGAAACGATGAATCGTTCCGAGCACGTATTTGCTTTTTTTTTGATACGTTCGAATGCCTCGAACAACGATCCTGCACAGCTTTTATAAAAGCAGAGATCCCACGCCCTGTACTAACCGTAAATTATCTCACACGTTTCTTCATTTCTTTTACATATATCCAACAATTCAATATAAAAATTCTGTTGCGACGCGTTTCTATCTTTCTTTGCTTTACATTTCTTTCCCTAAAATATGTAAAATGTGTCGTTAAAACGTCGCAGGAATGTGAAGAAAATTATAATGAAAGTTCGTCAGGCAGGAGCAGCAAAGCGAGGCCGCCCGAAATTGCCGAACCGGCAAATAATTAAATCCTCGCGCGCCAATAACCATCACGCGCCGCAAATAATTATCACGGTCGATTGCCGCGTGCATAACTTATCGCTAATCGTAGCTGCAATCCTCCCGCAGCCGTGCAGATCGCATTCACCGATCAACCGCAACGAAGAATGCATTGTTAAAAATAATGATTCATCGGTTGCAGGTGAATTTTCGGCGGAAACGTAGTTTCCGGCGCTCGTTACGTGATGCTTGGGACACGTTCCTCATTATTAAATAAATACGTTTTTCGCGCAACGCTGTCCATTGTCTCGACATAGCTTTCGCGAATGTCTGTCTTGTTAATTAGCTAATTATTTTTAGACAGCCTGCAAGGTGAGCCGTGCCTGAGCGATAGCCCCGGGCCGCCCGTTATCGGACTTATTCTCTATGCATACGAATCCGCGAGAAACGAGTCGATAATGCTTTCTATACTGTGATTATACCTCAAACGACGTAATTTGTCAATTAAATAAAGGGACAAAAGACTGGGGTTTGGTTTAAAATATTTAAGAAGCACTTTAAAATAGAATATGCTATTATAATATCAGATGAAATTGTAATTTGAACAAGCAAGTAAATTTTCAACACGGAAAATATTTTTGTAGGCGTGGTTAACCTTTTTCGGGAAATGTAACGCTCATGGTAGGCGTTGGGATGCCTTCCTCGAAGTAGTAACACCTATTAGAGGCTCTCTACGGAGCAGTTACAACTATTTGACCTACATATTTGTCGGCCCTAGTCACATGATATAAAATTACTCGTATCTATGAATATATCTAGAATGAATAAATGCAAATGCACAATTAAAAATTATGTTTTATCTTGAGTCTAAATTCTTTTTTCTCAATAACGTCTGTTCAATCTACATTGCATGTACAAATTTTGTACCAACGAATGAAACAAATGTCACTTTTGTCAGTCGAAACGAAATCTTGAAATGAAGCGAATTAGAGATAGAGGCAGAGACTTGCAAAGCACAGTTCCACGCGGCAAACGATGTCGGAGGCGCGCTCTAATCGAAAAGCACGGGGATAGGTGACCGAAAAAGATAGAACAAGAGACTGGATGACTGAGGTACAACAATCGACGTGTTTACCAGGCAAGGGCGTTGTCCGACGAAGAGAGCGCAGGTTCGATTCTCGTCACGCGAACGCGGGCACACGCGTTGCCCGGCAAATAGTGATTATCCCCGTTGTGCCGGCGACAACAAACCCTTTCAGCGGCGAGGGCTCGGCTACCACGCGGCTCGTTACCAGCCAAAGGGAAGATAGGTTTTCCCGTCGATGCGATTTCGCGGCGGACGCGCCCTTCAATGGAAGCCAGTAGCGTGCACGCGTACCAATTCCACAGGATTCACGGGGCTTGCTCGCCCGGACGAAGTCTCGCTTCCGCCAGCACACACGACCTATCCGGCACTGCTCCGCAGCGAATGCGACCCACATTGTCTTCAGAACAACGATTCTCGAGCTTCTGCACACGAAATGTTGCTCCGAAGGCGCCACCGTCCGGTGTAAACGCTGACGCTATTCGCCAAGGTGCAACCACCTGTTGTGTGGGGTCCGGTCTCACCTGGAGGAACGATTTTTGATGTAGGTACATGAGGAGCTTTTTATGAAATTGTTAATGACAATGTTTAGGAGAATTTTACAGTTGAGAGCACTGGATTCTAGGAAACTTTACAGCGAGACTTTGTTGGCGACTAAAAATGATTTGAGACTATCTTTTGTTGACACGGACAATAATTGGTTCGACCTTTCATAAACGAAACGCGAGACAAATGAATAAAAGGATCCCAAAGAAGTTTCTTAAAAGACATGTGAAGAATTTTATTATTATATTTATTTTATTTCTGCCTCTTTCCATTTCTCTTCAACCCAATGGCGCTTTGAAAATTTCCTTTCAACGTTCTGTTGCCATCGACAGGAGCAATTATTATTGTTATTATTAGCGAATGTTTATGGTACGGTTCGGTGCATTGATCATTTCATTATAAACAGGTTGCGGTTGAACAAAGGGTTAAGTTTGCGGCTTGACTGGACTTTAAACGACACATAAAAGGATTAACCAGGGATAAGCAACGCAGTGATAATATCCGATGATCCATGCTCAATAATTCCCGAATAGGCTCGCTGAATCACGGATAGGTCCGGGTAACGGTTGTTCACAGCTGTGGAATCGATCTTCTGGCGTTCGAACGAGGTATACATTTCCCGGGATGTTTTCGCGAAGTCGCGAGCAATTGAATCCCCCGGGGTGGCGAGCGTATCCGCGAATCAATCGCGGAGGTGAGTAATTGCGCTATCACGAACGTTTCGGTGCGTGGACGGTGTAATTCCATTGCGGCGGATACTGATCCCCTGGCTATCGACAGACACGCGAAGAACGGCTCGCCGTGGAAAAAATACGCCTTCTATTCCGCCGAAAACAAGACGAAAAAAGAGAAAGATCTTGTATAATCTTCTATAACCGATCGCGAGCATTTGGCCGGCTGGGCTCGATTTCGTCGTTTCGAGTATGTTTGCGTTTCCGGCCGGCAAAAAGTAGTCTGAAAGTGGGAGAGGCGATCGATCGAGCCGATTCGTTGAAGCGGAGAACAATTTGCGCTTATATTTTCATAGTTTTTAGTTCGAAATTTCAGTGCGATGAGCTCCGAAGTTGGAAAAGCGCCGAACCGAAACAGAAATTGAATAGGAAGTCTGCAACGGGGGCAAAAACCGGGACCGTCTGTTCCGGGGATCGTCTATTTGCCCGTCGACGCCGGACCGACGGAATATTAGTGGAACGTTGAATCTTTTCCCTTGATCCGTCTCGAGTTTCTCCTTTTTCCGTGATCGCATCGGCGCGGGCCAGTGTCCGCGATATATTCATTATCCGCTATATCGGCGAACCGGTGCCGGGCGACAATTTTTTCGCGGCTCTGTATCACGGCGAACGCGACAGCGTAGAGCAGAGATTGAAACGCGACGGTCTCGTCGATCAGTCATACGTCGCGCAACGAATTAATTCGGCAAAAGCATAACAAATTCTCAGTCGCCAAGCCGACACGGATGACAACAGAGGAGCTGTTCCGGATAACTGCGAGAACTCCGGATGGCTTGTTTCACGGTGAAACAACTTGTCGATGAAAGACACGAGATAAAATCCAACGATATCGGCGTGCACGAGATGAATTTTGCTGGAGATCGTAAAACTAATTCTGCCCGGTACGTGCACGGTAATCTGGACCACGTCGTAAACTCGACAAAAACCTACTTTCGCGGGATTAAATTATGATTGGTTGATAGCGCGACGTGGTCGAGAGACGTTCGTGGAAGTTGAAGAACGTGCATCTGTGTATTCCGTATAATTTATCCACGAACAATCGTCGACACTGGAACTTGTAACTCTTGTATTATAGGTTCATTAATTGTTTCCTTGATCATTCGCATGTGATAAAGAATTTCTCCTATTAAATTTCCAGTCTGTTGCAATTGGGATGATCAGAGAATTTATTAAAAAACACAGAGTCTTTATTCTCAGTATAGAACAGGTTACGCTTCTTTGTGAGCGTGGTTATCCCCTCCACACGACGTGCGACGCCCACGAAGGTGTCGTATAAATACATCCTTCTGAGCCTCAAAGGGCATATTTTGCGATACAAAAATTGTTCAACACCAAATTATGGTCCTTCATTCGCGCTGAAGTACAATTACACGAACCATTACTCCGGAAGGGAACAAATGATGAAGTATAATTAAAAATTGGACCTTTTTAATCTAGCAACAGAAGTGAACATTAGGAAACACACAGTGGAGGATACAATTCGTGCCGCACGAGGGTTGAAGAGCTTCTTCCTCGATCTGGTTCCTGTATAATTTGCGGACTGATTCGCCTTGGTTAACGAAATCAATAGTGCCGACAGTTTACTAGGAATAACCTGCGTCTTCGTCGAAAACCACGTTATCGTGCATACAGGTCAATATTTCGGGCACGTATTTGAAGCCTGGGAACCAACAGATATGAACATTTACGTGCACACGTCTGGCATTGCTAACAGGGCAACCGACGTCAGTCACCGATACGGATCGTCGATACCCTTCAACACTTTGACTGCCTCGTCGGTAGTTCGTGGACGAGGCGACTCTGGCACGCAGACTGCACGATGACGTAACTTGAATATATGCTCATTAGACTGCGGAAATGTAAGAAAACGATTTAACGAATCTCCTCGACGAAGTGAATCGTACAGATCTTTTTATAAAAATTCGGAACCGTAGTGCTCGTTGTAACAATACTCGACTTCTATTTAGTCAAATAAATTGTTTCAAGCTTTCGACGGGAGATCTAAAAAGAAAATAAATCATCTCAGATTATGCAAAACCTCGAAAAAGAAATCAGTGCGTCGAACTCTGACTTACAAGAGCATCATACACACACCGATTTTGATGAAACTTTGCACAAGTGTTTAATAGACCTGCACAAGAATTTGGCCGTATTTTGTTCATGTCCCCCTTTTACTCAGAAATCAACCTTTTTATCCGAACCGGTCCTATGTAATCTCCGATTCTATAAATCTGTGGAAAAATCTCTTCGATAGACTCATGTTTTTCTCACTTTTGTTATGAACGATATCTTTTGCAAAAAGCTGTCCGCAGAAATGTACGAGCTCGAAAATACGATACTGCTTTTATTTCAATTATTTTTGGAAATCCTTTGTCGTTTGCGATTCATCAGCACTTACGTAGATGGGTCGGTTCGGATAAAAGGGATCTCTCCTTTAGAATGAAAAGGCGGCTCGAATGAAATACGGCTAAAGTCTTAGCTAGGTCTAATGAACACTTGTGCAAGGTTTCGTCAAACTCGGCGTGTGACAATCATCGGGGTTCCCTTGTTAAGCTAATCTTTAGCCTAAATGACCACAACGAATCAGTGTACCCTGTTAGAACACGTCCGGAAGTAGCCACCAGTCGTCTATAGTGTCCCCTATCAGTGTGATCGCGTGTATACATGTGTGGTTAGGTGATCTAGTGAGGGCACACGATCCGACGTTCCGAACTCGGAAAGATGCGAGCCCGGGGCGCCTACCAACCGGCCGATACGGTGGTTGATTCGCTGACCCATGCAGACCGGAAGTCGATTTTCGTTTATTTCCCAACGAATCATGCCCGGAGCACGGTGAGGGGGTCAGTAATGGTCGCGGGCCAGCTTCCAGTCCCGCCAGACACAGGGCAAACACCGTTTCGCCTGAAAATCGGCCGGTTCGGCGCGGCGATTGCGACATGGGAGCGGAAACCAGGTCAGCCAAGGTCCCTGATCTTTCTCTCTCTCTCCCTCTCACTCTCTCTCTTTCTCTCCTTCTTGTCGTCTCTCTCTCTCTCTCTCTCTCTCTCTCTCTCTTTATCCGTCTGTCCTCCTTACTCCCAGGCGTGTCTCGACCATCCCCGCGGCTGCATCCTTCCGCCGCATTCCACACTTCCATCCACTTACCGTAACTCGTTATCCTAACGCTAGATTAACGGCTCCTTTATTACGTCAAGTCCGATCGACCAATCGCTACCGACGCTGCCCGAGGCATCGACATCCTTCCCGCGATCCCCGGATTTGAAACAACTTTTCAATGCCTGACAGTGTTTTTGTATTCTCCATAGGTGGCAAAAATGATTGCATGTAAGGATGAAGTTCATTAAATCTTGTCGATTTGTTTATGGTTACATTGTTGTGCGGATTGATGACAAGGAAGTTCGACGATTTGGAACCGATGGGTATTTTGCATAAAATAACCCTAATTGTATGATTCTCGCACGACAGTGGCCGGATGTGCGGTGGTTTTTTTGTGAGTTACATATAAGGAGATGCAATAAACTACTTATTATAAATAGCAGAAGTAAATAAGTTTTTACTCCCTACTATTTTTCATTATGGCAATATTAGCAATAATGAAATAATAAATAAATCATCGAGAGTGAAATGCTATAGATGTTATCATGGGTCACTATGGTTCGTCATGCGAGAGTTAAACAGCGATTAAACTGATTAGACTACATTCTTGTGTCGGAACAATTCTGTGGAACACTGTATGAAATTCTTTTAGTAGTTTGCTTTGAAATAATAGAGCATCCTATTGGAGGGTTGCAAGAAAACTCAGCTAAAAGTGTCATTATGTTTTAATGATAGAAATGCTCTCTGTGCAAATGTAACAAATGCATACAGATCCGCAATCTATCGATGACAGACTCTTAAGCCATCATGTTAAACAAAATGTGCTCCTTAATTTATCTGGACAAATTGTTTTTATAAAAATGCTCATTCCGTGCAAAGAGGAATGCTGTTTCTTCGTATATAAAACTGCAAGGAAAACAGGTCAGCTAACAAATAATGTTCTCTTTTAATTCTAGCTCTGAAGAAACCGAATAGATCCTCAATCAGCCTCCATACGGGTTCCGCGACAAAAAATACCAATTACTCGGAAAGCTGTTCTATTTCGAAGAACTTTTGGAGCAAATAACTTCCCACGGCATCTCGAGCAATATCTCAAAGAGTCGCATAATACCCAGGGTAGCGTCGGCAGGATGAACCAGGGCACCAAGTCCCCAAACATCAGATCGCATTATTTAGTACCTACATACGTGTCAGCCTTCGGTGGCCGACGTCGGCATCGTTCGTTTCGCGAGACCCGACCGTTCCGCTTCAAACTTCGACTCAGAAAGAGACATTTCCGATGAATCTGCATGAGATGAAATTTGCATTTCGGTTCGCATTAAAACCGAACGACCCGGAGCCCTCTCCCAGGAGGTCCGGGCGCGAGGGGAGGTCAGAAGTTCTCGAGGAAAAGTAGCAGTTCCGGTTGGTCCATTAAAAGGATCGATGAGGAACCGGCCGATCTCGGGCCTCGCGAACACTTCGACGACCCGATCGAACGCTTAAAACTCTGTTACACGATGATTACGCACACTTCGATAATGGATTACGGCGACCCGCTGGCGCGCGAAGACACCCTTAAAAAATATCTACTTTCACCGTTGCCGAGTGTCTCCGTCGGCCATTGTTCTCCGCCTACTTATGCTCGTGTGTATGTATTATATTTAATATGTATAATATGTATATACCGTTTTGTTTCTCTCACCGTGATCCTGTCTGCCAGTCTGTGTACGAATTACTCATCTCGTATTTATATTTATATATTTATATATTTATATTCATATATGTATATATATATACATATATGTTTACGTGTTCATATGTATATATACATATATGTATACTTTTTTTAACAGTTCTGTACATCAGGTTAAGTAACACACTGGCTGGCTCGCGAGTCTCGCACAGTTCCACCAGTCTTAAACACCGAGTTAACGTTATTATCGCTACGACAGAGCTGCTGCAACCTTCCGCCGGCAGTTTCCCCGACGGAGTGTCCGTTTCTTTCTCTTATCTTTCTTTCCTTTGTTTTTATTTCGTGTGTGTTTGTCTCCTGAAACCGACGAGCAGTAAACCTTTTTTTGAATAACGATACAATTGGTTAGTCTAAAAATTGGATCCGAAGGAACGTCGAGGTATGGGTGCTTTTTCGGGGGTGGGGCGAGGGGTTCGTTGAGGGTTGCGTATGAGCTTGAGCAGATATTCGAGTCTCCTTCGACTCGCGACTCGTGAACGATGAATGCTGTGCAGCCATGCTTACGCAGACTTTTCGTTTTCTCCTTTTTCTTTGTCGTCGTTCTTTTGCCTTCGTTTGGGCTCTCTGTCGCTGGAAAACGTCTTTTATCGCGCTCGATTGGACCTCGCGAAGATTTTCCGTTGCAAAAATTGCGTGCTCTTTAGATGCGCGATGTTTTGGACGCTGGATATGAAATTGAAAATTGGGTACCACCATTTAGGTTCCACCGAGTTCGAAGTTACAGGTCCCACCGACTTGTGATTGAAGACTGGTTGTGTTTTAGTTGTTCTTTTATATGTTACAAGGTAAATGATCCCTTTATTGCACGCATGAACACTGGATTTAGATTAGGCAGTTGTTTACCCTTAACAGGTGTCAGCATCGTACAGAAATCACATTTAAATGACATTTACAGATTCCTGGTATTGATTGGCTCTTATCGTTTAAGACATTTAGTGATAATAAATTTGGCTAACAAATTTGCCAAAGATAGTAAATAATGTAATTGATGCATTCATACAAACTTTCATGATCGTATGACTTATATAATTCTTTCAATGCAATGAAACAGTAAAATTCTTCAAATTTTTCGTTCACCAATCATTTACAAAGAATATGCTAGCTTGATACGAACATACCCTATGTGTAAATGATCCTGTGAAGCTATTTTTTATCAATATTGCTGTTAATTAATAGTGATATCGAGTAGGTACGATTTCGATGAATTCTCATTAGCCAAAACAACGTCGGCGAAACCTGTATCGATGATAGTCACGGAAACTCAAATATTAATTAATATGTCGTATTCGGTAAATATAAGCTTAATTATGTAACGTACTCCACTACTCTACCTACCAAAACCCTTCGAATCGCTATACGAAATATCAATATGTTTAGAAGCTCTCGATGGTTAGTGGAATGCAAAATTCCACCTCGGATTAAAACAAGTCAAAGAATTCGAAAAGTACATAATTATACAGAAACTACCACAAATTATTGAATTTGAAGTCTGCATCATTCTCAATCGATTTAGATTAATATACTAATATCGAAGTGCTCGACGTATGCATTTGCAGTCACTTCGAAAGTATAAAATACCACGAACCATCATCGCAACTCAAGCCGATTCTTGTTCCTAGCTCGATAATCAGTTTCAGGCAGGTTCGAAATAGAACTCGGCAAGATCGTGGAAACAATTTCAACGGTTATCGATCGACAAACCGAGTTTCCAGCGAACAGAGAGGCGGAGAGTCAGACTAGGAACGCGGATGCCTGGGTGGCAGAGTTCCCGGTTCCTAGCCTCTTTCAGGATCGGCATGGATCAACCATTTTTCCGGAATTCCTCCTGGTTTCGCCTGTGCGGTGAGTTGTTTGCCTTTCCGCGGCATTCGCAAGCTCTCCGAAAATTCTATCCCCGTGGCCGACGCACCGCGTTAACGTATTCCACGTTCCTGGCTGTTCCATTGTACGTCGGAGAGAGCTGCGCGCAGGAGTGCGAGAAAAATCGAGAGAGAAAGGAAGAGAGAAAAAGAGCGGAAGGAGAGAAATACCGAGGAGGAAGCACAAACGGAAAAAGAAAGACCGGAAAGCAGGAGTTCGACTACCGTTGTTTCCCGGATCGAGGGATTGCGAGAGCCCAGCAACGAAATCGTCCGACCCGATCCAAAGTCTCTCCGGCGCACTAATCGAATGAACATCACGATCTTGGGGATCCAGCATCACACATATCCAAGGATCGACGCTCCGTTTTCGGGCAGCGATTTGATTAGTGGCGGCGCTGGCTCTGACAAGAAATTATTATCCGCAGACACGGGACTTCCGTGGCGGCAGCCTCGCACCTGATTAATCCATTACGGTTCTCCTTTGTTCCTGGCCAACCGGCAGGCACTTTGCGACGTCTGATATCCATTCCGTCGGATGTCGACGACGTCCCCCGTCCCGGCCCCGTCTTCTTGTTCTGCCAATCATGTTCCGGACTCGTGTTTTCCGTGGATTAATCTGTCCGAGCGCAGACAGTTTCCTCATTTCGCCGAGATCGATCGTCCCGTGCTCCCCTACGATCTGTCCTGGGACACCTGGAATGCGTCTACCTCCCTCTTATTTCCGTCTCCTCTCTCCCGCGATCCTCGAAACTGGTCTGATCGTGACGTCTCGAGCTTCGAAGACACCAAGAAGTCTTTAGACGTCCATGGCGTCGCCTACGTAGCCCTCGTCAGGGCTCTCCGGGTGATGAGGTGGCTGCAGATCCTCGGCCCTCGCAGCGGCCGCGGCTGCAGCCTCGCGGGCTGTTTTGCTGAGCAGCGACCTTGGGGACAGGGGAGTGGTCTCGCCACGGTAGGCGGCAGGAGGCGAAGGTATGAACGGCACCTCCGGGAACACTGCGACTGGGGACATCGGGGACATTGGCAGCTGCTGTTGCAACGGCTGCTCCACCGGCTGGATCTGCGGCGGCGGCTGCATCTGGGCCGGGTACGGGTAGCCCTCCGCGGTGTACCTGCGAAATTCACGCGGATCCAAAATTTTAACTATTTTCGATCTTTAGGAAATCTTTTTAGGCTTTTTAAAGCTTGGGCTTCTTAACACGTTCAGTGTCGCGAATTAAATATTTCAGGGACTAAATAAATTTGGAGTATATAAATAAAGTTTAACCTATTTAGACATTTCAAAAAAATAGTTACAACTCACAGTGCTTAAATCGTAACGAGAAATAGTTGCAAGTAAATATAATTTTTTGTACTCCGGTTTTACGCTTTAAACATCGATTGTTGTAAAGCTTCTTCAAAGGTTTCAAAATTAGAAAGTTCAAACTCCAAATTGGTTTTTGGATGTTTGTGCATGTGCACACATTTAAAATGAAAGTAAACGTTCTGTTTTATTTTTGGTATTACTATTCTTTCCGTTGATTAAGGAAACTTTTCTTTAATTTTGATGTTTTCAAAATGACGCACGGAAATGGAATTGGCATAAAGATCTGTAGTTTAGCTATGCAGCAGAAGGATTAACCGCTTTACTTTTTGATTCGTACGTGGTACAGATGAGAGACATACTGTTCAACCTCCTGCACTCAGATTATTTTCAGAACTGAATAATCAAGTTTTTCTTCGATTTCGAAGCAATGAATAACATATTTATTATCAATTAATTTGTAGTATTTAGGGCAACTGCAATCTACCATAATCTTTATATAATTTATGATATCGTATAAGGATACGATACGAATACGTTCTACATAATTTTGCTTACTGATCGACGCTAATATTTTCGACAATTGCAAACATCCAGTTTAGCTCCTTCCGAACGTAAGGATATTGCAGCCTGCATTTATGCACTCAAAGGTACTGAATAAATATCTCACTGTCTGTATAACATTGTATAATCCAAAAGAAAGTCTGAAGGTTCAATACCTGATTTTCATAAATCACATTTAGATATGCTTTAGAATTCTGTATGCCTTCTTTGACATCACTTTGATTCCCCACAGCAGTTTCAGTAGGAACGCGAAGGTAGCAGTTGCTCAAGATACAAGTATTGCTTAAATGGTACCTGGCGTCAGTCCTGGGCAGCACAGGGTCGTAACCGGGCGACCTTGCAAGGAACTCGGCTTCCCTGGAGTACCTGGCAGGTGGTGCAACAGCGGAGCCTTCTGCCATCCTGGTCCGTAGCCGAGGCAAGGTGCTGGCAGCGCTGAAGGGTATCTTCGGCAGACCAAAGTTGAAGGGGTAACCATCCTGATCGAGGTAGCTCAGCTGAGGAATGGTGGGCTGGCGGAGATCCGGCTGAAGGGGATATCCGGAATCGTACTCGGGGATCTGCCTCTCACCGGGTTGGTGTCGGTACAGTTGTCCATAGCCCACGTCCGTGGCCTCGGGGACCTCGTTAATGAGGTCCGGCTCCGTCAGGTATTTGGACACCGGGCTGCAGTAAGGCTCGTCCACGGGCCTGTGTTCCCTGTGTTCTAAAGTCGCGGCCCTGTTCACCTCGCGCTCGGTGTAAGAGACAATCTGCTGATGTTCCAGCCCCAGCAAGCTGCCGTTGCCTTTTCGACAGGTCAGACTGGTCGTAGTGTCCTTGGTGATCGGCATTACGGACTTGTTCTGAGATACCAGGGCTTTCGAGTTTCGCTTTCTGTCCCGGCGACGCTTGCGCATGCAGAACACTATGCTGCCAATCAGTGAGCCCAGGACGAACAGAGTGCCTACCAAAGCTCCCGCTGCGATCGCCATGATGTAGCCTGATCTGGAATGGTCGTTGGGCGGTTCGACGGTGATCTTCTCCTGGAATAGCACTCGTAGAGACAGGTTCGCCTCTGCGGAACCTGCCTCGTTTTCTGCTATGCAGGTGTACGTGCCCTCGTTCGATGATTCTACCGTGTAGAGCAGCAGGGTGCTGCTCATGTTCGTACCGCCCCGCTGTCGATATACGTATCTGCAACAGATCGAATGAGATTTCATCAATCCTAGGACTTGGTGCGCCTTCAAAGGTGATTAGGTCTTCTACAGAACGGTCGACTACAATAATAACTTCTTGTACAAACACCTCTCCAAAAATTTAATATTTCAAAATCTCTTGACCCTTATTGATCCTCTTAGGACTGAGGTACTATGACCTCAAAGTAATCTTAAAGTTGAAAATCTTAAAAACTTCAGATTTAGAAATTGTTTTCTGATTCTTGTATTAAATGATTGGCAACGTATAGTCAATATCGATTTGCAGCAAGCCCTCCAATTTACCGTTGATTGGACCACGAATTTACAGTGTGTTCAATTCAGAGAACCGTTGACTGTCGGTAGACCAAAGGCGGGCGTGAGTCTCATTGGAACCAGTACGTCAGTTCATTGAACGAGGTATTCGTCGGTGAACGGCTTGGAAAATTTACGAAAGTGGCGCACGTGACGGCTAATTTAAGGGGAATCGAGTTAAAGGTTCGTTCTCGCAGAGCGACGTGCCCATTAACGACCGTCGCGACGACAGAAGCGATATGTCCGCGTAACTGAACTCGGAATTCTTCGACGTCGATATCGTATCGAGCATGAACGCTTCGTACGTGCAACGGGATACCGTGAATCATTAACGAGGCCAAAAGTTTTGTTAACGGCTAACTGAAAATCATCGGCGGCCCTTAATGGGCGGTGAAATATTCAAAACAGTGGAAATTTCTCTGCGAACTGGTAATTAGGATACGTCCGTGATTAACGAGCGTGACGCGCTTCTTTTAGAACTGCGAGAAGTGCCTTATGCTCCGATCGCGGAGAAAAATCATTTCGAATGGGTCTGACTTTCGGTAGCTACTTTCAAAAATGCATTAAATGGTTGAAAGGTTCGCAAACACTTTTTCCATCAGAATTCTGTTTAAAATGCAATATTAACGCTTTTACAGAGTCTGGGGTCAACAACTGAAAGTAAACAACCTAAAAATTCCTATACAAAATACGACGCACCAAGCCAAAAATTTGAACTTATCTTTACTTGACTCACCGTGGATAGCCCAGTGGCCCAGCAGCGACCGAATCGTTTTCGGTCTGGAGCTTGCAGGGTTCCCCGTTGCACCACCAAGTAAGCTTAGCAACCGGCACAGCGTAGACGTCGCATTTGAGCGTGACGTTGTCTCCCTCGTAAGCTTCGACTTTGTTCTGCAGCTCGATCTCCGGCAGACAGGCGAGCTCGTTCGATTTGACTGCCTTGATTTGCCTGGCTCTCAACCTGGGTGGAGCATCGCAGACAGGCTCGGACTCCTGAGGAGCAGAGGAAGCAGACTCCTTGAGCCAAGCCTGCGTGGCGTTCAGCCTACAGTCGCAGAGCCAGGAGTTGTTGTGAAGAGTGAGTCCCCTCAAATTGCCACCGAGAGGGAGCGTAAAGTCCGGCACGCGGGTGAGCCTGTTGCCGTCGAGTCTGAGCCATTCGAGCTGATGAAGGCCGTCGAAGGCTCCTTGTTCTATGGTTTCGAGTCTGCAATGGCTGAGTTCTAAAGTGGTCAGGTCCTCCAAGTGGTGGAATGCTCCTCTTCTGATCTCTCTGATCGGGTTCCCGTTGAGCAACAGCTTCATCAGCTTCGAGTAAGAGGGGAAAGTCTCTGAGGGTATCTCCTCTATCAGGTTGTCCGACAGGTCAAGCTCCACCAGTCCGACCAGGCCAACGAAGGCCTTAGAGGCTATGCGGCTGATGTGCGATTTGGCCAGGTAGAGTCGTTGCAGGTTTATGAGTCCCAACAAGTGGAAGCATTCGGTCTGCAGGCTGACCAGGCGGTTGCCCGACAGATCCAACACCTGCGTCTCCACGCGTGCGCCCTGCGGCAATCCCTTCAGGTCCCTGTTCGCGCACTCCACCCACTCCTTGCCGCTCTTCCATTTACACGTGCACACTGACGGACAAACTGCGACCGCCGATGCCCACGACACTAGCAAAACCGTCCCCAAGACTGCACCTCGCCACCGCCAGGCTCGTATGCTCGAGCACATGGCGCCTAGCGACTCGTTCCACAATGTACCGACGCGTCTTTCTATCTCATCTTGCACGCTGACCGCCCGGCTACTTTCTCCCTCGTATTCTACACCCTCGAAGACCTCGGGCTCAGGCATCCCGTCGAGCGCATTCTGTCGAGGATGCTGTCATGGCGGCTGATGGCGATCCCTTCGTCTGGACCATCGACGCGATTCGCTAGGCTGGTGGGTTCCTGCCGGATCATCAAGGATCCTGCAACAGCAAACAAATAGACTTCTTTAGACTATGACTTTGAAGGTTGGCCTCTTTGGAGTGAATTGCTACATCAGGTTTCAGTAATGCTTTGAACATTCGTAATCGGCATAGAATGAGGTGTTCAATGAATTAACCGACATTGTGAACCCGACATTGTGGGTTCGGGTCGGGTCGGAAATTTTGTTCGGGTTCGGGTCGGGTCCCGAAAGTTTGCGATATTCGACATCGAAGTCGGGTTAGGCAGTGTTTAAGACGAGACGGTAAGTTACCGACACTTCGTCCACTACTTGACCCGACTTCGAGGTTGGGTAGTCAAAATTTTCGGGTATCCGCCCACTAGTTTTCAGAGGACTGAATCTGTGGAGATCTGTAGAAGTATTCTGATCAAGGATGAACCTTCAGGATGACTACTACTGGTCCTTGCTCCAGTTCCGTGGTCAGCAATGTGATCTTTCCAAATATATGTTATATATAAATACATATAAATTACATATAAATCTGTCTTAAAACTACCCTAAATCTGTCCTAAATCTAAATCAACACCTAATCGCAACTGCATGAACTGCATAAACTCCACAGTCTAGTGATTGCTTCTGCCTTATCTCGGGACGGTTGGCATTTTCAAAGAGCGACTTTACAAATTCAATTCATCGTCTTCCCAATCCACAGTTCCTTCACCACTAACATCGACTTAACATCAAGTGAAAATTCAGTCAAGAAAAGAAACGAGCAGGTAAAAATCAAGTTCCATAAACGCGCAAGGATGTCAGCGTTCCCTGGAAGCAAACGATTCCTCCTTTCTTCTATTCTTCCCTTCGCAAATACGGTTCGACATTAAGCTATTCAGCTTTGCAGTTGAGAAGCAATCGAGTCGAAGTTGAAAATCCCCGGTATCGAGTGCACCGAGCCATCCCGGAATTCGCTATCTCTTGATCGGAATAACCTACTCGCGGGGCAGGAGGGTGCAGGGACACGGTTCTTTTTATCAGGACGTGCGTCTTCCGTGGCTCTGGGTCACCGTGTGCAGACCTGCTGGAATTTGAATGCAGGATCTCCCGGTGAAAGGCGACCGAAAATCCGTCTTACGGGATCCAAGGCCGGTTACCGCGGGATTCTACGGAATTTTCTTAGACGAAAATATTAAAACCAAATGTGGCCGATCGATCTTGGAGAATGCGCCACCCACGAGGTGCCCAGCGACTCGAGAGTAGGACAACCAGCGATTTTATTTCCGCAAGGGTCCGTGAATAAAAGAATTTTTAGGGGCGTTTGACGATACATAAATCGGCGCGACGCGACGTTAGCTTTACGAGCGCAGTCGCTCTCCAGAGCGATACGACCGAGTCGTAACATCGCATTCCTGAATAAGTCCTTACACCGATTTCTGCTACTCCCGGCCAGTTGTAATTTTTAATACATTGTTCGAACGTTTTGACACATCCTCTCGTCTAGTTTCTAAAGACTAAAAATCGTACGGTTTGAGTTAGTTTCATAAGTCAGTTTTAATATTGAGGAGTTTTGAAGGTGTCGTTTGGGAATTTTTATTTTTGGAATTGAATTGCATATCTTCATGAACGTATCTTCTACATAAATTTAGATGTGTTTGAAGGAGGTAGATGATTTTCTACATATAGCCATCTCGAAAACTGTAAAATTTGATCGCTGTAGAGAAACCAATTGGTATGCCTTTGCTTTGTCTTCGAACACAATTAATTTTATATTTACCGAATAAGACATAGTAAATTTTTTATTCCTTTATTTTTTGTGTTTTTTAATAAGAAAATATCCGGTTGCGCTACCCTATATATATTAAAATATCACTAAAATATTAGTTCTTTTTCAACTGAAGTGAATTTTTACTTTTACAAAACCTCCTTTTATAGTTTTCGTTACTCTTGGCATTGGTTTGAATGCATACTAGGAGCCTGCTAATTTGATATATTTTCGTTACACACAGACCATAATACCAAACGAAAATAGTGCATTGACATACGTTTATTACCGCAGCCACTTATTCCAGGACGAACATTCTTCTTCGCTTATCGACGATTTAAGGCCGGCCCTCCGAAAGGATCGTAAAGAAGGTGGAGTAACGTCTGCATTTTAGAGAGGTGGCCCTTCGCCCCTTTTCTTTCTTCCTTAGCATTGTGATTCGAAATCGTTTGTGCGCACATCTCACGAGGCTAATCCGAATAAAGGACAGGAGATCCGAGAACTATTCGAGTATCGATTATCGCGTGATTTATTATCACCTAATAGTCCCAAGCTTCCCAAAAAACTTAACACGACTGCCCGAATAAGAACCAAAAACTTCACGGATTCTCAGAGGAATAATTTGTATTTTTGTAGCAGAATTTGCAGAGGAAACTCGTCTTTAAAATTACACAAAATTTTATTTTTCTTTCCCAAGAAGTATTATAGTTGTTAAAGTTGCGTACGGTGATTATTCGCCGTGGAAAAATTCGGCAATTATGAAATTACGGATGCACATATATGTAGCAGAGAATGCTGCGAATGCGTACACTATGCCCAGCACAATCTTCATTACAAATTACAAGTTCCGAGGCCGGCATCCCGTGGAGCAAGTTATTGTACATTTGCAAACAATAATGTAATTACCAAAACACACTCTCCGCTTTCGGCTTTCATTATCCTCCAATGTACATTCATCGTCGCCATAACATTTTACGTCGTTGTCGAAGCATTCTCGCGAAATATGATTAACGAAATGTTTTTGTTGCCATAAAATAATTATCGATTTCGCAGGGTGATCCGACTGACATAATTAATGCATATGTTTTGCACAAAATGGAAAACCATCCGTAGAACTTCATAATAATTCCATCTCTACCAAACAGTAATAATGATAGTAATATTAATCACGATGATGTCAACAGCGATGCATTAAATGCAACATATCACAAAAATTGTATGGATGATGTAATAGTTCTATTTCGTTGTTTTATTAAAGGATCGTTTCTTCATTCATTGAAAATATTTTCAATCCTTCGATTGATCAAAATTCCAGCCAGTCTTTCCCATCGGAAATGCATTAAATGATTAATTACCAAATTCATAAATTGTTACATTTGGCCCGTTGACACTAAAAAGATAAAAAAAAAATAAAAATCAAAGTCTGTAAATAACTAGAGATTCTATCAAAGTGTCATTTAATATATTCATTAACGAACTTTTTATTGAAGCAAAGCATGATAATAGAATTTTTATCCAGCGAATTTTTTACCGTAAAAATCTGGTGGACGTTGAAAAATGAAATGAAAATAAAATGATCGCGCGACGCTGATTGTGAGACGCGGGAAATATTTGAGCCCACGGGTGCAATAACGAAATTAGGACCTTAATCTCCGCTAAAAGCATAACCGACCACGGTCGTTATTGGTGTGGCACGGCCCCGTTCGCGGACTTTAATCGTCGCCATTAATACCCGGTAATTATACCGCTATTGACCTAATAATTATTGTTTAGGCGTGCGCCCGCGTTACGCAACGACGGAGAGCCTGTGACATCGTTAACCGCGGGTAAACGTCCCCTTTGCGGTCGCGATATCCCCCCCGATACGTTCCACCCTTTTTATCCAACATCGCGACGATTATTCGGCCGCCATTCAACCTACAGCTCGATTATTGGCAATCGCGACAATAGCGCTGTCCAAATTCCCACCTTTTCCATTCGTTCTGACTAGAAATATGAATTTCATTCTGGAGATGTCGGATCCGACCTTAATGCATGACCTTGGCATGACCTTGGTATGATCTTGACATGATATGACATGACATGACATGACATAACATAACCTTGACATAATACAATATATTTGTCTTCAGATTGGCTACTGTGTGTGTAGCGGATTCAGTGTAGCATCTTTCTATAAAAATATACTTGGCGCTGAACGTTTGTAAAAGGATGAGATTGCAACTTTTGTGAGGCATATTTTTAGGAAATTTTGTGTTTAGTCTATAGAAAGTATACAAATGTTTCTTATACCTAGAGATTCTATGTCCTGTCTCGAATGCACCGTTATATTTTCTTACAAAATTGTCGGCCTATATTAAATAAGTGCTTACAAAATGACCAATGGCTTCGAGAGATTTAAAATGATATATTCTTGAATTAACGATTTGATAATTGCTAAATAATTTGGATCCCCGTCTGGCTGTCATATGCCAGCAAGTTGAATATGCGAATGCAAAATTGACTTTGGAACAGTATTCAATTCTTTTCTCTTGCGGCTGTTTTTCAAATCCCGATTTCCCCAGAATCGAAATCACACATGGAAAAGTCGGCTACATTTCTCGCATAGTCTCGAACAAGAAAGGATAGACTGGCCTGATTTCCGGAAGACGTACGAACGAATGGTCCAAAGACCCAGATACAAGGCTTCCGCTCGCTACTGCATTAACACGCGCTTTGAGGCGAGCGATTTTGTCCTCGCCAAGAATTCCGTGTCCTCATAACCGGGGGCGTTCCCTTTTAGCCCAGGCCGCTCTGTATGCACATGCTCCTCGCAAATGAACGTTCATATTCTTCGTTCTCATATGCATGCAAGTGTGTATGTGTGTGCGCGCGCGTGTGTACACCTGTTCTCGGGATCGCTGGAGTTAGTGCGTTCATCGCCGTGCAAAATTCACCGTCTGCGACGAGGGACTCAAAAACAGGTCAAAAGATTGCATTAGAAGTTTATCGAGCTCGCAAATTACGAGCGACTTGCTTACCCGTTGCAACTTGCCGCGCTATTGTAAAATTATGCGGCTCGGATCTTGCATCCACCGATGCAGAATCGGCCAAGACAGTAATTGTAACAAATTTTGTGCACAACCACTCCCTTTACTATTCCATGAAATAAGGTATTCTTCGACAGCTTTTAATAACCTTGACATAACCTTACCCGAATTAAATGACTTGCAACAATGACCTGAAGAAGCTAATTATACTGTAGTTGTGTCTTTTTCATTCATATCTGCTACAAGAAACGGTCTAGCTGCTCAGAAAAATGTAGTATACTAGTATATGAAAGTGAGGTATCAGGTCTGTCTATCGCTGTCTCAATCTACTGCATCCATGATTAAATTCCGCGTATGCATAATTTGCCCCTATAAATTTCAAACAATATCGACTAGAGGATTTGAATAATTTACTGCTCCAGTCAGCGTTTAAAGCATCGTGAATTAAGCATCCGGAGCTGAATAAGGAATTACTGGGCAACAGAAGTAGATTGCACGGCGACCGTAAGTAAATACATTACGTTAATCGTCGGTCAGGATAAGGGAAGGTAAGCTTGTAAAAGTGTGGTCGTTTTTTCGCGGCGTGGAAGCCCCTTGATGAGAGCCGGGTGTTTTTGCGGAAGACTTCCGTCGGTGTCGCTGCAAATCCTGATGAAGGCAGCTGCGAGGCTGCCGAAGTACCGCCCGAGACACCTCCGGCATCCCCTCCGTATCTACACGGTCAGAAAACAACGATCCACGCCGATTTTATTTTGCCGATCTAGAATCTGTATCTAACATCTCCTGACAATTTCCGGAAGAAAAATGCTCCCGCGATGAATCTGGGAGAAATCGAATTCAAACGATTTCACAACATTAATCTTTTGCGTGCGATGGTTTGCTAAGCATTGGAAATATTTTTCATAAACACCTACAACAAATGCTGTAAATTGTACCAATATACCCTTATTTAAATAATTGAATCATTTGCGATCAACTTTTGGAAGTCTTACGTCCTCGAAATGACGACATTCGTTTTCAAAGGGTCACGAAAATTGTCGATTTTTTGCCTGAAAGACCGAATCCTCATTTTCCCGGTCCCGAGCTTAGTTCGTGCAGTTGCTTTGATCCGTTCGAAGATCTATAATTCCAAACGACTCTATGGAATTCAACGTTTTTCCACGAATGCATTGAATCACACGGCTTAATTTACTGATCTATAGAAAGCAAGTATTGACTTTGCTGAACACTGGCTAGGCTCCATGGTTCGCCCACGTCGAAAAAATGGCTCAAGAGATTCAATCATCGCCTTTCTCCATTCGAAATCCGACAAATTCAAATGACTCTATGGAGGTAAAAAAATGTGTGCAAATATGTTGAATCACCCAGCAAAGGATATTGATTTTCAAGATGAAAGGATTGATTGGAAGATTTTTCGAAAGATTAAATTGTTGATGTTTTTCATTCGAAATCCGGCATATTCAAAAGACTTTGTAGAGGATAAAAAATTTTCTGTGCAACTTTAATAAATCACACAGTGAATTTAATAAATCACATTCGGCAAAAATAGTTTCGAAAATAACATCATTGTCATTCTCTGTTCGAAATCCAGGAAATTCGAACGACTCTATGGAGGATAAGAAAATTTGTTCACAAATGTATTGAATCGCACACCATAGAATATTGATGTACAACATGTAAGGATTGATTCTCCGGACATGACGGTCGCAAGAAGCAGGCTCCATTGTTCGTCCGCATCGGCAAAAATGTATCACGGCGGGCTGAGAAGATTAAATCGGCACAATATGATCCCATGGTAACAAGACTGGTTAGTAGAGGATTTGCCGGAACTATGGGGATGTTCGTGGGGATGGGGTTCGAAGATAACAGGATATTCGAGGAATAGGGGGAACGCTACGTATCCGAACGGGAACTTCTGGCAGACGGAAGAAATAAGGGTGGAGATTCGGTCGACTAGGACGGACGGATCGATGAGAGGCCTCGTAGGTTGTCCTCTTGTTCGTCCTAGGTCATTGGAAGTCGAAGAGGAACGGCTCCGATGGCCTTCCTCTCGACAGAAGAACCGCGGACAACAGCTCCGCTCGGATTTCCAGCGACTTCGACGAAGATTGCCTCGTCTCCGTCACCTCGCTCCACCCCGGCCTCCTTTCTTTTCGACGCTTAATATGGCCAATAACGGAACGATGTTAATTACATTCGTCCGCTCTCCGTGTTTATTGGCTCGTTTCTCGGAAAGAACGGCCTTACCTCCACCTCCTCTGACTCCTCCTCATTTCTGCTGTCTCCTCTTCTTCCCGGTCCGCCGACGATATTACGGAATTGCTCGAATAATTGAAACGGCTCGTGGAATTATTGCCGGAGGAATCCGAATGCTCCCGTGTCCCGAGCAGTGTAGTTTTTAAATTCGAGAACATTTCCTCCGGCGATCGGATTTTTTGCCTCGGGAACTCGTCGACGAATTCGGCAGAGAACAGATTTTGATAAAATATTTCACGGGGATGGAAAATCTTGTTCGTCACAGAACATACTATACATTCTGTAGCACGCGAAAGTAGATTCGGACAGTTTCTGAAGCGCAATGACTTTTTTCGTATTTAACGAAATGACTTGAATTTCTTCAGACGTCACAATTTCCTATTTGCAGAAATTTTTTGGTGAGAAATTGAAATCGGTTTTAATGACTACAAAAGTGAGAAAATTACGTTTGTCCAATTGTTTAATTTGAGCTTGTAACGAAGATACGGACACTGTGTTTTGTATATCAAACCCAGATTGTCATTTGAACCAATTCTAATGTTTGCAAAAAATATTTCTTCTCAGCGACGGCCCCAGAAAACTTGATGTGTTAACTTCTTGTGTGAAGTTAAGTTGGTTTCAGAATAATAGATTAATACAATAACGATGAATCCCGACGATTGTTAAACTGTATTAACACTAAACGTACCGAGCACTAAAAGTGTCTGGTTTGTCTCATCGTTCAAAAATGATAAGATTGTGTTTATTTAGACATTCAGTAATTTTTATCGTAATATATGCTAGAATAAAAAAAGATGTAGTCAATCATTTTCCATAAAGGCATCTTTTTCATTTCAATAATTCAAAGATAACAGATTGAAAATGGGTCATTCGACCAGCGATGGTACAGTTAGTGTTAAATAGTAATAGAGTTAGTCGTTATTTCAATGACCTTTGCGGGACTAGCAACAAACCAACCAACATGCTGGTCTCGTTACAATGTACGAAAGTGTAGAGTTTCCCTCATAGCGAATTTAGCCGTTACTATTTAAACACACCATTCAACCAGTTGTGATTTCAATGTTAGATGAAACTATTTTTATCAAACGATCAAAGACGAGATACAGCTACAAATGTAAGTGGAGGTACATCCGTAGTATTCGACACAACAAAAAATGTAATTAAAGATTCGCCACGGAGCGGAATTGGCCCGGAAAAAGCAAGAAGAGTAGCGTAAAAATTCCTATAACATGGCAGAAAGGTTGAAACCGGGTTCACAGAGACCTAGAACGTAAAAATCCCAAAGCGTTCCCAGCAAATTGTGGATCCGGTAAAATCGACGAATCCCGTGAATCGCCGCGCCGCGGAAAGGGAGAATCTTCTCCCGGCTTCTCTCTCCGAATAGTTATTGTCGCGGAATCGGATTTCAAGGAACGATTCCCCGAGCTTCATTTAATAATTGAAGAATAAATGATCGTCGAAGGGATTGTGTTCGACGGGTCGACGAGATTAAATGCGACGAGCGCGATGGGTCCCTCCCTTCATTTCCAGCGGGCACGCCGCTTTGAAGTCGCCGCCCGTTATCGTTCCCGCCTTAACGAATCGACAATCGCGCCCCGATGCTCGATAAGGAGAAAAGCTCCGACCCCCGCTCTCCTATCTCCGTTTCTTCCCCGGGACTTTTTTTGTCTAAATACAATCCGCTCCAACGAAGCGAAAAATTGCCGAATTCCACCACTTGATCCTTCACGATACGAACGAGGACTTTGATCTTCCGCCGGGAAATTCGAAAATCGACTGTTCTTTTGCTTGATTAATTGCGCGTGGTACGGAGAGCGTTCTCGAGAAGTTTGGCTAAAGAATAGGGAAGATTGATGTAGTTCGTTGGTTCGAATTTTAAAAGAGCGTTGACGAGAGAACGCGAGAGTACACCACAGAAGAATTTTCAATTCTTCAATCTTTCAAGCTTCGCGCAGAACACCGCAATTTCTTACAAAATCGCAAGTTAACAAGAGTTAATCTATCGGCCATGTTTGCTTAGATATAACCTTGGCAATATTTTTTAACAGTTGCCAAAGTATCATCTTTCTAACATAATAAAAATGAAACCAACCCTTGGTGCAGTTTTTCTCGAAGGAATTCTCGAAGATGCCCTTTCTTCGGAACTTCTTATCCCCGAGATCATGGTTTCCCATTTTGATATACGGTCTTTTTTTTACTTTGAAGGGTCACGTGACCGGAAATATCCAAGCCGTAGAAAAAAAATTGATCCCACGAAACCTCCATTCCCTCTATGAAAGGCAACGATGCCCTGGTTTACGGTCCCGCTGGCGCTGCAAGGAGCCGTTGCAGTTTACTTTTTATCGAAAATTTATAACCCGCTTAGGCGAGCAGCCGCGACGTGCATGCTCGACGCGGAAAAAATTTGCGGGTTGTTTGTCTTTCGGCGTGGTACACGCGGCCACGGTTTTTCGAGAACCTGTATACGCTCTCTGAATGCATAACGATGATAAAGTGACAAGTTAATCCGCGAAGAATGGGTGTCGACTGCCAGCGAATGAAATTTCGAATGTCTGTGCGCGAATTCGGTCCTATTTGTTGCGTAATTTTTTTAGCAACGTTTTGCTTGCTACACTCTACGATTCATTATTTAATTCTGCGAGTTGTCCTTTGTACTTTTACTTAGAAATCTGTAAATGTCAGAAATCGTTACATGTATGCTAAGAATGAGCACATTCGTTTTTACTAAACGCATTAATTCCTGCAATTTGACCCCGATTTCCAGAAATCGTGTTGTGCCAGCAATTTGTAACAGCTCCAAGGAAAGCGGAGGAAACCTTCAAAGCAGCGCAGCCATCCAGTCAGTTGAATGACTCCATTGAAGTAGTACGAGTCCGGATACAGGAAAAATTGCACCGGTAAGTTACGTCTTAAGTTGGAGGAGGATGTTCTCGTGGCTGGGATCTATATCCTTTATAAAAGTCTATACTTTTATTTATTTTAACCCCTTCGCGGTTTTATTATACACTTCTTCGGACTTTCTGGGCCGGCTTTCATCGTTTCCCCGAGCTCTTGGTCTTAACGAAGCCTCTGTGCCACGTGGGAGGATGCTTTCATTCACTTCGAAAACAACGCGACGCTGCAGAGAATGCGTTTCGAAATATATTTCACAGGCTAGATTATTTCATTTAAAAAGTAACTTAAGCAATTGTTGATACTTTCTCGTGAAAATATTCTAAGGTCATCTTCAAACTTATATATACTTATACAATATTCTATTACATATAAAATTGTCTAATGCGAAAAGTAAGCCATGGATTTTCGAAGATATCTACAAACGTACTGTCCCTTGCTGGAACGATGGCACAGAGAAAAGTGTAGAACCGATTTCCACCAACCCACCTATGTTAACGCTCTCGCAGAAGTAGGGTGAACGCGTTTCCCTTATTGGCAGAAACGATCCCTTCCTATTAGCCTCAATTTCCAGGAAACGACGGACTCAAACCTGGCTGATTGTAAACAAACAACGCCTGCTGGCTCGCGTAACCGTCTAGCCCCCTCCCCGTGGTCTCTTTCAAGCCTCTACTATGTTGTTTTCATTCCAGACTTTTGATTATTATTGACTAAGTGATTAGGTAGAGCGGGCGACCGATACTCCTTGCTCTTCGCATCGATTAGTTAATAAACCAATAGTCTTCTTATTTACCAATAGAAGTGTGTTTCGGGAGGTCATAGACAAGTAGGGACTACACAGGTCAAGTGGAGCGAACAGGATACCCCCTTGCACCGCGACAAAAATTGTGTCAACTTTTCAGCAAAGGACAGTAAACCATTGAGCAACGTTGTACTCTGACTGATTAATTATGGGTTAACATATGGTTTTCCTGTCGAAATCAGTAAAAAAGTAAATGAATAAAAAAGTCACATAATTTCTCACTGTTGGGAATCATACGTCTGTACACGATCATAAGAAATAGTGTTTAGTTATGACGATATTAATTTTTATATTGACAAGGAGCCTCTCGTTTTGCTACCACCCACAAAAATTCTTCCACCCATTTTCGAAATAATTTGAGTTCTATAGGAGCGTTTCTCGTTGCGACGGCAAAAATCAATGCAGGTGAGACAACTTATGGAGGAAATACTAATTAGAGCGAATCTGGGACATTATATCGAGCGTGAAGCTACTCGGTTCATCGGCTGGCATAAACGCGTAGCACAGACGGTGCTCTATCGTTCAGTAGAGGAACATCCGATTCGATGATCAAGTTTTCGAATAACCGCGATCCGATTGGCTTGGCGAAATCCTACTTTCCGCACGTCCTGACGACCCACGAATCGCATATCGCAAATAACCGGCCGCCGTTTAGCGTGAAGTCAATTTCACGGTTCGGAAAGGAGGCTTCAATTACACCGGTTCCACGAGGAACGCTAATCCCGGCCGAGATAACGGTCCGACGACTCCCGCTCAGAACGAGAAAAACGCGATGACGATCATTCGCGATAGATAAGACAAATAGGGAAAGTAATTCACGCCAGCCTAGGGATGGAAACGAGGAGCAATCTTTTAACACGAGCCGCTCCGGCGGACCATAAAATTGCCGAATACCGGGATCGATCGGCCACGGTTCCCGCAGGACGAACACCTCGTCCTGTTTTGCAACAGCCGAAGGGTCCAGGGACCCTTCGGAATGAAGCATCGTTCTATTACCGAGACTCTCGCTTGGCCCTTCCTACAGAATCAGCAAGTAGTGCACGCGCTACACGCGTCGTAGTCGCGACGGCTTGCAAGATCGCTTCTGCACGCGTTAATGAGCGTGAAACTAGTCAAATTTACATTCACCGCGCTCTAATAGGGATGGGAACGGTTATGATAGTGGCCTCGGTTCTTAGAATGACTATGGTAAACTCTCCGTAGTACGTGCTTCAGCGTACACTGTCTAATTTGACTTGTTACCTCCTTTCGAGTACATAAAGTCCTCAGAATCTTCGATTATCTTCTTGACGGCTTGCTTTTGCAGGGGGAAACTGCCACCAATGGAATCCTTTTATTTAAGACAAAATACCAAAAGAATTAAAGGATCTACCTAGTTGTCGTTTGAAACATTTGAAAGGTCAGTTTTGATAAAACGGAAATGAAAAAACTTCATAAAATTTCTGGATAAAAATATTTTACAAATTAATGAAATAATAAGCTAAAAAGGTTTTGGACACCATTTATGCCGTTTATTTCATTTATCCATTTACTGGAGACCTATATTCTGTGTGTACCATTCATAAACTTGATAGCAAAATTACAAATTTAATTTGTTTAGTTACTATGATGATATTTTAACATTATTTGAAGAAGGTTTTGCACGGTTTAAGACGCAGATTAAAGGTGAAAGGAAGCAATTTCGGTTAGGTGCAGGATAATTCGAGATCAGAACAAAATCATTTAATTTCAATCAGTTTTAAAATGTATCCCCGTTGCAATTTTCTACAGTTTAACAGCTCAAATTAAAGCTGGAAGGCTTCACTTCGTGATAGATTTACTTAGATTCGAAGGATAATTCGAGGAAATATCGAAAAATCGACAAGGTGCCATACATTCCTCGCAGCAAAGTGAATCATCTTAAAGGGGATGTTTCGATTGGATTCTAAAACGTATTCCCGTGGGAATTTTCGAACGTTCGAGGACTCGAATTAAAGGTTAAATAACACATTTTACGACAGATCCACTAAGGTCTTTAAGAAAATTCGAAATCATCGCCCAGAGAAGGTGGAACCACACCATCGTTGAGTAACACCGGCAATAAAAGTCCAGCTATCGGAGAAGTAAAGATTCTAACCAGGTGGCGAAGCTTTACGCTTGATTTAGATTGAAACGCGGAAGATTTAAGGTTCCTTCGAGGCGACTGGAAGTTACAGGCGGCGTACGATCGATTCCTGTCCCGAACGAATTATTCGGTACAGGACCACCAAGGCACGCCGCCATAACACGTATATCATGAATGTCACTCGGTTCGAGGCGAATCAAATTATTGCCTCGCCGATACGTATCAGGATCCTCGACGGTGCCTGGAAAACTGTGCTGCCACTGAAACCCAAGACACGGCGTGCGTCTAATGGGTGAACTCTCGGGAAGCCAGAAATTTACGACGTGACTCCGAAGGAAGCCAGGAACAATGGCTTTTATTTTGGCTCTTTACTCGCGCAGGGAGTTATGAATCATGCTGTACAGGAAACGACGCCGTTCCTCGATGCGGAAGCTTATCCTCCCGCTCGAATTTCGGCATCCTAGGATTCGGAAAACGCTCTTCTTTCGAACAGATCGTGCATAGACATTTCGACCGTAGATTCATTTACGAAATACCTAATTAATATTTATTTAATATAGAAAATCTCTTTATACATGGTTTGTATAAGGAATACAGAAGTTGGTTAATTGTTGCGTTTGGAATTGCAGCCTGTTAAAAAGTAAGGAAAATTCTGTACCGTACACTTAAGTGACAACTATATATCCGATTCTTTTCAGAATTTTATAACTTGTGCAGCAGCGTATATTCAATGATAAAATTCTAGAAGTGCATTTAATAAAAATCTGCCTTCTTACAAACTGGAACTTCTTCGCGTTGAAATCTCTTCCCTTAAAGACCCAGTTTACAACCTATGATTAGCTTTGTATATTAATATTCATTTTATTTTGTACGATCCGTAATGGTCCTAGCCGATTAAGATGGCCAAAACTGCCCTTAGAAATTATTCAATGACTCTTACGCCGTTCGATAGCTGACCAAGAAAAACTCATTTGTGCAAAATGTCAACCCTGTAACTTGTCCGTGAGGGTAGTTACGTATTGAAATAAAGTTGGTTCGCCGTAATGATAAACATATAAAGTTAGAGATTCGATAAAGTAAGGGATACCCTAAGCCTATTTTTGTATGTATTTTGCCTTAAATATGTTTTAAATATTCAAAAAAATATTTTTAAAACATTACGAAAATATTTTTAAAGTCCTTAAAGCCCCACTCCGTTTGAGATCGGCCCCTGTCCCTTTCGGCTCCACCCCTTTTTATATTAGCCTTTGCCACCTTGAGGTTGCTTCTTTCTTTCGGTTTAGCTCCGCCCCCTTTTGTATTGGCCCCTCCCAGTTATGTATTAGCCCCCTCCCCCTTTTGGGTGCCCAACATGGGGTTGACCCCTCCCCTTTTTGAGGATGACCCCTCCCACTTTTGTATTAGCCCCGCCCCGTTAGGAGTTGGGCAGTTTTGACCATCTTAATCGGCTAGGCCGTTTGTAGTTCTATTGCAATTATTTTTTCCCTGTAACTTTTGTTCTTTATCGCAACTGAACAGATGTCTCTCTATATTCTGTTGACCATAATGATTAGGAGGCAATGTTGAGATCACATAAATTTGTCAACGCTGTTAGGTTGAGGCGCATCGTCTATACGTCACACGAAAATGTGCAACGAATGCAGTAATGCACCGAGGGGTCTAATCGCATCAATGCGGCAGCCGGTCGCAATTGTCATTCGCGCCAGCAAACCCGTCGATAAAATATGCGTACTATTATAGTTCGACTGTCAAGTTGTCCAAGTTTCTGGGACTTTGATAATAGATTGCAGAAGCTGCATGGCCGCGTCGGACAAGCGGTTGCGACTCGATATTCACAGTTCATATTCGACTATATGTTCTCGCGGAAGCCGGCAGACATGGCTGGTCATCGTGGATAACACATATACGAGACAGGACACAAATTAATCTCGTCGGACTCGAGGCGATGGAACGTCCTAAACGGAATCGAGCCGCGAGGAGTGGCTGCGCGTTGCTCTAATAAAATTACGGTAACAAAGGAATCGAGGAGTTTGCGACTTTCGGCCGAACCCGGTTCTCGAAGATTTTGCTGACGTGAACGCAAACACTGCACTTTCGGGTGAATCCTGATTTCCAGATTCTCCGAGGAGGCGATTTCAATCCTTTTTCACTGATCCCTGACTGGAATATCACGGATTCCGGACACCTACGAACGACCGACCCTGATATAGTTGACGCTGTGGACTGTACACATCGTTAGAAAACCCCTTTTTAATCTTATTTTCGAATCAAAGTACACGAAATGGTGAAACGGCGACATTAACCTCTTGCACTATAATAACGTGTCAGATTTAATTGAAAATGTCGAACATTCTAGATATTATGCATCTTCTTCAAGTCAATATGAAATTCTACTCTTCTTTCAGGAATATTTGAAAATCGAAGCAATCGTTGGTCTGGAATAACTATAACGTGAGAAAGAAAAAAATTAACGAGATAGGTGGCATTTCTGCTTTCTTTTCACCGCAAGCAAACTTTTAATCGACGAAACAAAGTTTTCCTTTGTCCACGGTATGTTCATAATTTCCTATTTTCTGAAATTTCAGTCTATCTGAGTAAATGATTTTCAATATTTTTAAGTCAGTTTACTAGGAGTACACACTATAGAACATTAAATACCATTTTATTAAGAATTTTCTTTTATCGTGATTCATTTAATAGCGTTTCTAATAACTACGAATATAAATTTGTTTAAAATACCCGCCTTATGAACAGAAGAATTAAATTCCCAGAGAAATATAAATCGTCGGAATGGTTCGTTTTACGAGCAATAAGGGGATAATCATTACAGGTGTCTGGTAGACGAGAAAGCCCTCTTTTCCCAGGGTTATTAACGCGATTCAACGACTACACGGATTCCTTTATTTATACCAACAGCCGCCAAGATATCGCGGAAAGTATTCTTATCGTTCTGGGAGGAAGTCAAGGCGACCCTTACGTCCCTTAAGTGAGTCTTTCTATAAAAAAAGAGCCATTATTCTGAAGCTACGGTCCCCTCTATAGCCCCTATCACTTGCTCAGCGTATTCTTCTTCCGCTCATGACTCGTATAATTAAGAATGGAAATGTTTAATGCTTCGAGCTTCTTCCAGTTCAACGCACAAGATATAATCGCACCGTGGAAGATCATGGAAACTCTATTGCCGTATTTCTCATGTGAACACAGTGAAATCTGGCTAATTCAATCAGATTGAGAACATTTGAATAATTTAACCCTTAGACTACTGTGGACGCTTGGAATTTTTGCGCTTGTGACACTGAGAGCGCCTATCCCTCTGTGGTCGCCTGAGACAGAGAGCGCCTAAAGGCGCTCGATGCAGTTTGGCTTTCTGATACGGAAGACGCTTATAGGCGTCTTGAAAGTTTTATTGATAATTATTCCGATAGATCTTATTTCAGTTAAATAAAGCTCGCATGCTTGAATTGTGACCAAAACATAACAAAAGAAGTGAGACACATTACGAATGTAAGAAATATGACGTAGAATTATGTATTTATCCATGTTTCGAATTATATCGCACTTTATTAGATTATTATATATATTGTGAAAAGAAAGTTTAAATTAATATTAAATTTTTAATATTTGTAGTAGCAATTCGGTTCAGAATACAAAGAAATAAATAATATTGTTCTAATGTTGTGAAATTCGGTTTTTTGATTATTGAAATATGTTTCGCAAAGATGCATGCTACCCAAAAGTTCGCTGTCCTCGTCGTACGTCGTAACTGAGTTCTAACCGTATAGGGTTGAGTTAGCTTTGACGAAAATGAATACTGAAATCGCAGTAGAATAAGGTGGCACTAATCGGACTCTCTAAGACGATGTTTATATCAAAGCAACTTGCAATAGAAAAAGGCACAAATCAGACATGCTGTGAATTATTTTTAAATTGAAATACTAAACGGTAAAAATGTTAGAAAGATATTCAGAAATGATGTATTATTTCTTATTTATTAAAATTATCTTGAGGTGAAATCGATGAAAGACATTTCTATCTTACGTAAAGATTCAGAGTTCAATGATTCTCAGTCTGCGCACTTATTCTCCTGACATCGTTATTATTTATTTACGGTATAAATTTCAACGTCCGCCGACTAAATCCATAAAGTTGGAAAAAGAACCAGTGCAGTAAGGCTAATTAACCATGTCTGGTCCACTATGAGTGTAAGAAGATTATCAAGCACGTTTCACGATTACATTTCATAAGTCTGTCCAATGTTGGGTAATTCTACTGCGATTTTATATAAAATGTACAGCCAACCTGCTCTCGGTGACATCAACGACCTGCACAAATAAGTCTTTCTACCATCGCATAAATCTGCTATAAGTTTTAACAATAATTTTCGCACGAAAATACCTAGCAGTGCTGGAATTAACTCTCCTCAAAAAATGAATATTCGAAGCTCACTTCTATCACTTTGTAAATTGACTACATAACAATCTCAACTTGGTTTTATAAAATATGTGTATTAATACTAGATATTAACATGTGTGTTAATAAGACCACGTACACAATGCCGAATGTAAAAGATTAAAATGATGGACATAAATCTATGATATCAACGAAAAAATGTATTTTTTATCGCTTCTGATTATTTTCTACTTCATAGTGCGTCGACCCGAACAAGTCAGTCTAGCATCGACCGATTGCACTACGACTTTGAACATGAAATTGAAGCACAGAACCAACCCGGTTTCAGTAGAATCAGCTATCACCCGGAACAAGTCTGTTTAGCAGTGTTTGATTCGACTGTGAGTTCCAGGATTAAATTCCGGCTGCGTGGAAGCGTGTCCCGGCTCGTAAATCCCAAACATCGAGGCGGCAGGCAGTTACGGAACTCGGCTGGGATATCGGAGATCGGGAACGCAGGGTTCTGCGCCAGCTTCTATTAACACGAAATAATGGTTACGCGAACGGTCCCGGGCGGCCACCTTATTAATCGGAGTTCATCGCTCGCTGGGAGGCAGAACGAGGGGCTGCGAGATCGGCATCGTAAACTACCGGCCGGAATCACCCTCTTCGTCTTAATTCAGGCCGAGGCGATCGCGAGATAATTGTCCCATTTAAGCGTCGTAATTCAAGGGATGAACGGGCGGGGCAGCGGGAGCCTTCGAGCAAGGGCGCAGGAATTCCCTCGGCCGGAGTTCTCTTTCGAATTGTAAAACGAAGCTCGGCGTCGCTCAAACTTGCCCGAGGAAACTGTAATTCCGTTGCTCGGACAAACCGATCGTCCCGCGACGCCCGGACAGATGTCATTACGATTTCGATTACCTCCGGAGCAACGCGCCTTCCACGAACACTGTTTCCCCCCATCGAATATCGAATAAATAAAATTCCAGCCGCACCTGTGTGCCTCCACCGATGCCGCGCACGAGATCCTCTGTATACGTGCCGCGAACGTGCCCGGAATCCCGTGTCACCGGCCACAGACGTTCTTAAAAATTGATCGCTGAGTGTGATTAGATGTGCTCCCAGCCTGCCGAGAGGCCATCGCTCTCGTCCGACCGTCGCGGACACATAAATTCTTCAATCTAGCGGAGATGAGCATTTTATTCTATCTGATTCGCTGCGCTATTATTATTCTTTCATGAGATTCAAACGGGGCCACTGCTTTCGAGACTGACTCAGCACGGACTGATTCTGAAATTTCCTTTACGAGAGTCGAGAGAGATTTTTCAATGTGGTTTTCGACGATGACTCTCCTCCAATGATCCGGCTACGTGCAAGTATGTTTTTATTTATAAAGTGTCGGAATTAAACGGAAAATGTCTTATTTATCCTTGACCTTTATTTGCATAGAGGGTTTCTTAACCCCTCGCGGTCGTATCAAGGTGTCAATACATAGCTGGCATGCTGGCCATTGGAAAATAAAATTGATTAATTCTTTTTAATGTTTAGATATATGAGAAAGAACAAATAAATAACTTTAGTAGTTGAGAGTAGACATACGACCGCAAAGGGTTAATTAAATAATACTTACGTGTAAGTAAATGTAACATAACTTCAAAAAACAATGGTACTTTTGTTAGATATGAACAATATTCGGTTAGAGAATATGGAAATTACAAACGTTTCTGAAAGAACCGCTTCGTACAAAACTTCCGCCACATTCAGCAGAGCGACGAAAATTCTGCCTGAATCGTTATCGGAACGATCATTCAGGGAAGTTTGAAATCGTAGAGCATTAAAAAACAATGGTAACAGCGTGTAACCGTCACCAATCATTAAACCGGGCAAATAAGCGGCCGGAATTGAATCGATTGGCCGAAACCCTATGGAAAAGCAGGCGAGCTGGAAATTGGCATAGTCCGTCGGCCAAACAACAACGGCGAAACAAATGAACCTATCGGCGATGTTTGCAGACAATATTGCTCGGGGAACGAAACACATGGCGTACGTTTTTATCGCGCGCGTGGATGGCGTGAAACCGTTGCTGTCGGCGACGGCGGCACTTTTAATCGTTTTAAATGGTAATTTTGATCCGTAATATGCGGCGGCGCGGAGCGCAAATGTGTTTTTCCAATAAATTTTACCAGCCGGCATTTGATATCTGCCGGGACCGGGCAGCGAGCTTCCGAAAATAATCGAGCGATTCCGGGAGATTCGCGTAACTTTGATGCATTTTTAGGTGGATATACAATATACACTGCTAGAAAAGATTATGCCGTACAAAAATTTCGGATAAAAATTGGTTCACTTTGACTGACGATAGTTTAGCGGAAAATTGTCATAAAATGACGACTACTTTTCTTTAAATTAAGTTAACGTGCTGTAGCATTGCGAAAAAAATCGCAGTCCGTATCAAGCACCGTATTTTCTAAATATGGACAAAATAAATTTTGATTTTGAGCAGTTCGCATTGTATTCGTAAATTCCAGATACTTTTTTTCCATAATGTATTATCTGGAACTGCGAACAGGCTTTAATCATTTCGAGATCGCATGCTCTGCTTTCCTCGTTTTCGTTTGTTCCATTACATCGAGATCGGCGGCGCACGAAAATTCCCTGTTTTTCCAGCTCGCGTTTGATACTGCTCTCGATCCGTAACTCCACGCCGTATCGCGTGAAACTGCGAGTGTAACTCGAAAACAGGATACGCTCCGACAGAATTGAAACACGGAGAAGTTAGCGTTCCCGGCGCCTTCCATTCCGACTCCGAGAAATTCCGGAATCTGATTACGACTCGTAAACTGCTCTGCCGTTAGACGGCTTCGACCGTTTCCACATTAAAAAACAGTTAACGTCGGGCCAGACCTCGATTTATATTCGAATTTCCCGCCTCTACGGTCACCGAGGACGATTTTCGCTTCGAGGTTGAATAATTCGACCAGAAGAAATCGTAGGACAAGCAACCCATGTTCATTTTACACTAAAAAGTCACGTTCGTTCGATAAAACACTGCAAAATTGAAGAATTTCCACTTAAAAGTGAATCTTCGAGGACTGTCTCTACGTTTCTACTGTAACTTCAAAAAGCGATCGTTTTGCGCAGGGTTATATATATATTCGAATATTTGCAATCTCACAAAATAATTTTTAAGAGAATCCGAATGATCATGTATTGTCTACAGAACATTGTTATAGCATGAACGGTGCAACTCCAAAAAATGCCAAAGACAAAGAAGCCGAGAAACTTCACAAATGGCTGATATAACACTTCGTAGTCATCAAATCGTTATCATAAGCCGCAACGATTATTAGATTATTATTTCCAGTAACACGAGCTCTCGTACAAGATTATTGGGACTCTCGCAAGAGAAGGTATTGCTACAGTCTCGCGGGATGAATCGATTACGGGACACCGTTCAGCGCAAAGTTTACGCGGCTCGTTCACGATCCTCTCCCGCATCGGATCTTGGAATTAATGAAGGCCGCTGCCTTGTAATTCGAAAGTGTAACACACGCACGCGCGCGATGTTGTGTCGTTCCTATGAACCTTCACCGGGGTGAATCGCACCGCAACGTGCGTCGTTTTCAACGTCGACCCCCCTCTCAATGCCGCGATATGTATGCGGCCCGATGCCTCGTTCAAAATGTATCGCGTGATCGGACGATTAATTATTAATCCCGCAGTACGTCAATTCGGGAACAGTATCAACGCCGCGGCCGCGGAAACGTCAACGATGTCGGTTTTACGAGCGCTGCGGCTAGAGAATTCGTAATTAGATATGCGGATTCCAGAAATCGATGGTTCACGCCTTTAGCTTTGATTAATTGTACACGCTGCTTGCTGTCTATCTCGTGAAGATCTTCAGCAATTAACGTTTTTCGTTCGACCCTTCACTGGCTGACCATAGTTGGAACTTTTACTTTGAATTTCATGTTCTGACATTTAGAATATTTCTGACAGTACAATAGAATTCTCTGAATCTTCAGATGGTCCTTACAAGATAATTACAATTAACTGTTATGTAGACATTGTGTATAAATACTGAATACTGTACAAAAGCATATTGATTAGTTCACTGGATGATAATAAAATTAACATGATAAAGCAAATCGCTTCGAATATCCAATATTTTCAAAGTTGACGTACACCTTAGAATTTTAATTGTGTCTAAAGTACCGCTAAAAATTGTCATGTCACGTTTCAAAATCATTTTTACATTATCAAATTCGCTTGTATTTGAAAAATTGTCAAAAGTGTAACTGCTGCATGAGTCGCAAGACTCAATTTCATAAGCATAACATGTACATATAAAATGGAAATACCGTAGATCAGAAAAACTATTCTGGATTTATAGCTAAAAAAGCTTCATGTATAAAGGGTTAACTTGTTATGTACAATATGGTATATACAATCGCTTGTTATATTAATTGTTAACACTGATTGTACTATAATATAAAGCTTTAAAGCCCTTTTCATGCGTCATTACCTTGCTATTAATTTCTGCAATAGCGTCCAAAGCATTTTAGAAGAATACGACAAATCCTTAAAGAAAATATAGCAAAAGAATATTTAAATGTCATCATAAAATTAAGAGGCAAACAACAGAGCTTTTAAAATCCACTACACCGTTGAAACATTCAATCCGCTGGAAGAAGATTGTTTAAAGATCGGAGTACAAAGATTCAAGTGAAGAAGAAACGATTGCTGAATCGAATACGAGAACAAAGACATTTTCCAGATAGGGGAACGAGTGTTCCGCCGACGGAGAATCCGCGAGCAGAAAGGAAGCCTGGTTTCCCTCGCGACGCGCGTTTCATGGAAAAATCTGACCCACATCGCGAGCTAGAAAAGTTCGGAAATCTTGACGCGAGAGGGGCATGGTCGGGACCAGTGGAACCGCGGCCGAAAGTAGGAAAGTGTGTAGCCAGGGGACTTCGAAAGTGGCACAGATGGAGAGGCCGTGAACGAGCAGGGAAACGCGAGCAACGCGGGAGGAAGCTGTATCGTCGCGGGCAAAACTTGTCGCATAAACGAGAAGTTAATCCTTTCGAGAAATGCTTCCGATCCCTCGGGGCTGTTTCTGCGGACTTGTATAGAATTTCCCCGGAACCTTTTCATTTCTGCTTTCGCGGACGCTTCTTTTTTTGAACCCCGCATTCTGCTGCATCTCGAAGCAGATTATGCGTTTTATTACACACCGGTAGCGGTCATTGAGCACTTAATAGCGTCGGTGAAAGAAGAGAGGCTGTTAATGGATACGAGTAGTAGCTGAACGCATTAAAAGACGTAATTAATGTTCGTGCTAGCGAAACAATAACGTAGCGATCGTGTTTACAAAGGATTTATCCTGATTTTCCTAAAGGATAAAGTTTTGTAGTATCTTCTTTCGAAATTTTTCCCGGAAGAACGGAGAAAGATTTTTAAATGCAGTTTTATACGTTGTATACTTCAATGGTTAAACTTTACTTGGGTAATTTTTTTTATTAAAGAACTGCGACCAAATTCTATAACAAATGGCGTTGGAGATGATTTAAATTTGTGTCGAAGGTCTTACCAAATTCTTCGTTTCCCAACACCGATATCTTTCGGTAATGTTAGGTTGAGGGTGTATAGGCCTAATGGATCGACGCTGCGAATAATTCGCGATTCAATTTTTTACTGACAGAAATTCAGACCAATGCTTATTAGATAAAATAATGAAGGTCTGCAATTAAACCGAGTATAAGTAATGAAAGTATAATATTTACAAAAACCGCATATTATACAATGCGAGACGCAGAAGACACAGGAAGGAATCGGAATAGGTACAGTGTAAGAAGCGCGTATTGAGACGCGTAGATTGAATGAAGACGCGGCAATAGCGCGTACAGAGCGCGAATGAAAACGGACAGGGAGAGACATACGTGAAAGTCGGACAGAGAAAGAAGAAAGAGCGATGTCTCGCGTTAGAACGAGAATCACGTGTTTGAAAGTCGCCGGAAAATTCTGCGATCACACAGCTCGCCGCTTCAAGGTGCACTTGCGTAGTTGGCAAAAACACTTCTTGTTTGTTGATTCTCTCGTACTGGACTGAATTCGAAGGATGGTTTCCGCGAAGCGCTCGCGTTCCGCGTACGGGAGGGTGGAGGGCACTCTCCTGGCCTTTCGGGGTCCATCCATTCAGCCGAATCGTCAGGATCGAGGTACCGAGACCGCGACGACCTCCGACTCGCACACAAACACACATGCACGCTCACATACGCCCAAGGTTAGGGAGCACTGTCTTTAACACGTTGAGCGCCACGCGAATTCTTAAGGAAATCCCTGTCAGGCCACGCGCGCTGCTTAGAAGCGCTGGTATTACGGTATAGCAATAAATACAAATTAAGTAAATTTTAAATAAATTCTCAGTAATTACTTAAGATAATGTAAATTTTTGAGTTTTATATCATATTTTACACTGTCATTTTTGACGCGGCCTGAATGAAAAGTTAGTGTCAGTCACCGGTGATTGACGCGGCCTAAACGGAAAGTCTAGTGTCGGCCACCGGTGGCTGACACGGCGGTCAACGTGTTAACAGGTATTTGAGTAAACAAGTAGAGTTTCTCAGAACCTGTGTGTATTTATAATATTTATAATAACAATAATAAATGTATTGTATAAAAATGTAAAACTCTTTAGTTTACAAGGTAAATACATATACCAGAATACATGAAATGAATGAAAAAAGTACAAAACAAGACACAATAAGGAAAAATGAGATGAATTTACATGTGTAGAACGACAGAACATGAGTCCACGAGGAATGACAAAAGCCGGATATAATCACGCTTGATGCAAGAGTATGATCCGAAGATGATTCAGTCTAATGTATCTGAAGTTTTTCGTTCCATGAAATCGTGAAGAATGGTTCGATAGAACCGCGCCGATAGGATCTGTCGTGGAACAGTCGGACAGTTCGCAGTTGCTGGAACAATAAATAAAATCGAGCGTCGCGAGATCCGAAGAAACCCAGTGGAATCACGTAGGAACCGCAAAGCCGGGTCGGAACTTGTTTATCCAAAAGAATAAGAGCGTCGGCCGGTACGGTAGAACGGCTGCCAAGATCGTGGGAGCAGAAATCTTGCATTGGTAGTCGACTCGGCGATCAGATAGAACGCGGTTGCCGTAGAAATATTGAATAACTCCGGAAACACGTCTATGCGATGGAGAAAAGCCGGGAGAGGAGAAAGTGTCGAGGAGTTTGACGACGGAGGTTCGCGGCGGTTGTCCATGCTGGGAACTGCGGGGTAGATCGCGAAAGGGATAATAAATTCCATCGAGACAGGAGAGCGTGTGCATCCCGTGGGCGAAGACGTCGGCTCGGAAAGAAACACTCTTCGCGGACGGGGAGTGGAGAGGGGGACGAGACGGGGGGAGAGACGAGAGGCATCAGCCGATATCAGGATATCGGAATATCGAGCGCATGCGGTTCGGCATGCAAAACCCACGGTTTTTCATGGCTCCATTCCAGTATGCCCGTTCAACGAGGTTTCCCGACAGGGGGGGGGGGGGGGGGGCGCAAAGGCAGGCCTCGAGGATATTGCCTGCTCGACATTTCGAATCCAATATCTGCTATCGTCGGTTTTTGCCGCCGCGATTCACCGCGATGCCGCCTCTAACGCGCTAAAACCGCCTACCTGCCGCACGAACTCTCTTATCCGTAATCGTTTGCCTTTCCGTCTGCCGATTCGTCTTCCACCTGTCCGAGTGAGAATTCGAAGCGTCAGAGACCAGGGCTCTATTCTTCCGAGCAAATTATATGTATACCACACAACTGGGAAGTATATTTTCGTTGATACCTCGCGCTACGATTTCTTTCACAATTGTATCGATTAACGCTCTGTCAATTTTTATTCCTTATTGTCTTTCATTCCTAAACTTTCATAACAGGAGAACCACATTTTCTTTCGCTTTAAAGGAATGAATAACATACATATTTAGTAGATTATGTATGAGATCTTAAGGTTAAGGAGACTGAAATTAGAAAGTCAAAATTGCTTGCTGGAAGTTCGAAGAAAGTTGTTTTTTACGTAAAGTTTCTAAACTTGATCAGATAATAATGTCGTCCATGTACGACCGATGTGGTCGTCAACGCGTTAATCAGTTGAAATTGCACCGGAGACTTAATTCGGCTGCAATGATCTCCAGAGACGTTGAAGTGTACGGAATTGGAACTATGGAAGATTATTAAACTGCGGATCTAACGCATTTATGTCGAAAGTGAATGGATTAAATTAACACTTAACTGGTATCCTGCAGTCACATCGTTGTTCTACTTTTTTACTGAAAATTCAATTTTCCATGATTTTATTATTTTATATGCTACCTAAGAGCAAAATAAAATTGATTGTTTATCTACAATTACATTAACGCAACATTTTTCACATTTTATTTGGACCCCAATATACTAGCCATTTTTATGAAAATGATTATACCAGTTAAAAATTAAACATGGTGAAAACATTTAAAGATTTGAAACATACTGTTACATTATGTTCAACACATTAAAATGATTAAGAAATATGGAGACAAGTTTTATCATTCATAAGAACGCCCGTCTGAAGATTAGTTTAGATTTTCATACACGTTTAGGATGATTTAGCATGCCTAGGAGCATGCTGAAAGTCCCGGTCGTCATGTCATAGTTATTGTAGAAGAGCTCGATAACAGCGGACCAATAGAGCAGAGGAAGAGATTAGGATTGGTACAGTGAAACATCTGACAATGTACATGTTCTCAGGCGCTCTCAGAGTTAGCCAAGTCAAAGATTACGTTTTCCTTGACTGTCTCTCGGCTAGATTGGATGGTGGAACGAGCCTAAGCAAAACACGCGTCGGGGGATACATTTCCTGGTTTCGTCTTTTATCCAGACGAACCGACGGGATCGAATAAACAGATTGAGACACTCGGCAGACACTTCAATACACTGGAACCCGAGGAAGTGGAAGAGACAGAGGAGGAGGAGGAGGAGGAGGTTCGAGGCTTACTTCTGTTGAGACCCGAAACCAGAGTCCTCCTTCACGCGAGATCGTTTTCGTTGACGTTTCGAATTCCTGCTTCCATTCTCCGTTCTCCAATCTTCTATGTGTACATATATATGTATGTACATTATTCTTCTCCATTTCTAAAGTATCCGCTATTAAAGGAAAGATTTTTAACGTTTCGTAATTATAATCAGTCTGAGACCTATCTGAAGCAGAGGAAAATATATTCTTTCTCCTTCCAAAGCGATGAAGATTTTTTGTGTCCATTTTTATTTTTAACATTGTTATAGTTTGATAACAATAGAATTTGCGAGCCCCAAATACGATCAAAGTATGTTGTCTTATTACCAGACTGCGGATCATTGTGCATTTATGGAACATGCGAGTTTTAGGAATAGACTTAAACGTGCATATTACGAAAAATTAATTGTATTATTATTTTATGTTCACCAGACGGAATTCTCTAATTGGTGTAACGAATATTTTCCTTCTCTAGATTGTTTTATGACAGAATCCACGAATCTGGGAATTTACATGAAGATTTGTTTAAATTTTGTATCATTCCAATTAATATGTGCTTGAATAAAGAAGTTTCTCAAAAAATTTCTTGCAAAGAGATTTTTACAGTTTCAGTAACTGTAAATGGAAAAATCAGAAACTACTCATTTTCAGTGACTTGGTATTTCTATATTTCTAGTGTTAACACTATGCCGTCCGGCGACACCACAGTGGTGACCTTCGCAAAGTATCGCTCGGCGACCGGCAACACTGCAATGATGTCGTGGACACGATATCGCCCAGTGGCCGGCGACAACACTTTAGTATCCTTAGCATTCTCTTGATGATCTGTGGGGTTCTGTTGTTGCCTACTACCGATGAGATTAGAAAAACGTGAAATTTATCATCTCCCAATAACCTCAAAAACAGCCGGCGACAAGCGAAATAACAGAGTTAGTGGTGCTGGCGTCAAGCGAAGAAATGTTTAAAAATAGTTAAAAACAGCGGCCGGCAAAGTGTTAATAATTTAAATCAATTGCTATGTTACAGTCATCGTCTGCAAATACTTGAAAGTTTGATCGACAGAATACTTGTTCAGTCCCTTGACCTACTGTTTTGTGCTTTTAATAATTTCCTAAACGAAAATTCATTTTTATTGCTCGCGTACGCTTATTTCACTGCTTAAATTCGTGCAAACTCGTAATAATTATGAATCGTACATGCTTCTTCATTTCAGATAAACGAAATGGCCACAATCATGAGTACCAAGGACCGATCTCTTTAAAATTTAACTGTGTTTGAGGGTACCCAGTATCGCCAATTTTAACATTCTTGAGCCAATAGAATTTTTAAATGTTATTCAAACGTTTAACAATTTTATTGCAGAAGGTGTTATAATTTCTTGGCAAAAAAGCTGTAGTGGAAGTTAAACAAAAACGTAATTTGCACTAGAATATCCTCTTGGAAGCAATATTTGCAGACACGAAGCCTAGAGCAGCAAGGCAACGAACGGGGGTCAATCGGGTCGAATCAAGGCGAGTGTTTATTAATTACTCAGGCTGGAGCGTGGAACATCATAAGACCGCGCGGCCATAACTGTCTGTCGGTTGTCGGATTGCTCGTTCAGCGAATTACGAGCAGGACCGTTGAAATTTCATGGGCTTTTACCCCGCGGTTTCATTAAGACACGGACTCTCCGCCGTTCCCAGGAATTTCTTTCTTTTCAAATGGCAACTGGCGACCGTTCCCGGCATTCTGTAAATTACTTTCGCCGCGATTTAGCCGGTTAAACGACTCCTGCTGAAAACGCGAAGGGAATTGAAGAGTTATTTGGAACATGGTTGTATCTGCTGAAATCGTGTTTGGAGGTGTTCGAAGTCGAAACATTCTTTCGCCTGTTAAACCGCGAAAATGATCAAAATCTATAGCACACCTGCATTATTAATTCCAGTTAACACTAAATCTACGAGATTTATACAATTTCTAGAAATTACAAGACTAAATTTATTTAGAAATTCTTTCACTTTACTATTTCTTTTCATACGACCGATCTCGATCATCATTTTCGTTCTATAAAACGGCTGACGACAATCGTACATCAAGTTTTGTAGAGTCGCTGGTAAGAAAAATTGTCTTACTTTCCTATGACGTTTCAATTTGTATCGTTTTCGAGGAAAAGGTGTCTATTTCTTACCTGCCGTTTTATGTACAAAAATCTCAGAAGAAAATGAACAGAATGCTTCGAAAATAGATGTTTCGATTTTTAAGATGAGACCAGATTTGTCATCGTGTGATTCTCTCTTATAAAATGATAATAATTTGAACTACGACCATTTTTCGAAAATTAGAAGAGTGTTTAAATGTGTTCGGAGTCCATTGTAGATACTGTCGCAGTAGCGTATTAGTAATTTATACAATACAGAATCTACTTCCTCTCTGTTCTTTCTCTTTCCGCTAGTGCAGATGGAAGAGCGTAACGCGAAAATGAAGGAGGAGACGAAAAATGGGAATTCGATGTATTCTCGATAGCATCGCCGATAAACTGAGCACCTCGTCTCCAGCCGGTAGTTTCTTGCCTCGCATGGAAGCATCATGGCCGACGCCTCGATTACGAAACGATTTCATCGAGCTGCTCGGCGAAATAAATAACACAGCTCGCGATTTGTTGTCGATCTTATCCGCACTCTTTGAACTGCCTCGAGCCGCTAACGCTTGTTCAATTTTTATAAACCGCCTAGAACGAGTCGATCGTAAATAAATGTTTTCTGTTGACAGCTGATTATAGAAGATATTTTTTGTATGTTTCCCAAAGAGATTCTTCTTCAGATAAATGAATAACAATAACAATAACAATAACAATAACAATAACAACAAAGACGTGTATTACTGTTTCTTGACACGAAGAAAATTCTTGGGATCCTTTTATTAAACTTCGAGAGGTTAATTTGATTTGAAAAGCGATAATATAGAGTAGCTTTACAATTCTTTTTTTCCATGAAAATATAACAATCCTTATTGTTATAATTTTTCAGTGTTTTTATTCGGATTTCAATTGTGTTCACAAATTTATAGTCGAGCGTGAAGTAGAAATTAAGCATACTACGAGCGATTCAGTATACTCTTGACAAAGCGAGGATTTGAAGCGAATAGACTGGAAATATTTCATGCCGAACGTGGAATTAGTCCAGCCTAATCACGCAATAATAAATCCCACCAAAATCTCACCAATCTCCCACTGCTTTCCTGTCCAAAAATGAATTATTTCGTTTGCTCTATCGATGATTCATCAACGCGTTCTCCATGAGCTCCGCAGCTAATTCTTCTCGCTCAGGTGCAATTAATAATCGCAGTTCAAAATGAATCGAAGCTCGGGCGAGATTCGTCGATGAGCGCCGACGCGATATAATCTATGGCAACGTGCACGGAATAATGGAATTGAATCTAGAAATTTGCGGAGAACATATTATATTATAACATTAGCTATGAGATTCATGCTAACAAACAAATATAATAATTACTTTCGTTAAATATAAAATATATTTCTCTTGTATATCTCCCGTGTTTATCTGAATGAACCGACAGAACCAAAAGCTTTGTGTATCAAATCGATGTGTATTTATCCGGTCTGTGGTCAGCGATGAGCTGAATATGTTTATTCGAATTTGATATTAATTGTTAGCAAGTTGGACATACAGTTGCCCTGTCGCAGTGCTGAAACATAAATTTTGGCAGGTCGAATGAAGTCAAAACTATCTTTATGGTCATCGATAATTATACTGCAGTTTTCATGCGATTATGGCAGAAATTAATGTGTGTAATCTAAAACAGCGAAACAATTAACAGAAACGTGAAATGTTGATGTTTTAATTTGTTCAAATTCTTAAAGAAGAAAAAGATATTGAGCTTGGCTCGCATGTATGGCAATTACTGCAGACGATTTTATAACTTATAAACAGCCGAAATAAATTTTCCTTGTCGATAATTATTATAAATAACCGGAATAGAGTTGTTGAGGATTGCTCGGCCCGTATTTATGGCGGGGGGCCATGTGCTTGGGATCTTTCGACTGGCTAGGGTATGGGCCTGTCACCCGATCCTTCAGAGGGTCACATAGTCGATCGACCCAGGGCGCATGGTCGACCCTCTTCTTGCAAATAAACAGTGCCCTGCCATAAATACTGGGCCATCGACGGGCGACACGCCGCGAGTCGTGGAAAACGGTTCGTTTGGGACATGGGGCAATTAAGTCGAGAGGTTCCAGATCTCGGGGACTTTCCGAGGGCCACCCGCGGCCTGGGAACCCTCGGTTCGTGGCGCGGTACCCCTTCCCATGGTCCCAGGCGTTGTCTTTTCGGACTTCGAGTCATTTTCTTAGGCCCGTCGCGATTGGGCAGCTTTCCTCTGACGCCCACCCCTAATTCGTGAGAGAAGGGAGGACCGAGGTGTCCTCGGCGATGAATCTCGGTCCTCTCGTCAGATACCTTGATACCTTTGAAGTCTTAGATACATTTGATACCTTGATACATTAGAACGGTATAAGTGTTAGATGTATAGAATATATTAGGTTGTAATTCAAGTGTCTCCACCGGGTATAGTTAAATATAGTTCTGTGCGTTAACCCTCCCGGTGTAAAATTGTGTCCTCCTGTACCAGGAGGTGGTCCTTCAAGCCTTGATAATTCGACACAACACGTGTAAAATCCACAAAGCTCGAACGATCTTCGGATCAATCACGAGCAATTAACAAGAGTTTTTCCAACGATAACTCTTACGATTAACTCAAACAAATTTTTTTCCTCGGTAATGGCTGTAGCAATGGAACGCATTTTTCGGTAGCTTAAAACTATTATTTACAACGAGAAATATTCGAATCGAAAATAATAATTGTTACGCATTGACGGTTTTCGTATTGCTTCTAACGGATACCATCCCTGATCGTTTCGTGGCGATGAATGAAATGAATTGTAGCACGGTCGATTAGAAGATCGAGTGGTTTTGGATTACGAATTTTTCAGCGGCACGGAAATGGCCCAGTTAACAGATTACCCGCGCGCGCGTATGAAAACACTCGCGGGACAATGACGGCGCCGAAAGAATGAAAACCGGGGGAAAACGGAGCGAGCTCGTTTCGGCAATACCACTGGCGCACAACTATGCACGATGGAACATTCGTTTTTCCACGAGGAACGCCTGACATAACTGGGGAATCTTCGAGATTCGAGAGGTAGCTCAATCGACGTTTCCGCGATTTAACGAGATCTGTCCGACGACCGTTTCAGAGTCGAATTTCCGGCCGACGATCCAATCGGTCGAATGTACCTGCTGCGGATATAATTATCTGCATTTCAAACTATTAAGGTAACTTATTATAATGAACGGTCGTAGCTGTAGACTGCGAATTGAATCCTTTATTTAATCAGCTGGGTGCAGAACCCTGCAGTTCCTATTACAAATGTATACTTCGTACTCTGTATTTTTACTGATTTTTGCTGTTGCATACTTTAATATTTATGCTTACAGTATTTACTCATTTTTTAGGTACGATGTCATTTTTATCATATTTTTACTTTGAAGAATTTTCTGTATAATCTTAACAATTATACTGAAGACTTTCATGCGTTTATGGCACCTAGAAACTTTTGAGTTAGAGGGAAACTTTTACATTTACAAAGTACGATGATGTTTCCAGCTTCTGTTAAAGTTGAAATATTTTCTAGACTTTACACAATAATCTGGAAATGTTCAAGTTTACACGTAGGTATGAAGCTTAATTACAATTTCTGACTCGTAAATGTCTGTCCTATTAAACAAATTTAAAAAAATCTCGATTTTCCAGAAAATCGTAAAGTACATGAAGTCGAAGATATACATATATCTGAATTACATCTTCAGTCAAGATATGTAATTTAAAAAATGTGTTTATACCAATTAAACGTGACGTTGAATGTACTTCATAAATACGCATGTGAAAGCTAATGTGAAACGTGCACGACAATATAAAATATTCAACTCAGATTTTTCTGGTCGCATGGAAACATTTCTGGTTCAATAATTGAATTGCACTCAAATAGAAATGGTGAAAATATCTGGTAAAAATGTACGATAAAAATAAATAATAAAAATAAATGCTAAAAAATGATGGTAAAATAAATGGTAAAAATAAATACAAAAAATAAATGGTAAATATGAAAGATAAAAACAAATGGTAAAAATAAATGATAGAAATGAATAATAAAAATGACTGGTAAGCCATGAGAATTCGATGACAAGCATAACCCCCAACAAGCCAAGGAGCCTAAACGACGCAGAGAGGCGTAATTGCATATTTAATCGTCGAGAACCGTGCAACATCGAACGATAGTGGACCCAGAAACGATAGTAAAACCGTCGTGATAGCGAGACTTAATGCACTGAAGATAACCGTAATGTAGGGAGGGAGGATTTAGCGGGGGTGAGTGTGCGGAAGGGTTGGGTCGCCGAAAATAATGGCGGCGGCTTACCGCGGGTAACGCGTTTTGCAGTTCATTCATTTTTCCGCGATCGCGTCTCGACGATTTCCTCGTTGAGACGGGGGTGGCTGATGGGGTGGCTGATGGGTTGGCCTGTGGAATATTAATATTTTATTCGAAGCGATTCGTGGCGTCAGCGGCGCGGCAGAATTCCAGTGAGTCGAGACGGGCTCGATTGTCGTGGTATTTAAGCCGTTAAATGTTTCCGGGTCGACGATGCTGCAACCAGCCACCCCCACTGCGATTACTATCGCGCGATATCTCACGAGTCTCGGCGGACGCGTTATGCCATTCTGGAGATTCAACTCTCCGGTGATCGTTGATGAGCTCTGTCGTCTGCGGTCTCACGATGTATCTGTCTTGTTTGTACTTTCATAATCTTAAAAAGATAAGAAAAGCCAGTTCTCGAAAGTCATGCAAGGATTCAAGATATTATTCTTCAACGTTATATCGGATTAACTCTTTTTAATCTCTTATATCTTTTAATCCTTTCGTTACACTCGAATGCCGACTTTGAGACGTCATTAAAAATTCTCATACGTAATCTGAATCAATTTACACATTACTGTTGTTTCTATTAGGGTGTAATAGTATCCCATAAGTTTCTTTCTTTTTTCTAATATGAAATGAATAGACAATATTTTGCTGTTTAAGATATTATTTATTTTGTTATATAAGCACCCTTTTGTTCTATATACCTTTTTCCATCTCTCAGGAAGCCTCATTATGCCTTCTTTCCAAAATTATTTTTTTTTGGACAAGAAATCTCTAAATCTTTTAAACCAATTGCGAACGGTTGTAATAGTTATAGCAGCATCTCCATAAACGGTACAAATTTCGTAGACAGTATTCTTTACGCTATCACCTTTTTTGAAGCAATGAAGCATAACATGCCGTAAATGTCGCCTTTCACTACTCATCTTTAACGCTGTGAATGAAAGTTTTAAAAGAGACTATTTCACAAATGAAATGTACTGTAAAAAAGCTCTGGGACGACTAAACCGATGACATAGACGGCTAATAGATAAACCTGCATGTTTACACAAGCAGAGCCAAATAAGGCCATCCATAGCGCGATGAGAAAGAAACTTATGGGACACCCTAATATTTAGTAAATTG
>CM052161.1:12532573-12612578 GCA_028455555.1 Augochlorella aurata | reverse complement strand
CGCGATGAGAAAGAAACTTATGGGACACCCTAATATTTAGTAAATTGTTAAATGTGTAAGTATGGTGTGAAAACACGTGCAAGATTTCACTACTTTCTTATGTATAAAATGTTCTCGTTCGAACGAAATTTCTGATTCGGACTCAACTCGACTTGCCTCATACCCAATGCTTTCCTATTTTGATTATTCGGAAATATGAATCAATTTATAAACGATTAAAGAATAGAAGTTCAATGCAACTTGTTGAAGAATCATCCAATCGTAATCACCCAGTTTAAAGTATGTTAATCCCTTGCACTATAACAACGAGTCAGATTCGCGATGAAGATTTTATACATAATTTGCTAAATATAAATGTCTAATTTCTTCAAGATTGAAACGAAATTTGATTCTTCTGTTACCAAAGTTCAGGAATAAAAGTAAATAAAGGCATACAAGAAACAAAAATTGTCACGGTCGAATCGAATTATCAGCCTAGTCTATTCCTTCTATTCTGCTCAACTAAAAATTCTGTCAAAATTCAGAATATCGTGCCTGATTATGTAGAAAATTCAAAATTCTTCCATAATGTATAGTTGAGAAAAATAGAAGACATAGAGCATAATCTGTTAATAGAATTAGCCCCTGTAACTAACCATGTAATGAGAGTGCCGACTTGAATCCTGGCCAAGAGGTTTTTCTCTTGAGTGGTTTATCAAAAATCAATTTGGTCAGGGGTCGCATCTGGCCACCTTATCCAGCTATCTACTCTTTCTATTAAATCTTGCTGGCGAAGACTATCCCCAACGAAACTTTCGCCCAACCGTCCCAAGGAAACATTTCAAAGAGCCCTCACCCCTAAGCGATCCATTTGAGAATTCGCCGTAGAGGATGCCCGCGCGAATCACAGAGGCAGATCGTTAAACCGGTGGACGAGGGTTTATCGTTGGCGACTAAAATCGCCGTCAGTCGTTGGGAACGGTTCTGAGACAGCGTGGAGGGATTACGGGGGCTCGTAAACCGGCGATGCTTAGCCACGACCAGCCAGGACGAGCGCCGCCGCAACGTATCTAGAAACGGGGATATGCTAGGAGCAGGGAAAAAAATCGTATACAAAGGAGTTGTTTCCGCGTCGCGACGCTTCGGTTGGGGGAGGGGGCAGCTCGGAACCACGGGGCAGAACGTCGTAACGATACGCGCCAAGTGTCAAGCGTCCGTTCCAGGACAATTGAGAGGGCGTCGCCTGTGAAATTCCGACAGCCGGCTGGCTCTCCGGGTCGATGGCTTTTGTCCCGCGGTCCTGCGTTGCTTGCTTGTTTGTCCTCTCTCTCTCTCTCTCCCACTCTCCTCCCTTTCTCCCTCTCTCTCTCCACTCCCTGCTAGCTATTTCCGAGGTTGTGTTCGATGGTTTTTCCGAGCACGGTTTCCAGGAACCTCGGTTTGGCTGGCTAGCGTTAGCTGGAAGATCGAGAACCTCTGCTACGTGCTATCCCGGGCTCCATTGTTCTGGACATTTGTAGCGAAATGTCCGAGACAAATGGAAACGAGGCTGAGTGGAATGAAAGTTTGGGAACCGGGCTAGGGACGCCGTTGCAGGCTGACCTTCGGATCCTGCTGGCTCCTAATGCCGTTCGTGGACAGAGGATTTTAACTCGAGTGTCTTTGGAGTTGCTATAGCGTTCGGCTGGGAAGAGCAGTGGATTTTTCTGGGAGGTGTTGTCGGAACATTTCGAGAGAATTTGACGTAGATTTTAGAGCTGCTGCATTTGAGGTAGAGTCAATAGAAATGCGTAAGAAAGTTTGTATTAAGTGTCTTCGAGACGTTTCAGAATTTTAACAGGGGAAAGTAATGCGTGGGGTAGTTTTGAAAATTAAAGCATTCTTCGTTAAAAATAATACGTGTCTCTAACATATCCGTTTAAAGCGATTATTTAACGGTATTAATATCGACGTGGGCACGAGAATAGAGTATCTGTGTTAAAAATAAGAGAACGTCTCTTGGGGGTTGCTTTATTACCTGCAGAAAAAAGTCTATAAATGCTAGAACATCGACCTGAGCACACAGATAGAATTTCCCTGTTAAAAATAGCATGTTTCCTGTAGAACTCTATTTGAAACAAGATATTCAAGATATATTTGTATGATATACCAGCCGTATCTGCTGTACATACCACAGATTGTATTTCTGAGATTATAGCATAGATATATTATAGGAGTTCAACTATTTTTAACCTTCTCCTTATCTTCTTCATCGACCAAATATTTGTGGTTGCAAAAAAGTACCCCAATGTCACGTGTTTACATTTTTGAGTTATTACAACTTGAAGTGTAGCTTCGTTAATGCTCCATATTAATAGTGTCTGAAATTGCATTTTTTTTAACGTATCGAAATTATTTTTGTTATTTTTTCTGATAAATAGATAAACTCTGTATTCTACAGCACAATTAATGTATACACTGAAATTGTCTCTGACATGTGGCGCTCACAAATTATCAGAGTTAAATTGTATAACATCCATTTTGGTATCAACATTCTTACGCTTTGCGCCACCTAATAAGATATAATAAAATGGGCACATAGAAGTGACAGGACAGTCGCAATGTTAATCAATTTGAAGTATCTTTATATACAGCCAATACAATGAGGAAAGGAATCGAATGTATAACATCTAGCAATGAAGTGGGTGGTGGTGCCAGCACATTCGAGCAGCTCTGTAAAATTCTATAGCGTTGAATTTAGAACACCGAATTTCAAAATGATTTTGCATTTCACAGAACTTTCCCAGAAATAATATAACACGGGAATGTTGTTTCGTTCGCGAATATAATAGCCCATACCGCGGTAATAAAATAGCGGCGGCTTGTTACTCGCTCTGGAGTTGGAGTTACGACCGAGCCGTGTCCCTTAACATCACGAAGTTACTAAATTGTCAAACTTTTCGTACAAATAAAGTGCGACGAAAAAAATGATTAAAGCCCCCTATAGCTTAGTTCAGCGCGGGGTAGCAACAGAGTAAATTTTTGCAAAATTTATTACCGTATGCTCCGACGTGGAGTGAGTCCGAGCGAAAAACCTGAGAAAAAAATGACCGTAGAGCGTGTTGCCAGTGAAATGTCCATCAGCTTGGGAACATGTTCTGCTTTCTAGCAAATAGCCAGCCCCGTGAAAAAGGCTGAAATATTTTTGCCTATGCTTTCATTCTACTTAGGCCAAGTAGCCGCGGATCGTGACGTTTTACAAGGACTGTGCATTCTCTGCAGTCTCTTCTGCTCGCTAGACCACGCGTTCATCACGAGGTTGAATCGTGAACTACTACTGTTTTCATCTAGCAACTTTATCCGTCATTCAAATAGGGAATACATATACTTTCAATTGAGTCGTAACATTACATAATTCAATCTTTTAAACCTATGCAGGACAATTGAGAAACACTATGGTTATTCTCATGTACCACGGAATTGTTGAGTTATTCATGAATATAATGTAAAGCTGCAAAATATGTGACTATTAGTGAGGATACCCACGTTGAGCCAGGCTTGACATAGGATCACAAGCAATTAAAGACCGTGAATAAATACTTAAGCTGCAACTTTGTTAAAATGATCATCCACAAATCATTATTTAATCCTCCGAATAATATCGTTTTAAGAAAGCTGTTGTACTTCTAATTTCATACATTCCTGGATACAATTCTTTTTTCAAAGTGCAATGTAAGACTCTATGAAGAATACGACTAATGGACAACAATTTTTAATGAATGAACAACGATATTCCACTGAATGATATTGTACAAACAAATTTATCGCCGTTTCATTGAACGTCATTAGTAATTATAATTGTAAAGGTTTAATTGACGAGAAATCAAACATAAAAAGTACTGATTTCCGAATCTAAAAGGCAGAGTACGAGTCCTGTTAGTTTTATCGAACGCCTCGACCCTGAGCCCTCTTTTTCAATCGCTATCCTCTACATTCTGGACACCACAAAAAACATAGTACCTCTACCGTAACTGTCATCCGGCAAACCCGAAGTTGTGACAATTATGACCAGAACACTATCTCCAAGTTTTGGTTACAATTTCAGAATTTCAGCAAAATTGATGCACACGGTCCTCGTCTCGCTAGTAAGATACGATGCCAATCCTAATCGTCAATCACGAGCAAGCAATAAAGATCGCCAACTCGAGGCACAAGCACACGCGTCCCCATCAAGATGCGAAGGTCCGGTCAGGAACAACCATAACCAGACCCGGAGGCGCCGCAATTGGCCCGCAATCGTGCCGCAATCGCGCGGTCGATCGCATTACACGGAATTAAGACGACGAGGACGAGGATCTGCGTGGGCGGATGGTTGTAGAATATCGTCCGGTTTACGACACCGATTTCAGTCCGGTGTCAGCGTCGATAGGCGATTATCTCGCAGCGGAATCGGGACCCGCACCCTTAACGCTCCCGCAACCCGCTCGCGCGGAGTGTCTGCGGCGGATTGTCCTGCAGCCGAGCCGATAACATGCGGCCAGATGCACTCGGCTAGATGCACTCGGCCGAGCGGACGTTCGCTCTAGCATGCTCCCTTTATAATCGCTCGGACATTTTTCTGTTTCCTTTGTAAGGCGGAATCGAGGCAATGTCGATACCCGCCCTCACAGCTACCTTTGTTTCCGTTATCCCCCCTCTCTCTCTCTCTCTCCCGGATTCTCCATCTCTTTTGCTTTAGTTGTCTACGATCCGAACGCGTTCCGATCGACAGCGAAGTCCGGCGACATTCGATTTAAATTCACTTCTCTGTAATGCGTATTTACGTGGAGATTAGTCGCCGCGCGGTATTGAAAGCCTCGGAGGAAAACGGTTACCCGTCGAAGGTTTATCTCGATCCTGGGAAACTATCGCGGTGGACGGAGAAATGGGAATTGATCGCGCGCCGAGGAATTGGTCGATTTGGTCTAGGTGCGCGGGAATTGCGGCCGATTGCGAGCACGAGGCAGATGGAAGTATGATTGCGTCGGTGTTCCTTGGGGATGGATTTTTCTGATCGATTTCGGAGTTTGATCTATGTGTGTGTTAGCTGGGCTTCTGAGCGACAAGTAGTAGCAACCGATCACTCATCAGAGAGTTGACTATTAGCTTAACTGAGTGTGTTTAACATTGATCAGAAAAGTAATGCAAGTTTGTTATTCCCATGGGAGGAGTACATGTTCCATACTATCAGAGAAGTGGTATCGGTCTGCCATTGAGCAGATAAATATTGTAAATTAAAATTTACTGGACAAATAGAATAAGTTTATTATTTATGAGAAAAACTTGATGTTACCTTATTTATTGTCACACAATAAATATGAATTATTACATGCTGAACATGTAGCGTGGGTTTCTGATTCATTAGAAAAATTGCATTACTTTAGCATTTATCGGGAAAGTAACATTACTGTGTCATTGCCAAAGATGTAATATATTACAGCAACAGAAGTGATATATGTGTATCACTGGTCAGGCAATTAGCACAAATGGAACATTGGCCAGACAAGTAGTTTGAATCGATGAATGATGAATGAAGTAGAATGAATAAATCAGAACTCAGAAAAAATACGTGCTGGGCAAAGCAATAAAACAGTTTAGAAGTAGCATACATCGATCACTGGCCAGACCATAATAACATAACAATTACAACGGAATAGTAGTAATACATTTATAGAGTTTGTAACACTTTAGAGTTATTTAATGGTATTTTCGAAACTCCTGCAGTTTCCAAGAAGGATTGAAATCAGGTTCCTGTGGTGGAGAGATACCACATAGATATGAGTGTAGTGGATTAACTGCACTGCGGATTCCGTGAATTTGTACTGCATACCATTGTGTAGGACACGTTCAACGAATTACTTGAGCAAATTTTAATAGCATTACTGTGGTAAACCCGAACTACACAAATCTTCAATGCTGGTACTTAACCGTTTGAGTCCCAGGGGGTATTGAAAAAACACTGTCGAAGAATCCCAAACAGCGCAACCGCGCTTTCTCTAAATGAGTACGAAAACACCCAAGCAGCGCGATAGCGCTTGTTTTATTTTATCTTGAGAAATACCAAGCGGCGCGATAGCGCTTCGTTTATTTTACATCGGTGAATCACAATCGGAGCAATAGCGCTTCTTGTATTTGTTAGGTAACGCGGTTCTCGTCTTTTTCTCATCGTATTCTTGCGTATGTGTTTCTCATTGTTAATAGTTGTGTGTTTCAAAATGATTGACTGTCTAACTTTTTTAAATTTGGTGCATTGCCCAAAAAGGTAGAATGAATCGAAAAAGAAAATCAATTAAAAGGAGCTGTGTGATGTACTTGCTTCAGTAAATCTGAGCGCGCGACTTCAATAATCGGTAACGCACCGTCAGGTTAGGCCAAGTGCGGTTAGGTCACGCCCCTTGGCAAATAGTAGGTTTGGCATTGTTTAGAGCAGTTTTAGGGCAGCTTTAGGGTACTTTTGTAGTACTTTTGGGATAGTTTTGGAGCATTTTTATGGTAGTTTTAGTGTAATTTTAGGACAGTTTTGGGCAGTTATGGGGTACCTTTGAGATAATTGTGGGGCAGTTTTGGGATACTTCTGGTATAGTTTTGGGGCAACTTTACGACAGTTTAGTAAAGGCGGTTACGTCAATGGGGATGCCTTGTAAAGGTGTTTCCTTCAAGGTTACGCCAAGATCTCGTCAAGGTCAAGTCAAGGTCATGTCACGCCCCCCGCATGGTCGCCACCTTGCCGTGGTGCGGGGGCTTAAGTAGCCGCAGTGATGTCTGGGGCAATGCCTGCGGGAACTTCGGTTCCTGGCAGGGTCACCCTTGCCGGTAAGGCCCAGACTGAGTGGTGAAAACTAAGCGCGACCGAGTACCATACCGTAAGCCTGTGGTCATGTTTTATAGGCACGGGGGTCTTGCCTTAATCCGCCGGGCCGCGAGGATGACAACCTCTATAAAAAATCCCTAGCCCCAAGCAGCGTTGCGCGGTGAGGAGGGTGCGTCTGGATGTAGCGCCAGGCGTGGCTGGTGGGTGCACCAGTCTTTAGCGGACAACTCCAGGGTACCTTGCGCCCCCCTGGCGGTATTAGCCTTCCCCGGGTAAGGCCGCTCTGCCCGGGGTGACTTTCATTCCGACCCACTCGTGGGTCTCATTATGGAAAGTTCATTAAAAAAAGAGGGAGGGAGGCGTTTTAACGCACAATGCTACGACTCCGGCAATTGAGTTTGCGAATTTGGTAAAAATACGAGCTCCCATAAAAGTCTATAATTTACCGCAGGCGATGTCAAATTTTCGACGTGCTTCCGAAACGTTACAGTCTAAATATCGATATTACAACACCGAGACATCTTTTGTTCTCAATGCGACCAAATTTTGAACACAAGAACCACTCCAATGTATCCAAAAGAGTATTGAAATAAATAATAGTATCAAATTGTGCGCGCAGTCGTCGAAAGTGATTTAAACACACTTGGACCATATAATGAATGAATATTTGAAATTATGACCTCGAGATGCACGAAGAAGTGTAAAAGAATTCGTTGAAGTCAAATATGTATCAAATGGATGAAAAAGCAATTTAAATATTCCGTAACTGTTTTTCAGACAAGTTTCCTATTACTTGTACATTGATCAAACAAATTCCTAAAAACCCTTTCATCGTATAAACGCTAGAAAAATTCTAAAAGTTACTACTAGCCTGAGAATGTATTGTAGAATCAACTCCTCGCCAAGAAGCAACGCATAAGTGCACACGGATAGACGAACGTAAAGTATTTACAGAGTAACGGCCGTAGTATATCGCATGATATTACGGAGGGGAACGCGTGGCAAGCATCAGCAGTAACAGCAGCAACAACAACGGTAGCAGTGCAGCAAGGAGCAGCAGCGGCATCGTAACACGACAAACGAAGTATGTTGATTATTCTGTAATCTCGGACAGAGCGCGGAATCCCTGTTTCGTAGCGGTGCGCGCCGAGCTTTATGAACTTCCGTCGACGGCACGTGAACTCATAATGGAAATTGCCGGTCCCATCGTTCTTTTATTCTCGCCGCGAGGCGAGCCGTCGCGCGTTGCAGCCGTTAGTCACGGGACGCGACCTAATATGTTTACCGGCGGACGATTTTGGCTCCCGGCCAAATTAATTTCGAACGAGCCCCGCTTGAAATTGTAATCGACTGTTTAATCTTCGGATTGAATTGTCCGCGGGAACGGGCGGGGGCGGGCGGGGAGCGCCGGGACAACAGCCGAATCGACGACCCCTACAGCTTTACGACGGTTATTTTGGATCTTGATTTCGTAGCCGCGCGATTGCTTGTCCGCACGCCATCCTGTTCCGCACCGATGTCGCGCGGAATTACGACTGCGATCCTGAACACTGTTTACCTGGTTCAGAATCGATTACGCACACCTCGCGCACTCTTCTCTAATTAAAAATGATAACCCTCCAATGTGTAACCTATGCAACTTAGGTAATTCCATCGGTCACATTTATTACATCCTGCCAAAAGTTTCAAAGAGCAAGACATTAAGTCTATTGGTAAACCTTACCAAATTTAGTGTGAAATTAATGTAATTTAAATGGCTACTGTAACTGTGTGGATGCTAATGAACTGCGGGTTGATACAACTTTACGAGTAAACGAAAGAGAAAAAGCACTGTTCATCTGGTCGATTTACAGAGTCTAAGGCTCTTCGCAAAGTAGAACTTTTCTGTGACACAGTGCTGCAGCGTAAAAATACTGTTGCATTCCTCCAACGGGAAATAAATTTTTTTCTAGTATAATCCGTAATATTTTTATTTTTGGTTCTGTGACGACGTCCAACAATAAAGTTTGTTGCGATTGAATTACGAAGTAACGCGGAATAAATTAATTAGTGCTGCTGGAGGATTGCCAGAACATAGTGTCTCCTTTCGAGCATTCGCTGTGTGGAATTTATTGGCAAGATATGTCCGATTTATTGTTTAGAGGTAGATCGAATGAGTTATTACCATTTTTTTTTTTGGATATATTCTATTGTGAACAAAAACGTTGACACAGCCGCCTTTCAATTATACAGTTGTATAGAAATGTGACACACAAAAGAATATTATAACGAAAGCGATTCGACTGGCATCGTGTCATTTCTTGACACTGTTTTACGTTTTCATATAAAAACATTTTCATTGGAAATGATTAAATATGTTTCTTAGTTCAAGCGTACATTGCAATTAAACTGGAGAAAAGTCTAAATAAATCCAGTATTTCTATTTGTATAAAGTAACAAAGTAAAAATATACGCAGTTACTAAATTGTTTCTTCTCTTCGTCATTTTAATATGTTGAACAGTTTTAAATTCGTCTAATCATTCCATCGCTCTGAATTTCAACTCTTCATTTTTCTGATAAACATATAAAATCCGAAGTCTGGTACATAAATGCAAAACTAAGATGCAGTATGTATGGCATTCTAAAATTATCGATATGGTAACCCACTAGGAATTTGCAAACCTGCATCATCTTCTGTAACAGACCGTTCCAATCGCAGCACGGGCGCGATACGCTTATTTTTTCACTTTTTCGAACCGATTGGCGGCATTCATCGATTTGCGAACAGTAACGAAAGATCCATGATGCCGTTGATCCTCGATCGGCCGCAAAGCTGCAGCGAGAATTTATCGCGGGTACGGATTTGCGCCTCGCTTTTTTCCCGACCGTAGCCGAACGAAACGCGATGAGCTTTTTCTTCGGCGAGCGAATGATCCGGGGTGAAAAGAGAGGCCCGTTCAGGCGCGAAATATGTAGCGACGCGAACAGTTCATGGGGAAAGTAATCTCTCTGGTGCGCGGACGACGTCTATTCGCGGGATTTATCGCGCATAATTCTTCCCTGCGCCCCGGCCGCGTTTCCTTCTGTTTCGGTGATTTACAAACAATGCTTCCGACGCGACGTCCCGCGGGACGGCATCGAGAAGATCACTCTGGGACGGCGCGGGAGAGAGTCTGGTCGCTTGAATTTGAAATATCGTCTCTACTGCCGCGGAAATTCGCGAACATTCTCGGAAAGAGCAAAAATGTTTCTGATATCTACCAGTATTTTGCCTCTATCGTCGGTTCGCATTTTACGGAGGAAAATGTAACGAAGGGTGTGTTGTTGTTTCTTCGCTTGGTATATGTGCTTGTCCGTGTCTCGTTTGTTTCATTCCTCAGCAAGCAGAAATATTTTATTTACCCCGTTCTATAATTCATGCTTCTGAAGCGGTCCCGCGGATTATGGTACGTGACGAGTGTCTCACGCTGGCTGCGTACACTGTTTACACCTACTGCGACGTTTACAATATAATAAGAACGTGTATCATTTTATTCGGTGGGAGGTAGAATAGTTCTACCCAAGAATCAAGTGTTGCTTCTGCAACAAATTCGATCTTAACGTGATAATCAGACCGCGGATTTTATACGTTCGTGACAAAAATTAATAGATCAAATGCAGAACAATAAAACTGTTTAATGAATCCGAAAATACAATTAGAATATTTTCAACTCATTAAAATTACGTAGATATGAAACAAATGGCTATAGAGCTCGCGTGGTTTTCAATCGGGGCAGACAATTTTTATTTTGCATAAAGTTCAGCATCCTGTATTAAGGACGATTAACTATTTTAAGATGAATTGTCACTATGCAATAAAATAATACATGAAGCAATAAAAAATATGCACTTTTAAGCAAATCGACATTAACGATCATGAGAACTCCGAAACAAATGATCACGAAGAAAAACTACTTTTTACATCGTATCTACTCGTCTCATGATACTAGACAAATTCCATATAAAACATAGTTCGTAACATCACTATTGGTGCAGATATTTCGATGGCAACGTTTAAGTGGACCACCGTAAATATTATCGGTTACGTAATAAAATCTAATCTAGGTACTCTGAGAGGCAAAATATATTAATTTTAAGCTCAGCGCGATATTGTTGACAGTGCATGCTCGCCTTGTTTCCAGATAGTTCGGTGGGAAAATTCTTCCTTGGAATAGCGAGTTCGCGGGCGCCGTTTTCATAGCTAATGTATATGTGTATATCGGAATAATCATGCACCGCAGGCCATCGCGAAAAGAGGCGGTCTGTTCAGCCAACGATGCGTTAATTACGCAAATACCGCGAACTCATTAGCGGCCTCTAGGATTGCGAGGGCGCGAACAAATAAATAAATAAATTCCCTCCGTGCCGGGCCGTGTGTTAATAGTGTTTCTGTGGGAGAGGGGGCTCTAGCGAGAACGCGTGAGCAGCCCACGGATGTCCCGCAGTCGCGTTTCTCCATTTATTGCGAATAATCGACAACCGAGCACCGGGACGTTGTACACCCGCGGCTTTCATTCCAGTATTTTCGCCGGGAGATGCCGCCGAAATTATTAGCGGCGCACACTCCTCTCGTTAATCGGATAAATCTTATTATTTATCCGAAATCTAATTGCGAGCTCGATTTATGAGGATGGAATTCGGTTTGCGGCGATAGCAACCGCTCGCTCATCAATATTAACCGCGGAAACCTGTATGAAATTGCTTGCTAATTTCTCTCAAGGAAATACAATCTGGAGCCTACGATTTCGCTCGTGGTCGAGCCGCGAATCAGGCGGTTTCTTTGTTCATTTAACCCCTTGGACTGTAACAACTAATCAGTCTCATGATGGAGATTTCGTACATGGTGTACGAATGCTATTAATTTCGTCTATATCGAAACAAAATTTGATTCTTCTGTTATCAAAGTTTAGGAATAAAAGTAAATGAAGACATACTGCATAGCAAAATTACCCTGTTTTATTGTGAGAGTGATTAAAGATGAATGAAGAACACGCGAAGGATTAATACTCGAATGCCGGACCTTTTCAATAAAAATATAATCGAGTATGCTTATGATCATTTCTCACCCCATTTAGAAATTTTTATCAACATATCTTTCAAAATATCACTTCTAGACACTTGAAGGTTTCTTAACGGACCTTAATACAACATGTGAAAATTGGAATGAATTGTCAGAAACTAGATAGTCAAATAATATAATTTATATTCGGAGTTAAAATGGAGTTCGGAACAAAGAAATTCCTTTTAACCTACGCTTCGAGCCCGTTTCCTCGTAAAACAGCACCATTCTTCCAACAAAGTACAAACAAATTTGACAATGCAAAAATTCCTCAGAATCGCCATTCGAGTATAAACAGTTAATAGACTGAATCAGATAGATGCAATTCCTGAATGATGAAACACGAGAATACGGCTTCAATGAAAACTGTATTCGCACAATGGGTAAGAACATATACTTTGAATTTGTACAATTCAAAGATGACATGTTTACTGCGGTTTCGTACAGTCCATTCAGATGAGAGATCTTATTTGCGGATTCGTGCAAAGGCCTCAAAGATAAAACCCCTAGAAAGAATTAGAAAATGAGACGACTACTTTGAATTCCCGTGGGTATACCGATACAATATTCGCTTGAAATTCGCACAACTAATTGAAAGATAAAATACTTCCCTCGACTTCGTACAACAGTCTGGAACACGAAATGAAAATCGAGACACGTGGGAGAGATCTCGTAAGTCAAGAAGAACATCAATCACTTAGGTTGAACATTTTCCAGGATGAATGTAGGAATTTTTCGCACTCGCGGGACGTTTTCACGGGGTTCGCGGCGATTCTCCATCCAGGTTGCACCGATGCAACGTTGCAGGGAACTTGCAAGTATAATAAATTGAAGGAAGCATGGGGAGGCGCGTGCGTCGAGCTCTTTATCTCGTGCACAGTACATTTACCTTCTCGCGACCGGTTCGACGCTTTCGCGACTATGCGCCGTGTATAGTCGTTCGACGCGATTTCCTGGGCTTTTTTCCGACCGTCGGGCCGTCGCGTCAGGTGCACCCAACGCCTACGCTTTGCCTCCCATGCTATCTCTTTCTTTCTCCCTTTCTCCCTTTCTCCCCCCTCATATCGCGGTTCGACGTTCGTCGACGTAACGCGACAAACGGCCGCGATACTGCTCCGCCATTCTGCCGGCCCTCCTTCAAACGCGGATGTTCTCTGCGTCCTTTGTGCAAGCCCATCGGACCAGACTGCCTGAGAGCTGCTTCGACTTTGCGACCGCGGCGAGACAAAAGCCGTGCAGCGCCACGACGCGACGCGACGCGATGCGACGCCCGCGCTCCAATGCGCCCACCGACCGTTTAAATATCGCGGTCGAGGACAGGGACGATCGACGACCCTTCTCCCTCCCGGCCTATCGGACCCATTCTCTCGCCGATTGCTTCCAGAAATTATTGATACTCGCGGTCCGCGCGGAAAACCATGCTAGGTTAACAGACGAATAAATAGGCAAAATGCAGTGCAGATTAGAGTATACTGCAGATTTGGTGCTTTTATCACATAAACGAGTTACAGTTGGATATTATTCGAAATGTTATTATCATTCGAATAAACATTCATTTGAGGTAATTATCAGAATGAATACTTTCTAGTCAAATATGTTATTCGAATAACAATTAGCCATTATTTGTTATGAATTTTTTATTTATTTATAAGACTAATTCTTTATTCTATCGATATATTCGAATAATTTTTTATTTTATCGATTTATTAGAATGATTCTTTAATTTATCTATTTATTGTATCGATTTACTCGAATAGAGAAACAAGCGTTCCAAAAAGAAGTTAATTGTAAAAAGAAGAATTAACTTCTTTCGAAAAGAAGTTAGGAGGAGACTGCAAATCGTTATGCAAAATAAAAATTGTCTGCAAGAAACTGGAGACACTCGGGATTCGTTTCTCATTTGTAATAATCCTAGAAAGTTGAAAATAATGTTTCGATACTGCTCCATTTCTCTAATGATTTTACTGTTTCGAATTGTAACTATGCATTTTTCCCATAAGTGCATAAAATCCGCAGACTTCTAAAAAGTCAACGTGTTGCACAGCTTCACGCTATAAAGCTAAACAAAGCGCACACTTTGTGAATTATGTCCGAGGCACACAAACTTCGTAGAAACTTTACTGTTAGGTGTTTCAAACGTGCGCAGATTAAACCACATTTGAGAATTTTGTCCCTCGGAGGTATCCATACTTACACCATTATGTAAACCGTAAAGTGCTGGCTAACGAATATACGATTGGACTAAAATAGTTAAAATATCATTCGAGCCCTCATCAGTGTTAATCCTAACTGGTAATAATCTTCTGTGGTCAGAGAAAAAGCCGGTATATGATGGCGGGATTCCAGAAATATCAGGATTTAGTCGGAAGCTCGTTGCAATTACCGTTCCGAAATGAGAATATTCCATCTTGGCCGACTCTCGACACGACGTACAGTATATCGCGTGTGATTATGTATTAAGGCACGTGCTTCCGCCCGTCCCGAGCAGGAAGGTTTCAAATCCACTTTACCGTAATGCGACCACGCGATGCTCTATTTGTTTTGGCCTGGGACTAAACGTATTTCCACTGGTTGAATAGAAATAGTCCTTATCCAATTCGCTCGATCTCCAACGGGCCGCATTCTACTTGGCGTGGCCGAGTGCGGACTTTAATCTACTCTTCCGGCCGCAGAGGCTCTTAATCTTCTTACAGGGCGCCATAGTGTGTAAAATTCTACTCGTCTGACCTACCGGGTATTCTATATCCAGCTTGTCTGACCGCAGATGGACTTCTTCCACTTATCCGATCAGAGGAAACTTGACGCTGTCCGATCTGCAAGATATCGTTTCTTTTGTCTGACCGACGATCTAATCTACCTCGAGGAGTTGTGGGACTGTACACGCTTTGTCCTAAATTATCCCCTTGCAACTGGGAAGCCCAGTTTGTATCTCTTAAAATGTCATTGCGTAGATTTAATTGAGAATAAATAATGCGATAACTTAACTATTAGACTCATTTTCTTGTTGATATTTTCGCTGTCTTCTCTTAGTCTCTTTAGGTCAGCTTTCTTTAAATTCCATTCTCAAGGACTTCACACATGCTGTAATCTTTCGCTTTTATACGAATTCGTATAGTCGTGCAACGGAATGCCCGAATTATTCTCAGCAGCTTCTACTTTTACAAATTTCTTTAAGTGATTTCAGAAAGTGCAACGTTTTTTAAGTTGTTTCTAAGAACTAATATTTTCACTCTCTTTAGCTCTACTATCTTTTAGATCTTATTCGTAAACAGTTTTGCTTTAACGACTTATTTTTTGTTACTTGCCTGCCGCCCTCTCTCGCTTTCATGCACATACATACAATCGTACAACAAATTTATTCCAAGATTTCAGAAAGTGGAACAACATTTTATAAACTGTTGTTTTTTGTATTTTATAAACGCATTTATTCATTATTAAACTTAATTGCTATATTTCTTGAGGTTTTAGTAAACTATATGATTGTTCCTTACCTGTGCGCTATTCGGGCAGCCTTGAAATTCGTATCTGTAACAAAAAGAATAATAGAATACATAAATATAGAAATTTTATGAAAATGTGATTCAAAGTATACAGTTTATTTAAAGAATCTTGGAAATTACTTCCACCTTCCAGTTATTACTTTTAACGATACTTATTCATATTTAAAGATCTTTAAAGTCGTCTTAAAAGTGTCTGGCAAACAAAATAAGTATTCACATTCGATTTATAGAAATCTTTATTTGTTGTTTATTTTATGCTACTTTCCCTACATTGTCCGTACTGATGATCATCCCTAACCAATACATCGTGCTAACCACTTGCGCCATAAAGACGTGCCACGCACGTCGAGATGCTTTTGTTCAAAAACCTCCAGCGACGTGTATACCATGTCGATAGGCATAGGTAATGCGTGTTATATCGTAGAGCGCGGCACAGGAACCGAAAGTTAAATCGTAGCGGAAGTGGTTAAGAATATTATGTTCAATTTATATAATATCGAACAAGACAAACACACAGAAGTCTTTACACAGAAGGAAAATGTATTTTCCATAGTGTACTCGTCTTTCTGGGTCCATTTGCACAATCATCCTAATCCAGAACAGAAATTCTCCTCTTCAGACCTGTTTCACCACAGTCCTCTCACTGTTACCACAATTTCGACACCATCCTCCACAATAATCTAAAAAATAGAGTGGCACAGCATACCGGGAAGGGATTTTTCTTAGCAAGGACAAGCGACCTGGGTTCGAGCTAAGGTGAACGTGCTCATTTTCGAGACCGTTGATGGTTATTCGGACGGCGACCCGATCCCGGGGGTGGAAAATGGGTCGCGGAGCTCGGCCCAGAGGAAAGTTGCGTCCAGAAGGGTGGGGAGAGAGAGAGAGACGCGGTGGGGGGTGAAATCACGGTCGAGCGGGCATAGGTACGAAGAGAGGGCGTCGCGGATCTAAAACGAGCGTCGGTCCGCAGACTTCGCGGCCAGAAGCCAAAAGCTCGGAAACTCCGTGAGTTACGGCGGCCGCTTATTGGCCCGAAACTGTGTCGGCGCTCCAATTTTTTCCAGCTCCCGCCACCGTGCCCCACACCCCTCTCGGTTGCCCATTTTTATCGGCCGCGATATATCTTCCGGCTAGGCGAGATTCGGCGTTTTATAGCAATCTGCAGGCTGTTGTCCATTCGAGCGTCGTTTCCGCCCTACACCGCCGTCGCAATTGACTCACCCCCATACCCCCTTGCGGTAAATATTAGGTTGCCGAAACCCTGGAACACGTTTCCTGCAAATTTCATTTTTTTCTCAACCCCTGTTCGTGCGAACCTCTGCGGCGGACTCTTGTAACTGGATTTCAAAGTCTACGGCTTTGCCCGGATTTCACATTCTCGAGAGATTCTTTTTGCAGCTTGAAAGTATACGCGGCAGCAAAATTAAAAGATCAGTCATTCTTTAGACCGAGAAATTGTCAATCTATGGACAGCCGTAACTCCGTTACGTGCGCTGTAACTTTGCGAGAAAAAGTCGTAGCGAGTCGATGCTTCCTTCGAATTAAAGGGGAAGCTGTAACTTTACGATGCGGTGAACGGCATGCTCTAAAATCATTTTTTGAGCTTCATAGATTTGGGATAATTCAGTCACGGATGTGCACGATATTAAGAATTAGAATATGGTACCATATAGTAGAGACTTCAATCTTTAATTTTTGAATATCATGATTCTATGATAGCTATTGATCGAATTACAGCTGTTAAAAAATTGACAATTTCTTGGTGAAAATTTCTTGGTGGTAATGTTATTGGGTCGGCGTAAAAGATTGTTCATGCTTTTGTTCGTGTTTTGGCTGTGTGACAACAATAATGCAAACATAAGCAACTGACTGTATTCGAAGGTAGAAATCGAAGAAAAATCATCCAATTGTCTCACGGTTGCATAGAAGTTACCGAGATCTACGAAACGCATTTTTAAAATTTTCTTTCTAAGCCGAAATAAAAATGTTGAAAAATAAAACTTCTTTACTCTTTTCTCATTCCAAGTAATAGCAAAATTAAGGAAAAGCATTCATTTTAGTCATTGTCTATCAGGCTAGTTCCTCTGCCATCTAAAAAATGCAAATCATTTAGACTAGTTTTAAAAGAGGCATACCGTTTTTCAAGTTGTCTTAACTATATGGCCGCCATTATACGTGATCAGCTAAATACGTACCGCCAATCTCAGTAAAACAGTTCCGGTAAAGTCAAAGTACAAGCACGATGAGACCGCTGGCGAAAGGTATATACCGACACTGAGTCAAGACAGATTCTGACGAACAGCAGCTCGATGTGGGGCGTGTTTACGTATTTACGTGAACTTTGGTACTTGTTATGAACGGCAATCAGCACACCGTTGCCTCTAGAGAAATTACTGACAGAAGGTGATCTACTACATCGATGAGCATCGTACTCATTAGACGGAAATTCCGGATATAACCACGTTTCTACAAAAATAATTACAGCATAAAATTGTGGAGAGCATGCCAATTCTCGCATTAGATAATTCAACTTGGTACGAAGGCGGCTGACATTCTGCAAGTACACGAACGTGTGGATGACGTGATTTTTTAATTTGGAGAAATTGAAAGCATAATCCAATATTACCCAATTTTGACAAATCCACCAACGGACCCGTTTAGAGATGTGCAGATATCCGACATTCCGTGTTTCGATCGCGTCGGGTATATTTCCTTCGAATTCGCGTCGGGATCTGAAACTTGCGGGTACGCAAATGATTCGAGGCTCGACCCGAACCCGACCCGTGGCTCATACCCAACAGCCAAAAAGACCGCAAGCACTATAAAGAATACCGAGTTTGTGTATTAGGAGTGGCAGAATGTTTCCCGATTGTTCGGCGTCGGTAAGTTCCGAAGGAATGCAGCTCGCAACGATGCATTTTCCAGATCGCGTTCCTGGAGTCGCGCTCGTTCCTAATAATTAAACCGCGCGATCGTTTCTCGTTGTTCATGTTGGCTCTTGCAGAGCGCATCTCCCTCTCCGTGTACCGAGGCTCGCCTCGGCCCGGACCGAGACCACAATCATGCAAATGTTCATTGCACGTAATCGCCGATTCTGGGGTACGGATAACGCCACGCGATACTGTTTGATACTCCGTTTGAATTACTCCGGTCAAAGTACATCTCGATCGAGCCGCTCCGAGCGTTATGGAGTGGTTCTGGCCCGTGCTCCGTTACGTTGGTCAGTTTTCTCAGATTTGCGAGTTGAACAGACATGTTTGATTGAAAGCCATGCTCCAATGAATTACTGTTCCCGTCTGTGTACGGAGGGATGCGATGTACTTCTCTGTTCTATACCCGGAGAATCTGCCGTCGAATATCCTGCATGCGCTATGTTTGTATACGCTCTGTATTGATTCAAAGAGATTGGGTCCTAGCGAGCGAGTTGTTTAAACACCGCTATACCAATATATCGCGAAGGTGTTTGTTACTTAGGGTACGACAGATAAATTATTTACTACTACTGTTTAGTAGTTTGACCCTCGGATCGCGTTGCTCCAGTTTACTATGGAAATTTGGTGTATCGTGCTTCAGTTTGTTGTGCCATAACTATGTGTTCTCAGATTTATTTCACTATTATTAAAACGTCGATATCTTGTACGTTGGCGGATTTATGTACGTTTATCTGTGAGATGACACTCCGTGTTGGGGCTACGAAACACTTTACAATATGCTCTTCTGTTTAAAAGTATTATAGTAAAGAGAGAAAAAATATTATGGTCTTAAAGGATATAAATGTAAGTTTCGGCGTCATTTACTAGTTTTTAGAAAGTAGATATCTTGAAAAATGGCGGACTTATGTACGTCTACGTCATAAGTCGTAGACGTCTCGAACTGTAGCACAATTTCCAAATTTGTTCCTTTATTTAAGAATGATAAAACTTTTATTTTCTCAGAGAAAATAACTGCAAGGCTCCGATTGCCATTAAGAAATTTTCTGAATATTGCAAAACGGCAACCTTATTTGCGCAACTCCGAATTGTGGAAACCCAGAGGAGAAATTCACGAACTTTCCCGAACAGTCATTCCTTCCATGAATTTTAAATACTGCAAAAAAATGACGGTTCCCTTTGAAGCATACTTCGCAGAATCCGATATTAAACGCGGTGCGTTCCATCTTGAAAGTGTTTCTTAAAAAAACACGGCTAGCTCGCTGATAGCAAAGAAAGTGGAAGTAGTTATGCGAGTTGCGTGGATCGCCGGTCGAAGAAGACACTACTGCTGGTATCTCTTTCCTCGAATGAAAAGTTTTTTCCTTTGGTCGTGCCGACCGGAAGTCGTTTCCATCTCGCGGCGTATCGAGCCGCGTCCTCCGCTTCCTCTTCCTCTCCTCTGGCCTCTGTGCTTTCGGCTTTCAGCCTCGCCAAGTTCTCCGCTCGCAAATCGCGTGCCGAACTCTTTGTGCGCAGCCACGAATCAATTTCACGACGAGGAAAGTCTGCGGAAGGAAGACTCGATGCCGAAACTGCGGTACTCGGGGAAACAAGTCGCGGCGATGTTCCAGCTGCGAATCCCTTTGGACCCCTTTTGAAGACAGCTACCCTAATCGGGTCATCGACATTATGCTAATTTTAAATTACACAAGGTTTCAGGAATCGTCGCTTAAGTCGCCGGTCTTTGGCTTCGCCGCAGAGTGCATGGGAATTAATTTTGAACAGGAAAATCGGTGATAGGGATAGGGCATTAGTCAAACGATGTCAGGTACATATAATAGAATGTATGACTGTGAATCGCTTGCATAAACGTTGCAGTGACTCATTTTGACCAAAAATTGAATTTTTAAATCTTGAAATTCGTTGAAATTAGTAGTAAACATTTGTCACTGGTCAGACATTCCTCAGTAATCATTTGTCATAATGTTTGTTTGCTACTGCTTAAATTCTGCATTAAACGAGTTAGTTATTAATTATTCTCCTGGTAACAGTAGTCCATATTACTGGCGATGAGATAACATTTGACAAAGAACTCTACGCGTTCGCAGCAGTACTTTTGATATATTAAGAGACAAATTCTGTTTCACAACGCGCTCTCTTGACTCTTCATCATAAAAATGTAAATTTACATCCGGAGTCTAGTTAAACAAAATATTTTGCAAGCGGCTCTGTGTAAATCATTTCATAAAACTCGGGATTTGCATACATGCTTTCGGTTCGGTTACAGGAGACAGTATGCACGGAATGAGAGAATTAAATAGTTTATCAACATTGTTTGAAGCAGCATTTAATTAGGGGAGCTCTGTCGCTGATACACTTGTACCCCGAACCCTTCTCAGCTTGTAAAAACAGTAAATAATATGCGCGAATGAATAACAGAGGCGGTGTGCGTGCGAGCACATAGGCATGCATTATGCAAATGAATAACTATGCAAATGAATACGTGTGCAGTACGTCTCTTTTATGCACACGCGTGCCAACGCATGCTCGAAACGTGGGCCGCTTTGTACGCGGCCCTTGTTCGCAACATAAAGCCGCATCCACATGCGAATTTATCTGACCCTCCCAATTTGTATCACCTCGCAGCAATATAACAAAAATTTCTAGCGAAAATATTTATTCTCCAACTACGGGAGCTCTGCCAAATAAACTGCTAATACTGCAAATATCGCGTAGAAAATCTACATACCGAGATGTTAGATATTAACCCTTTGTGCAGTCAACACCATTTTGTCTCTAAATCCAAAACAGTATTTCTGATCTACAGTAATTCCATTTTATATGATTTTTACTGTATTTTATGCATATGAATTAATATAAATTTGACAGTCTAAAAATTACTTTGGAACATACTATAACAATTTTTAGCGGTGTCTAGTTGCATCACTGGTCTAATATTGCAATCTTTCTACCGTAGTAATTTAACACTAGATTTATGGACCACTGAAAGGAGCCTTTTTATATTAATTTATAAACGTAACAATAAGGAATTTGTTCTAATATTTAATGAGATTTATTATAATATTTCTTAATTCCGTAGACCTAGTATTAAAAGTACTCTCAATTGCTGATAATTAGAATGATTAATTCTGTACATTAGTGCATAAAGATTACTAGTTTAAGAGCTGTAGAACCATTCTTGTTTTAGTTTTTCTTAATTGCAGTTCTTCAGTAAATCGAATACTCTGTAATTGCTTGAAGTTGTTCCAAATTCCCACAAACTACATAAATATCCATTTACTTGATACCGTGTGTCCAAAAAATCAAGTTTCTCCAAAGTCTGAATTTAGAACCCGGATTTCCTACGAGTTCGTCTACGGTAATGTAAATCCACGTAAACTCCCTCGGACTGTGTAATTTTGTGATGTATTTTCAGGTTGATATTTGCGTGGTTGGCGTCGTCTGTTTGGCTTTAATTCGTCGCAAAATGGTCCGGAGGCGTGTGTACGGGGCTTAAGGTGGCGCACGTTGGGCAAAGGATACAATTTCGGTTTGCTGGAGGCTGACGCGAGCCTGTGCATCGATTCTACTCTCAGGTTCCATTAAAATGTCACAATACACCTTTGCCGGGCCGGAGGAGAAACGGTTTGCGGACTTTCTGTGCGCGCGTGTCCTGTTCGAAGGCGCGTTTGAGCGTAAAGGAATCGCTTTCTTCCGCACGGTTCTCTAAAGCGTGCGCGACATTTTGTCAACAAAAGCGGGACGGTCCGCTCTGTATTCTTCAACCTCTTTTCTCGTCGGCTATTTACTTGGGTTTCGAGACAATCTTTCATTAAAGCCTCCGCTCGAAAGAACTCTCTCTCTCTCTCTCCTGCGAGCTCCTGCGAGCTTCCCCTATTAATTGCGCATCCTTTTCTTTGAGGACATCTGCATTCATTTGAATTGCAACTCTCCGCTTCATATGAATGCCTATCTCCAGCATAGATTATACAAAAAGAGAGAGAGAGAGAGAGAGAGAGAGAGAGAGAGAGAGACTAACAATCGCCGTGCAATCACGGACGAAGGCACTTGTTCGCATCAAGCTCGAATGAAATTATTTTAATTAGAATCTTTATCGGGGAATTTCCAAGCTTTCCTTTGGAACTGAAATATGCTCGTTTTCCTATTTCCGAAGTCATTCATACAAGCTCATGCATTCACAAATTTTGGCGTTTCAACACCATCAAGGGTAAATGAAGTTGAATTTTATCAATGAGCAGCAAGAATTGTTAACTTATTTGTAGAAGCATCTAGATGGAGGTAGTTGTTTAATCGAAATCAAACACTGTCGTAAACTGCAGCATGAAATTGATCAATTGTAAATACTATTTAGAGACTCTGAAAATGACTTTAAACATTCGTGGAACAGTATTTCCGAGCATGCTGTTTTTAAATATTAGTCGAAGTCCAAGTATTCAGGCTATTTAAATAAGTAGTTTGTTTGCAATCCGCCATTAAAGCACCGCAGCAAATCAATCTCCCTAATTATCCTTTCTCATTCGCCGATCCAAGCACCGAATCGAAACTTCTTGCGAACAAGTTCAACAATCCTATCCTTCAACCACCGCCCCTCTTCGGAAACCTCAACCCCTAAACTCAAGACATCAAAAGAGAAGCTACACAGTAGGAAGATCCCGACGCGATCACTACAGTGCCGCGTCTTACGTAATGAATGGGTATACTCGGCTGCAAAACTATGCGGAACCTGATACGCCTGGAGGAAAGAATTTCTCGAAATGCTTCCGAGACATGCGTCACATTCGTCACATTTCTTAATCAAGCTACCGCTTTTCATGAAATTTACAAGACCTATCTGAAAATATAGTACAGATTCTTAGTACCATTTTTCTGCATCCCTGTGATATATAAATTTGTTTATTTAATCTTGTACTTTTGCAAGCGTATTTCATTTCCAAAATGTTCCTTCGCGTGAAAAGTGTAATAGATTCGATTATATTTTCAAATGGAGAGATTGAACACTTTTTAAATTTACCCTTCGAGGAGACGGCATAATCGTCAAATTTTTCCTATAAAATCGACATTTTACAATGACAAAGATCTCGCCACAATCCAATAGTAATTTCGACCATTCGATATTTTTCACAGCTACTCACAATTTCTAGAGGACAATCAATAATATATAAAAGTATGTAATAATTAGACAGCGGTTCTTCATGCAAAATAAAAATTGTCTCTCATAATTATATTATACATAATTTCTTCTAATCTCTGCACAGTTTCTGATGTACACATTTCTATCATAAACGCAAAAAATTCGCCATCTAGAAAGCTTAATGCTTAACTTCTTGAAAGCTTAATCCAAAATGTCGTCCCCAAATAAAAATGATAGGAGTGAACCTGATCTTACATAACCTGAATTCCAAAGTTCAAGCAAGTACCATTTACTTAAAGAGCTTTCATTAGAAGATCCAGCATAATTGACAGCTACCGCCGGTAGGTTTCCGCGCCGAGTGTACCCGAACGTGTTGACACTCGTCACCCAGTTCCTGTTATTAGGCGTTTCGACTACCTGCAACGAGATCTCGGTTTCAGAGCAGTGTGAGTGCCTGTCCCATCCATCCGCGCCTCTCTCGTCGCACAGTTTCTTCGCGGGTCGTCTTTGCGGAGTCGCGCGCTTGGAATCCCGGCAGTAAAGTCGAGGATCGTCGACTCTGTGAAACGAGCCGCGTGGATTCTGGTTCCCGCCTCCGAATTCGTTCCGCTGCTAACGAATCCCCGCTCGGGCGCTTAAACGAGGCCGAACAGAGGCAAGTTCGAGCGATCGCTCGCTCGGATTCTAATTTCGCTGAGTAGCTGGCCCGCTTGTTAAGACGCTGTTCCGCTCGCAGCAGCCGAGGAGCCGCGGCGCGGTTACTTAGCCGCAGAACTCGCGGAAACTCTCCGGAGAATTCTAGTCTGCGGCGCCGCTGAAAGGATCACCTCCCCCGACACGCCTAAACGCTAATTGCTTTCGGCTAATTCCTTTGATGAGCCGGATCCGAGCCTCTTTAACGATTCGTTTGCTCGTTCCGCCGCGATGTCGTACGCTACGCGACTCCCTTTGCCGCGAGGATGCTCTGCGACCTGGCGCGTCGATCTCTCGAACGTGATGCCGCTGACGCCGGAGATATTCGGTTTTCGAGGCTCTTTGGGGTAGTCGAGTTTCTTCGGACGGAGTTTGACGTCTTCCGTAACGAGAATGAAAGCTTGCGGAGCTGGGCCACCGATTGCCTGTGGGGCACTGTTTGCTTCTGGGAAAATTGATGATGACTTTGCTAGATAGTCGACGCTGAACTTGAAAGCGTCTACGATTTATTTAATTTATTTAATTTCATGTGTATTAAAAAACTTTATTTGTATCGAAAACCTCATTTGATTTAATTTCTATTTAAAAAAAATGCATTTGTATTGAAAATAGTATCTGATTTTTGTACTAAAAATATATATTTGCATTAAAAATTTCATTTGATGTACTAAGAAAATTAATTTGAATCGAAAATACCATTGATTTCGTCCGTGTTAAGAAAATTCATTTGTATTCAAAATTTCATTACTTTTCGTTGGTATCAATGTCATAATACGTTACCTGAAGTAACATTGTAGTCTTCGGATCTAGTTCCAGTGAAAACGGAAACAATAAAGACAATCTTCCATGACTGCTAAGTTTAGAAAATACGTTTCTTACGTTCTCAGTAAGTACCAACATTCAAATTCAATAATTCTAGTATCGAGTATCGATGCCCAATTCCAACGAAATGAAGGACAATAGAGATATTCCACTATCAAAGCAGAATTCGGAAGATCGTCATCCTTAATCCCGTTGCCTCCAGGAGCAAAATGAAAACTAACAACAGCAAAGAACGATCAATTTAAAAAGCAATAAATTTCATTCGTCCACTGGTCTGATGTAAATAAAACGGCCACCTATCGCGCGTCCACGACAATCAATCTTCCGAGGTTGCCCGAGGATAGAAGAATCTTGAAAAAAAGATGATGCTTCTGAGCGGAAGGCAAAAGATGGCATCCGTCGGGGCAATAAGTCACTCCTCCTTTGAATATCTCGCCGCGGGAGGGCCCCGAGTTCCAGTCACTTCGATATTTCAGCCGTCGATGCCAGACGCGTATTAGAAAGATGATTCGAGGCTCGGTGGCGTGTGCCGGAAGCGACACAGCTGATCTTCGAATATTCCCTGACAGCAATACGCTTTCGAGAGGAATTTCGAACCTAACAATGTAATAGCCGGCTTGCACGCGGGATGTTACGCGTGCTGGCGAAACATTTCAGTTACGGAACTTCCATATACTATACCTGGAACAAGGCGGCGCGATACTTGCGTCAAACTAACCGGCGTTATGGCAATTACGACTTCCGAAACTGGCCCCGTGTAAATCAGCCTGAGCAGGCTGCTGCGTGGCAAGTGCTGCAAGCCGCTTCTTTTAGATCGGTGGAGATGAACTGCTTGGTCAAGTAACCGAGTTTGCGCAAATATGTCGCGCACGCCGCGGAACAATTAATCTGACGTTTTAGATCATTAATCTTACATCGACGCGAAGCTTGAAATCTTGGACATAATTTGAACGAATTAATTCGTTGAGTTTGTGCAAACAAAATGTGCAGTTACTGTACAAATAAATCGGACGAATTTCGTAGATTAATGAATTGCAAGGAGAGATAAATAAGAAGGAACTAGATTGTCATGGATTACTTGGACAATATTATGACATGTTGGTACAAACTTTGACCAAATTACATCCAAGATTAGAAATTTCGTGGAGCAACCGAATACCTTCATTTCATAACAATGTTCTGAATAATCGCAAACATTTACACGGCGAAGCTGTACAGTAATTAAAAAATGAGCTTTCACGGTTTCGGAGTAAAAATTGCAGTAATAGTTTCTGCGAGTATCAACAGATGAGTATAATGATGATCGAAACATTTCCCGCTTTCCCGACGCGCTCGATTATTTGCATCGACTGCAGAGGAAAGAGGAGCGCCGTGTCTACAGTTGCAAGTCGAAGTCCCGCGAAGTAAACCGGACGAGAGGCGACAGGGAGTAGCGAGGCGTCGTAAGTTCCACGAAGAATTTTTTATGAGATCCTACGCCGCGGACTTAGGCGTCTGCCATAATGGAGCTTGTAATATCTTCGCGACAGGCGGTGCGCGTTGCGTTCCTTTAACTTCGCGGAAGTTAAGGGGCGCTGTTGCTCGGTGACTTTATCGCGTTTTACGTCCACTGTCGTCGGAGGACTTCACAGTCTGTATTGCTGTAGTCGCGAGACAGCACATGCTCCGCGGCGTTCGCGCATTTCACCTAGCAATTACGCCCAAATGAAAATGTTGTTGCTCACAGACAGCCAGACTAGATGAGACTTCAACGGCTTCGTCAGACAATTTTCTGAAATTCCAGGACGGCTCTCGGAAAATAAAGTCCTGTAGTACATTTTCATTTGCGCCCGTAGTCGGGAATGCGACTGGACTCCGACGCTTTCATGGCTAAACCTCCTGGAAAATCGATGTATTTGTTTCCATGATTCATTTCCAAGATGAATAAACTCCATTGAAAAATGAAGAAAATTCTGATAAGATAGAGAAAATATTAACAATCGACTTCTCAGCTGTTGCAGTGTGTTTGCACAAATATGTATCCACTGGTTTATGAAAGTTTAATTACTTTTGATAAAGATTTCTTTACATGGAATTCGAAAATATGCGTAAAAGTTTGTTGAGACACGTTTGTGCATACATGTTAGAACATTGTACAACAATTACACTAACAGTCCAGCTTCCATTTGATCTCTATCTTGTAACAATCTACGTGACTCAATTTAGACTTGTTTCTGGCTTGCCGCGATATTGGACCAAACTATAATATTATAATTGCAACACGAGACTCGATCGCAGCCCGAAAGCGTTTTTGTTATTTTTCCAACAGTCTTTTTATTCGTGCGTCAAGTTTAAAGCCTCGATCACAATCCCGGGGAAGAAATATTTCCGTAGGGTTAGCTAGAAGTTCGATGGTACGCGTAAAGAAGCTCGCGTTCGTGTAGAGACGCGTGCACACGGATTGTATAACACCGGCGACGAACTCGAAGGTTGCATACTAACCGCCCCCTACAGACTGGGCTGCGAAATCGATGAACTCGGCCCTCGTGTGGGCGTGAAAAGAATTCCGTAGCTGGATTCGATAGAAGTTAGTAGATTCGAAATTTTTGCGAACGGTACCTTCCAGGGTAAATGGCTCTTTGAAGATTAAAAATGTGAGTTTATTGGATACGGTGTTCGAGTCCACTCCGCCATGGTCTCGTTGGAATCCTGGTAATTCTAGTTGACTTTCTTTATTTGGCAGGCTGTATCGTAAAAATGAATATTTCAGAGACGTAAAACGCATTAATTAAAAGACACTCGGGTTGCATGCGCCGTTCCATCGTGTAGAGAGGCTGGTTTATTTAAATACTGCACGCTGCTGGATAGAATCAATATCTAGGAGTTTCATCCTGAAGTTTAAACGAGTAATAGCACGAAACGTGGAAACGGGTTGACTTTCTCAAAGCGAAATATTATTCTACCGTCTGATTAAAATGTTCGGGCTCGTTCAACTGAAATCAGCCGTCTATTACTCGGCTGCTTTAACAGACTTTGTTTCTTCTTAGTAGCTCGTTAGCTTATCGAACTGTGTATCTTTCGCTGCGTTCATGACCGTGTAATGTATGAAAAAACTTGAGAACGACTCTGATCTTCATTAAGAAGGTCGGTGAAAATACTTTATTCTATTATACTATGCGTGTTACTGATAATAGTGTTATTTTAGCTAAGCCACGAGGAATATTTTACTAAGCTTTCAAACAATTTCTTTTGCAATGGAAAGCTGAAAAGAAACTGTAGGAACATTCGATTCGTTCGCAATGGCAATTGTTACAGAAAAATTTATTAAAAACTCCTCGGCAGTTAATCACTGATTTCGAAACGGCCATTAAGCATCGAAGAATTACGGATTCTGTTCGAGTAGACAACGGATTTATGGGATAGAGAGGATCTCTGGAAGATTTGTCACGGTCAACAGAGGGTTTTCAGTTCGTTTGAAACTGTGGGTGGTCGCCATCATAAAACAGCACGTTTCGCTGTCGTTCGGTGACACTTTCCTCATTTTTTCTCGTCGGAACAACCTTCGGAGAAGTCGCTGTAACACTACAATTCCATTTCACAATTACTAAAAATCGTTTGACCGTAAAAAACATTTATAAAAAGTTTTCAAGGCAGAAATAAAATGTCCCCAAATAAAATTCAAACAGTCCGTGCTGTTTTTATAATCGATTAATTGCTAAACTCGACGCGCAATGCCACATAAACTTCGGTTATTACTTGAAATATCGTAAAATATACATTCTTGTAATACCTCCTAATAAAAAATTAAAACATAAGAAACACATTTTATTTCTTTTTATATTTTCTATATTTTGATATTCGTAAGCAATTTTACAGTGCTTGCAGATTTAAAAAAAAAAAACAGTACTTTAGGTTCTTTCTATATCTAAGATGTGGGACATACAGGCTTGTCTCTAAAAATATTTCTTTTTTTCATAGATATATTATTATTACTATAAGAAAGACAAATTTTTTACGTTTTTAAACTATTCTGGTCTTAGTTACAAATGAAAATAAATCAAGTTTTGTTCATAGTTTGAAAATAACAGTGTTTTCCCTTCTTCCTAGAGAATAACATTGTTGGCACTTACATCGTTTCCTACGAACACTCCTTAATTTTTTAAAAAACAGATACTTAAAAAAGACAAAGAAACAGCGATGCAACTTCCTAATAATTCACACCGAAACCCGAAGATTCCCGCAACTTGAAACGTACCATACAATTCGAATGAAATTAGCCCTTGCTATAGGCAATTCCTGGCCGAGCTATCCAAGGGGGCGTGGCGAGGAAGTCGCGTGAAAGTTCTCGAAATCACTCGGAGAAGAGCGCTCTACCTTTCTCGAGAGGGGAACCGTAAAGCAGCGGCGCGAGATCGTCCATTTGCACCTAGGAACTCGTTTGGCAGCGTGAGCAAACATCTCTCTGCTCTGTTTCGAGAGCAGGCGGAGGCGAAGGGCAGTGCCAAACGATCCCGAGGCCAGGGTCCCTTTATTGGCCAATAAACCGTCCCGCGGACCGAAGAAAAAACAATTCCACTCGGCGACCGGCTGATCGTAACCGGACGGAAGCACGAGATTACGCCTCGACATCCGGCTGACTATCCTCGTCGAACACCTGGGAGCGAGTTACAGGGTCATTTGCCTTCGCGCGTCTGCGGTTTACCGCGAGCCACCTGAACATGTAATTGGGGATCAGCGAGAATTTTCTTCGCCACTCGGAACCACGTTCCCCGCTCGCCTTTTCATCTTTGTCCGAAATCCGCTTCCCCTGTCGCAACATGCGTGGAACCCGACCCGTTATTATACACAGGATGGTTCACCTGGCTTCTGAACCCTATAATCTGTCTAACAAGACGAGTTGATAGGTATATTAGAAAATAATTAGAAAATATAAAGCATTTTTTTTTAAATCAGAGCACGTTAATGGTAATCGTAATATATCTACTGGTGAAATCAGATTTTTCACACGTCTGGATGATATCTTTTGTAAATTATTGCGAATAATAGTTAAGATAAAATTTACTTACAATTTCTTCATTATCTACTTCTTCTTTCAACAAGTAGTGCAAGTAAAATTCTTCAAAAAGTTATTTCACCTTCTCAGCATACAATTTTCTACGTGCATTGTCAATGTCATTGTACAATTCCAATGCGTTGTCTATAAATGATATGCGAAGCATGCGTTTGATGTTTATTTGTTTTTAAACACTTTCGAATATTAATTTTTACGTTGATACATTATATCTTTCTAATTTTATTGGGTACCATCATATTTGATGTCATACAATTTGACTTTTCAATTTTTAATTTGACTCGATGAAATATTTCAACTTTATGAAACTTTCTGCAGTTCCCTACAGTTTTCTCATTTTGTTCCTCCGAGTCCCGTAGCGTTTAAACGGCACGGATTTGTGCCTCCATTGATGGGAACGTTTCCATGCTCGACAAATTTATATCGCGCAACATACGAAACACTCGCCAAATCAAAAGGTTCGAAGATTATCAACAGCTCAGCGCGATCTCCGTTCTCTGCAACAATCGAAAATCCTCGAAACCACGGGATCATGTACCAACAATGCTCCAGAATGTTGTAGCGAAACGCGCGAACAGCACAATCGACTGTTTAATCCTTAACAATGCCCATTGAATATTAATAGGACGGACGAGCTCGATAATTCTGCAGTTTATATTTCAATATCCTGCGAAGCCCGGTCGTCGCTTGTGTAATTCGCGAAATATTTTAGCGACGAATGAATGTTGCCCATTTCTCCGCTGCTCCCTCTTTTCGGCGACACGTAACTCATTTAAGCCCAGCCATTGTCTAAACCGAACAATCGCTTCCACTTCTTCGACTTATTACACGAGAGAAGTGATCGGGAATTCGCGAGAGGAGAGCCAACTTTATCTTATCCCGCGAGCGATAAGAAACGAAATTTTCCGGCGGAAAACACCGCCCGGAGAATCGCTGTAAAATGGGTCAGTGGGTTAAATGGACCCCCCGACCAGAGTCCAGGATTTATCCTGCGGCTGGAGGCTTCCTGCGAAATCCGCACCTTCTCGTCGACCCTCTTGACCCTTGCGAAGTCCTCCGAGGGAATCTCACAAGTTCTGACTCCAAGCTTCGCCGCCAGGAATTTTCTTTTAGAGACAGCTCGCTAAACGCATGAGTACGAATTTCAGAAAATCCTGTCACCAGATTTCAACTGATCGTCAAGATATACAGGATCTTCAATCACACGTTCCGATTATTACCAATGGTTTGGTACGTCTAGTGCGAACAATGAAAATTCCATGCAAGTATTGTTTATAGTAATACAGATAGACAATTTTTATTTCGCATAAAGACCCGTGGTCTAGTCACGGCGTTATGAGAATTACAAAAATCATAAGAATATAAAATATTGTCGTACTACTCTTTATTCTCTAAATTGTAATCGAACAGGAAAATTGGTTTAACTGTAATGGACAAATAGAATATTCTCGAGGAAAGGCCATGTTCGATTACTATTTTCCAAGTCGAATCTTAATTCCACAACATAAACGTATGGGTAAAAATTTAAAACTAGAAATTATAATAACGATAAATAACTCTGAATGTCAATGTGAACGCAGAAAATAGAACATTGTTCAAGTATTATGGCAATGCTCGTTATACGGGAATCAGAGAACTACCGTCATAAGAAAATTACATAAAATTAACTACTCTCTTCCATTGTCACAGAGCTCGTTCTTAAAAAGCTGCAAATTATCTGTCTGAAACATTCTTCCATCTTGACATAACCTTTTGTACGTACGATGTAATGCAAAATAATCTCAAAAGAGATTAATATTATATAAAATGAATTACACTTATTTTTCATAGCTTAGCGGTTAAAGTTTCATACCTCTGTCTTGATTCCATCAAAAGTTTCGCGATTATGTCAAAGAAACGATCAAATGGTCGCATTGTGTGTCGTCGGAGTACAGTGGAGAAGAGAAACACATGGACCACTCGACGGTGTTCTATATGAGAAAAGTTGGAACGCGGTATTGCGCATACATCTCCGTAAGAAGTCGGAGCGAAATTGTGTAAACGCTCCATTCCTTTCCTCGTTCGAGCAACGCATGTTTCCCTGAAACAATTAACTCGTCGGGAACGCGGAATAAATTCGCTTCTAACGACCAAACACGTTGCACAACGAAAACCTCTTCCACCGAGTAACTTTTCCATGTTACCGTCGCGATTTCACTTCATCAGCTGCTTTCTTAATCGAACAGCTTTATGCTCACATTTTTCATCGGAACACGAAACACGCATGCGGCATACTTTTCGCTTAACCTTTCAAGCGCAGAACATCGATGCACCGTTCTTGGTTACACTTGAAGAAACGTTATTTTTTTAAATACTTCTAACAGTTTTATTTCTTATTTTTAGAACTTTTTACTGAAACTATACAAAACTAAATTCACCTGGTCTGATATACTTTTCGTTCAGGAACAAGCAAGTCTTTTGGTCGAGACAAAAAGGGTTAAGGTACAATGAAACCGTAAAGAAAAATCGCAAACCTACGTTCGAAACGTCATTGTAGAATTGAGAAGACTTTTTTAAACTCCGCAGAGGCTTTTTGTTCTTGCAAATTGACAAATGCAACTAAAACTTGACTCTTTCTTTCACTAATTAAATATAGTTTTTAAAAAGCAGAAACTTTATTCTTTAGAATACAGATAGAATGATGCAGGGTGTTCCTACATGAAGATGCAGGAGTCCTTGTCGATTATCATTAGGTGCTCCCCTAATTTTACAGTTTAATGATATTTCCAGCGTTTGATTTTTCTAGAGACCATTTTACGTTTAGGGGACTCGCAAATCTCGACGAAATCTAGAGCGAACTAGTGGCCCGTCTCGCTCGATTCGCGTATAAATAGTTGGACGATCGAAACGCGGCCGGATCCCCGGTGATTAATCGTGAGCATCGATTCCTAGGTCGGTCGTTCCGGTAACTTTTTCAATTAAACGCCTCCGCGCCGCGAAAGGGGTTGCCAGTGCTTGGACACGGGGTTGGAGAGACCGTGGGAACGTCGGCGAACGATACTTTCTCTCGAGTTAATAATCGAGTAATTTTGGCGTGCCGGAATTGCGTCGGTGAATTCCTGCTCTTTTAGCGACGAGGAATCTGTTTTCAGGCTCGAGAAAAATAGGTGCCAGCTATGCGAGTGAACCCAAAGTGGTCCAGAAACTTTCCAAAATAGTACTCTTATAATTATAAATGTGTGAATTGATTTACACCATTGATTTTGACGATTTTGGCCCCATTGGAATTTTGGAAAACAGGAAAATAGTTTGTATCGAAGAATGTTGCAGAATTTTCTGTGTCCCAGAATCTTTTCTGTAATCATTGGCAATTTGTCTGCTGTTTTCAGTAGTCGCGTTGAAGAACTTTTCAGAATTAGTCTTTGGGTCCTTAAAATTTGTCTGTAATTTTTGACAATTCTAGACTGTGCAGAAAATACATCTTTAATATCAATAGCTTCTTTATACCAAGTCAAAACAATTTTGGCAATTTAGACAACGTAAACATTTTTTCTATGACATTGAAATAAACTATTTGATCGTGGTCATTGAATAAACTTTGACAGAAATGATTATAGTACGTTAGTTTGATGAATTGTAAATAGTTTATCACATCGAGTATTTTACCCGAATATTTATATAAAGTATTATTTCATTCGATACTGTAAATACGAGGTCCATTTAATCGCTATTATTCTAATTAATCTGCAGATAGTTTGGCTTTGCGGTGCATGTGACTGCGTGTAATACAGTTATCTAGGAGCTCTAATGAGGTTTAATAAAGTCGCTATATTAATGTCGATTTAATGGAATTGTCGATAGATCAAATTAATTTCTATTAAACCCCGGTAGGAACGTTAACATATAAAAGTGCGAGTTTACCGGAAGATCCGGCGTATAATTATAGTAATACAATGAATCTAGTAGATAATCAATTACCAGCTGTATCATTAATATTAATGTCGCTAATCCGATCTCCGATTGTTTATGGATCGTTTTCAATCAACTTTGCATTCACGAATAGCCTGGCATCGATTTAAATTTCAATTCAATTAGCATCGCGTAATTAAAATATGGATTACAGTATCGGAGATGTGCAACAATGCAGAATAAATTTGGCCGAATATTAAAATTAACCGAAGAAACCTTCCTTCGCTTGAAGAAAAAAATGCTAAAAAAAGCAGAGAATACTTTCCTCGACTGGCAATTAAAGGTTAGTGAGAATAATTATGAAATGAGAACGTGACGTGGGTTTCATTCTCTTGAAGCCGCGTTTGTTTAAAGAAAGAAAATATAGAGACGTTATAAAAATCTTATGAATTTCTCTTCGTAGCTGGGAAACGGGGGAAATGTGGCACAGAAATTGTTGCCACTTCAATTTATAGAAAACGCACGCTCGCGATGAATTTAATGCGCGGGAAAATCGTATTAAAAATATATTAAAATTCCACCAGAGGCGTAGCAAATACAGTTCTCGAATATTAAATTGCCGAGAACGTGTTTTCTTTTTCGTTAACGGCGCGCGTTATCCTCATTAATTCCGCAATTTCCTCTCTTTAATACACACCTTAAATTCCTTATAGACGCTTGCAGTCTTGCATCTTCAAATATCTGCCAGATTCATCGGTTAATTCCCAAGTACCCTGATTCATTTCTGTACTTTTATTTCTTGTTATTCAAGGTATATATAATCGTTATTTATATCGAAATTTTTCTCTCTTTTTGATACGCACCACAAAATTTTCCTGCCATTGTTCATTACTCTATACTCTAGAAAGGCTGCCACACTTATGAGTTGAGCACGAGTGATCTACTAATATAATTGCTATCATTATTTCCTCGGATAGACAAATTCACATGGTGAAGATAAAGAAAAAATATCAATTATTTCGTCTGCACGTTAGAGCTCTCTGTACTTCACGTAAGACGTAATTCTAACTATGCACAATGCACCCGATGAAATTGTCTAACACCGAAGCATGATAGAATAAGTTTCGAATCAATTCGATTCGGCAAACAGTTAAATTCCGAGATTCATTTCGCAAAATGCGATTGTATCGCAAGTTTCGCGAAGACACCGCGGGCGGCAGGGGTGGACTGGCTAGGATGTGTGGGTGTCTGGCACAAAGCCTAGAAAACGTAGCTGCGGCTAAAGTTTTATATGATTATTTGACCGAGCACGCGGTAACCAGCGGCTGCTTCGTTCCATTTAAATACATGATTGCGAGAGATTTTTCTGGCGGTCGTTCCACCCTCCTCCCGCCCCGGCTCCGCGCTCCCACGCCCACACGCCCACGCCCATGCCAGCCTCGTTGCAGCAGCTCGGCGTGCACATTCGTCAGGGTGCACGGCCTGCTTCAAGTTTTCCATCCGGCTGCACCGGGATCTCGTTTCGTCGGCGGTTTTAAGGAGAGTCTCGCGCTCGAGACTAATTACGGAAATAATGGGCATCAAAAATGAACGCTTCTAGTGCAGCACGAGCACCACTCGACGATGTGCTTCTTCTTTCTCCCGGGATCTTACCATATTTATTTATTTATATATATATATATATATATATATATATATATATATATATATATATTTGTATAAAACATATGTACATATCATACGCGGCCAGCTCTCTTAATTTTGTTCATTTTTCGTTGTGAGAGTATTCTTTGCGCTGAGAATTACGCTGCATACGAATCTTCAATCCGAAACATAGGTGTTTTTAAACTGGCGCAATTCACATGTTCGTTGCTTTGTACAAGTTACATCAGTTGCTTGGAAATTCTGCTTTCAGAGGATTTAATTTGATCATACTAAATACGATCACGCTTTCGGTATTGTTTCCTGAGATTTGCAACTTTTTTAAGGAAACGTAAATTACTGATTGCATAACTTTCCTTGAGGAAGTCATATTCATAAAGAAATAAATATAAATATGATTAGCAAGGTATAATAAGCATGTTTGAGCTTGAATAATCGTGACGAATGAATTTACAAATTAAAACACTTTCGTCATAGAAATCATCATTCTGCAAATGCTTTCTTAATTTAAAATTATTATATTACGATTATTAAAACTTAATTGTATCGATTAAACAGTTAACTGCTGCAATCTCTTTGGAAAGTGTGTACGTTTACTGTAATTATACTGTATATTTTTGAGTTTCTTCATATTTTGTTTAAATACAGCACATTTATAAAATATATAATTTAATACAAAATATGACCAGTTAGCTGTCTTTGACTAGTATACTCATCATGAAGAAATGGTTACATTTTGTGTTACAGTATGTACGCTAACATGACCAAAATATATTAAAATTTGTCTGTCAACCATTTTATGATTCGTCGAATTTGACAGGAAAAATAAATTTCCGGTCGTTAGAAATTTTTTCAAAAAAAGTTTCTCATGAAAAATCCTGTAAGAAGCAGTTTGAAAAAATGTTTCTTATTTTTCAGAAACAGTTTAAAAAAACGTTTCTTGTATAACTTTTTAAAAAATTATAGTCGAGTGCATCTGACGTTGAATGAAATTCCTGTTAAGCGCGATATAAAATACGGCAACCCAGCGGGGTTGGTCCCGCCCAGTTTTCTAATCGAATCACGATGATCAGGGTGTAACGTCGGACATTGTGGCCGGCAGTTAGATTAATCGACGCGTTTAATTTCCACGGGGCGGCGTATCCGCAATTAAGGTCGATCGATCAGTCATCTGAGAAATCCCCGCGATCCCGCCGCGAAAATTGGATTATTCCAGGTCTCCCGGGGTTCGTAGGCGTGCAGATTTCAAACTAGCCCCGAGACTCGCAAATCTAATAATCCGTGCGTTTTTCGCAAACCGGAAAATTCGGTCCCGGAAATCGTCGTACTCGGCGTCTGCAGGTTCTTGCTCGTAAATCATTTCCTTGCCTTAAAGCGAATATTGTTGACTTGGTCATCGATTGCCGAGCCTTTTTCCATCTTTCGTGGTTCGGAACGTGTCACATTTTGAATAACTTATGAATCTTGCGTAAATATTTAGGAACACATACACCAATAACATTTGGTGTACTCAATAAAGTACAGTAACAAAATTGTGTTAAGCAGGGCATAAAAAATGAAGCCTTCGCTATTGGAAGGATTCTAGTTACCTAATAAAGTAGGATCTTTGTATAGTGAATATTGAAATATAAAAATTTTAACCGGTTAAAAATTGTTTATTTTAAGATTGTCGATATTCTCGAGATTATTTTGTAGAAAATGATTGAATAAATAGATTTTTTAATCCAAGGATGTATTCTAATAAAAATGGTAAAATGTTCAATTAAATTCAGTCTTGTTCTTGTGGAATAACACATGTCAATCACTTTTATTGCTCGGTAGGTTTAGCGCTGATGAGATTATCTAATACTTTACAGGATAGGATACAAAATATTTGAATAAATAAAGGCAAAGGCCCGAAGCACCATCGCGAAAATGAACTATTGAGAAGAAAAATTGGATGGCTCGTTAAACATTGTTGCCGACGCGAAAGGGCTGCATTTGCGTTTAACATTTCTATATTAAAATTTTAATGACCGCATTAAGAAGCGTATGAATAAATTAGTCGATAATTAGAACGAAAGATTGAACGGAGTTTGGAAAAAGTCGTGCGCGAATTTCGTGGAGGCGAATTCGTGGATTAACAAAGGGGTCTATTAATTAATGAGAACGGAAGGAAATTGTGAATAAAAAGAAACTTCTTTAGACAGAATTAAACTACAATTTGGAGGAAACGTCCCATTATCACGCCTTGTTGGCGAATAATTATTACGGGCATCTCGGAGAATAGAAAACTAGCGCAGGAATCTTTGAGGGCGGCTTCTCATTACGAACAGACGGCCGCGCAACGCAGTAGAGTCGCAACGTTAAAGGCTCTTGACGCAAACCTTCTTTGTGTTCCGTTGCGGCGAAAACATTCTTCCGTGGATTTAATTAGCGCGAGACTGTGCTTCTCCGACTGCACGCGATTCCCCGCGTGAAACGCTTCTCTAGAGTAATTGCACGCGACTCCGATTCAAATTTCCCCCCCGTCGAACCGGACCCTAATCAATTTTGCTTAGTCAATTCTTATTAGGGAATTTATTACGCAAATTCTCCAGAATAATTTCAGAAGAGAGAAGCTGAATGGTACTAGCGGCTGCCGTTGAAATTAATTGGGCTCGCACATATTAATCTGTATTGAAATTTAATTAACATCGCGCTGTACGAATTACGAATATTTTGTGCAGGATATAAATGCACTCGGATATTAAAAATTCAAGCAACGGAAAGCGAAATTTGATTTACTTTGCTGACGTCTGCACTTGATGAACAATATTCACAGTTAATTATCTTTGTATGGAATATACGTGACGTAGTTTTATATGTTCGATGAATTTCGAAGGAATTAAAGGAAGATCATACTGTGAAATAACATTCGTTTAATGTTGAATTTTGTAAATGAAGGATGTATTAAATTAATACTGCGTCTAATTAATATTAATTAAATGTTACTCTAGTCTTCCAGCGAGCCTTTTACTTTATTTCAAACAATAACCCCTTCTGAACGCCCACTGTACCTATCGAACAACAAGAAGACCGAAACATTTCACCATTCTTACTATAATTTATGCTTAAATCGAGATGTCTATTCAATGATTTCGTAAAAAAGAGTCTTTATAATGTCAACAATCTTAAAAGAAAAAATGTGAAATCGATGAAAACGGCCAGCATAGTAAGTTCAATATTAAGGGATTACTCGCTTCGTAACCCAAATTCTTGCTACAATAAAAATTATTTCTGTGCCTGCTGCAAGCAAATGCGACAAAGTTCGGCGTTGCCTAGAAATGAGAAAAAACGTCAGCAGGACAATGTTTCCCGTTGCATCATTATGTCGGGAAGCCAAAAAGTGAAATTGGTCGACCATGATCGGACATCAGGTCGTGTCGAATTAGTAGAAACGTAGAAATAATGGCGGCAGGATTCATTAGGAGATAAAAATAGCTTTCGCATAATAAATCGATAGCCGTGCACAACAAATGCATGCTTTTCCCATCGTATAAACAGAATGAAAAAGGGGGGCACACGTTCCAGCGGATCGTAAATACGAAAAAGCAATTTTCGTGTCACATATCATGTAGATTCTGGATATTGCGCTGGAATCAAACTTGCACGCATACATTGCATATTTCATTTCGCGAAGTCAGTTTCATTTGTTATTAAACAGTCGGTCAATAATGGCCGACGCAAGCTCAGCGAGCGAGCTTGTAGATACCGCGTTAAAAAAACAAACAAAACACACAGCGCCTCGGAAAAAGGAGCAGCCTAGTAAACGGCACCGAGGTGATTAAAAATATTTCCAATGCAAATTGCAGCTACCGAATTTAATGGGATCGCCGATATTAAAAGTTTTGCATATTCTCGACGCGTTCGCGTTACATCCGAACCGGAATAGAGCACGGAATAAACTGGTAAGGCTGTCGTAAACACACGGAAGCTTGGTTTAACTTGAAAACCTTACCTTAATTAAAGGAAAATTCGCTACGGACGAGAGGCCGCGTTCCCGTTCCCGAGCCCCCGCGTTTTCCGAAAGAAAATTTGCATCTGTTTCATTCCGTGCGAGCGCTCAGCCGACGGCAATTTTTGTTTTTGATTCTTGAATTCGTTTCGGCTTTGCTTGCTTTAAAATTCAAATTTATTTAATAGACGATCGCGTATGCAGTGTCCGTACTGCATCCGCTGGAAAGTCGATCAAAATCGTGAACCGGAATGGCCGGAGTAACCTACTCTAGTGCATATTAAATATCACATTGTTCTGTCCGAATAATTGTTCCAGAGTCGTATCGTTTCGTCGAGAGCGCGGTAGAAATTTATTAATTGGTTAGCGTGTTTCAATGTGGAAAAGCGAGTTCCGTATACTCCATTCGAAAGTCTTTCGTGTGCAATACAAGAGAATGAAAATGTTATTGAATGCTGGCAATAGCAGCGTTCTCACTTGGATGAACCATGCCCACTTCAGCCCATCCTCAAATAAGCGTATTTTCTGATGATAATAATTTATCACAGAAGTTGGAGTTTAAAACAGTCACGAGTACAAATTTCCCTCTGAAGCAATAAATCTACTCTCATTCAGAATATCTTCGCAAACAAAAATCGCAGTAGACAATCTGTTATGCTAAGTAAATAATTTTTGTCTTTAGAGCTAAATTTATTAAGGAAGTGAAGTCTAGACTATTTGTGGTCATACATTGTCTTCTGAGGCAACAAAGCTACTCCCGCTTTGGACCGTACTCACAACAAATCGAGGTACATTGTCTAGCGTCGATGCAAATACAGTCACGCCCACCAAGGACTTTCCAGGGAAAGAAATCAAAACTATATTATTATCCCTATTCATTCATGTCCTCGCAGCTACACTTTCGAAGAAAATGAAGTGAAAACGACGAATTGTCCTCTGGAGCACACCGTTGAAACCTCAAAAACCAGAAGCAACAAAACCACGCCACTTGACGTTATTTGTTCGCAAGATATGCCGCTCCCAGAAACCAACACGGAGGTCCCACTGCAAAAGGCAGATGTACACGTACCTGTCCAAAATATTCGCTCTCAAATTAAGTCAATTAAAACTGAAGTGTCGCGCGAACAAAGAGCTCCAGTATCTCAAGTGAAATCTACTGGTCAAAGTCGTCGCGCGTTCTCGGAGCGCGCTAATTAATCTCGTTGGCGAAGAAAGAGCGCATCGACGCCGGAAATGGAGGCGTCGCGACGCGTCGGGGACAAATACACGGGTAAGTTTCCCGGGGATGATGGAGCGGGTTACGAAACGGGGCCGAACGAGGGTTGGCTGGGCGCGACGGGCCGGAAGCAATTGAATTAAAGCTGGCCTGCCGATCCGGCAGCGTCTCGCGGCCGCTTAATGTTGAAAACGTGCTTCATTTACTCTCTTTAGCCGCGACAATTCCCCTTGTTTAATATGCAAACCGATCCATGCTCGAACTTCGCCCGGTTCGACGAGATTATTCGGCTCGTTTCTCCCAAGCCTGTTCGCCGACACCGCACTTTCCACCCTCTATTTTTCGCGGCGCCCACGCCCCCGCACCAGCTCCCCATTGTTCCCGACTCCTCTGCCGCTTCGTTTCCTCCTCCGCTACCCGCGAGACAGCCATCTTATGAATACCGGTTTCTCTTATCAAATATTCGGTGCTGCCGCCTACCACCTCCGTCCTTCGGAAAATGTAGGCTGCCGCCATCCCCGGATGGAAATGGCGAAACTTTCGGGAGCGTATTCCACTTGTACAAGGGGTCGAAGGGGGTGGCTCGTGTCTCGTGGCTGTAAATACGGAGACACAGCATTTTCCGTTTGAATATTATATACGCCCTTTGTTTCCGACGATAGTAGCTTCGAATATTTAGTAGGTGGCTGAAATATTTCCTGGAAACTGGAGCACTGTTATAAGTGACACACAGGTGTCTGCGGGTCCGTCTGGATAAGGGGAGGTTTACCTATTACCGATCTGTAGGCTGCAGATTATACGTATAGAATTTGTGGGAGAAGCAAATATTGAAATTATTAGGAGATGAAATAACTGTTGCTTAAATTTTTGCTCAATGTATCTTCAAATTTTTATTTAATTTTTACTTATATTTTTAGTTAATTCTTGATAAATTTTCGTTTACTTTTTGTTTCATACAACCAATGCCGAATACTCTATTTTCAAAGTTTCCAGCTCGTTTTCTGAACATCTGAAAAGTGTTTAATAATAGATTTTGGAGGGTGGCAAATACTTGGGTCCACTTTACCGTTTCAAAATTTGTAACTCGATTAGCGTTTCCAAATAGAACAAGGTGTAGAAGAAAATACAGTACAGACTGCTATGAAAGATTCACATGGGAATACTATTGCAAAAATTGATTTTGCACTGGGTTAGAATGCTTAAGATTGCCACTTGAAAACGGAAGATTTCCAGGAATAGAATATTGCAGAGTCACAATGGAGGATTTGGAGGAGGAGAATATTCTACAAATTCGCCATCCAGTTCTCGAGCAGAACTTTTAGGATTGCCTTTATTTAGAACTGGATTGCCATTCCGCGATAGAAAACTTTCGGATAGCAAATATTGCAGCGACACCAAATTGAAGATTTCAAAAAAATAAAGTGTCGCTGGAGTTCGTAATCCCGGTTCGTGGTGCAATTCTTGTGCATGTCTTCGATTCCAACAAATCTGGAATACCGAAATAGAAATTTTTTGGCAAAAAAGTATTACAGCGAGCCACAATGAACAGTGTTGGAGATGAGAGTATCAGAAAGTATTCTTTATCCAGTGCTAGAAAGGAGTTTCCAGGCTTCGCCGCCGCTTATAATTGAACTGTTGCAATAGAATAGGAATTGTTGAAGAGGAAAATGTTGTACGAAGTTGGAACAGGAAATGTAATTGATAAATCGGACTCTGCCGCTTTACTATTTCATAGTACTGAATTAACGAGTCGAAAATATAGGTTTTGTAGAAGAAATTGTTGCAGAGAGTAACAAAGGAATATTTCGAAGATGAAAATATTTCATAGAGTACAGTTCAGGTCTCGACCGAAATTTTCGGGACACTTGTAGTGAAGAGGAGCGGGTCGCCGTTCCAAAATGGACGATTTCGAAGTTGCGTGGGAGGGAGCCGTGTTCGCGGGCCAATCGTGAAGGGAAAAAGCGGGGCGCGCGACGACAAATATTGAACGTTCGTTAAACGCGGCAGCTCGGCCGGGCGACGACGGTTAATTAGATTGGAGCGTGTGCGCGCGGCCGAATCAAGGAGTCAGCGATTTAATTCAATTTCTTTGGGCGCGGGCAGAGAGAGAGAGAGAGAGAGAGAGAGAGAGAGAGAGAGAGAAAGAGAGAGAGAGAAAGAGAAAGGCGGCAGTGGCAACGACAGCAGTGGTAACGGCGGCACTGGCAACCGGCTTTCTCTCGTCGAACCCCGAAGTTCCGGCGGGCAATCTCGAAAGTTTTCGAGAGAGCTCGCGCGTCACGCCGTCGACGTATTTGTTCCCCTCGACAATGAAAACCGATCCGGAAAATTTCATCCGGACGAGAAACGGCGGCGGCGACAGTCGCGACACTTCCGGCGGTAAGAACGATAGGAGAGACGGATCAAATTACTGGATAGTCGAATTGGACGGTTCTCGTCTCATCGGATGCTGTCCGCTTCTATTTAGCTCCCCGCGGTAACGTATATGCTAAAGTATTACTTAAACGTGTATCGTTCCCAATTCTGTTTCCTCCGTTTTATTGAAAATTTTATTGAAAATTAAAATGTGAACAGTTTCGATTACTGTTCCCCCCATTTCACTTGAAATTGTACGAAGCCTTTCAGAATTCAAATATGCAATCGTTTCGATTCTTCATTATCAAATTATATTCGGGTAAAACATTTTGTTTGTCTAAAAACATTCAGGCTAGCTTTTAAACAATTCTTGTTAATGCGACTTTATTTACATAAACTGGGCTATTCTACGCTACAGCGAACAGATATTTTTGTTAAATCAAAGTGCTACAACAAACGCGGAGAAGCACATTCAAAGTTAAATGAATGACTCTTCTCCTTCCACGTCTTTATAATTTGTTATAAACTTACACATGCGTCCAATGTATAAAGGATATTTCATTGTACTTTTAACTTGATTTATGTGATTAAAATACCATATTTGTATATTTTTCTAACAACTCATTTTTATATTTGCAAGGGACAAATAGTCTTCTCAATTATTGGTAAAGGATAATGATTGTAGACAGTATCTTGCCATGGCGAACATGTTCTATTTACTCGATCACCGGCGGTTTCATGAAAAAGGTTTCAGCTGTTTTTAAATAGCTATTCGATTGGTGCAGCGTCTAATAAAGTATACAGATTCTGGCCGATTAAAAATGTTGAAATTGCGCAGAAGTTCGAGACACGCGATAGCTTTTTGTGATAGGACGATAAACCAAGTTTGACAGTGCACTGTGGAGTTAACCAGCTCGAAGGAAGAACAAATATATTGCCGCAGTTCCGATTACACGGGTATCCTGATTGGAAGTTCTTGCGCTCCAGGCGTCGGGACTGTTTTGTCGCATAATCGAACCAGTGTAATATTACTGATTTATTGAACTGTGTTATTCCTGCGCTTCTTGCGATAACCGTTCCTTCGAATGCAAAATTCTAATTACTCCACGCAAACTCTACTTACTTATTACGGTACCTATTCCCATACTTGGTGAAAAAGAAGACCGAATAAATCGAACTGGTACACTGGAACGAAAGCTACGCTCTTCCATAAGATTATAAAGTTACTCTGTAGATAGCATTACGTCAATTTTGTAAGATGGTATGCAATGTGCAATCAACAAATAAAAATATATTAAATACAATTCCAGGTAAATATGTCTTCAATTTGCCTTTGTAAGCTCAATGCTGATTATAAGACTGCAGATCTTTATGAAAAATAAACATTTTCTGAATCAATTGTAATACACAGAATTTAAATAATGATGCATTCCTTCCTTTAATAATTTTAATAAATTGAAGTGCATCTAATCTGCAATATGCAATCCGTGTTTTTAACTCGCCGTTTGATTGTAAATGTTATCATACGTAAATATGTATAAATCCATTTTGTATCATTAAAAGTTTATTCGTTATAGCACGTTATAATTTAATCCGTTATATGCAAAACCGATTCTATTAATATTATCTTATTAATTTTAGCATGAATGTATAAAATCCGCAGCGAACCAATTTTATCAGCTAAACAGCGAATATATTAATTCGATAAATATCTGCCATGAATCTTTCACAACTTATAGAATTTGGATAAACTGAATTTTGCAAATTCACACGGAAATCGTGTGATCTCGACGACGAAGTTTATCGTTAACATTTTTTAAATATATAAACGAGAGACTCGACGAAGCCGGTGCAGAAACACCGAAAGACAGTGTAAGATCTAGGTGTTGGGCTCGAGGCAACGCCGAACAATACCGAAGCCGTCAAATCAAATTAAACAACGATTTGGCCAATGAATTATTCAGTCCGTACGCGGCTAATCCGAACTTTAATTCCTCAGGGAATTAATGCGACTCGATTTCGTTAATTACCCGCGGCAGGAAATTAAACCAATTCTCCTCTGGCACTAATAACGCGGCCCGCAGATCGCCGGATTTAATATCGGCGAACGCGTACACGCCGACCACGCGAGAGAACCGGTCCAAAACCGAAACGCCTTCCGGCGAGATTTTGTTCATTTCCAGCAGGAAAACGTGACCGGGGAAACCGCCACCAAAGAAAAATTTGGATGCGCCATCCGAATCGAATCTCACCTCCGCGCTGTGGCGCTGCGTTAAATTACCTTGAATTTTTTAATAACGTCGCCGACGCTCTCGCGCATTTAATGAAAAACTCAAGAGCAGAGTTTCACGTCGTCGCCCGGGTTAATCGCTAAAATATTCCGCGCCCTCCGCTAGGCTCTAAACAGCCGAAAAAATTGTCCTCCGGTGCCTTAAACCATTAACTATGTTTCCAGACGCCTCACATTATAATAATAACCTCGTGCTGTTTTAATAAAGTCTGAGAACCTGCGTCGCAAAATTATACTTATTTAATATTTTACTGTAATTTTAGTGTTCTAACAGTACAATTAAATTTTTCAAGTCGTCACCTGATTATTTCTTGACTATGAGAAGGCAATTTGTCGAACGCACGCATGAAACTATTTCTGCGTGGAAATTGTTTTTGATTTGGTTGCATAGTGCTCGCGATATGTGTAGATATTTAAAATCCATGTTTCCAGGATTTACACAGTTTACTAGAATCGTGAATGGAGTGTTGGAATTTTCTCTGAAAAACAGGTACAGTTGTCGATGCTGTATTTCAACGGCAGACAGTCGGGCATTAATGATTCGACGAGCCAAGGCTCGGTTCGACAGCCGAAAAATACTATCCTTATAAGTTTCAAAGCTCGTCGACGGGATCGCGGCGGAAACGTGCAAGTTTAACGAGTAACCCGAAACACCGTTGCCTCGGCTCTGCAGCCGTAAGATGGAAAGCGTCGATCAGCGGATGCCGGCGATGCTATCGACTCGGCAATTAATTTCTTTGGCCTGGAATTTCGTGCGCGGCAACAAAGCGGGCGAGAGAGATCTCGACATCCACCGCCTGCCATGATCGCTGCTATGCGAAAATTCACGCGCTCCTACTCCGTGGAAACTTCTTATTAAACCGTAAAAGACGAGGAACTTCGAAATTCGAGAAGACATTGGAATTATATCAACGACAAAGTAAAAATAAATAATTGTCTTTGCAATCACATTATGTAAAATAAAACATCCGGAATTTCTAAATGAAACATAAAATACTTATTTATTCGACAAAAGTTATTTTGTTGCCTTCAAAATAAGTCTCATTCGGGTCAGCACAAGTTACGTTCCACGAACATAAAGTCACAAGTGATTACCACAAATCGTTAGTAATGCAGAAATTAAGATAAATTCTTTATTCGGATAGATTTTTTCTATTGTAAAAATTGCAGGACACACCTGAGGTCGACTGACATAAACGGCTGCTGTACTTGACGGAATACTTAACGGATCGTGATCGAATTCTGGTATCGTACTCACAACTGAGTACAATGGTGCCTAGTTCTATACAAAAAAATGTTTTCGGCACATGTATCGCGGAAACGTGTTAATGCTTTCACAAGAATTGCGCCAAATTGAATTTTTCACTGCATGAGTTTTAATGTCGTGTAATTGTTGATATTCAGAGTTGTTAAAACGATTTCATTCCGAGTTTTTATTTCGTGGAAAATTGAATTCCGTTTGACGCGTTATCTACCATGCATGGAACTCTTAAATGGTTATAAAAGCGCCGCAAAATTGGTGATATTCACCAAGCGAAGCGGAAAGCTCGAAATAAAAATGCATTTCAGCCGCGTCGGTTTATTTTTGTTTGATTTCAACAAAGTTTTGGGATCACTCAATTATTACTGGATCCGCGGGTTCATTTTCCATTCCGCTGGCTTTCCAGCACGGCGATCCCGGCTAAAACAGAGACTCTTCCTCGGGAGCATTTTTTTAGCCAGCCAGCTCCCCCTGAAGACGTCCTGTTTTTTGTAAGCGCGACGACTTTCTTGAATGCAGGCAGCCACAATGAACGTGGACAACTCGTCCGTCGGCGGAAGAAAGGAACCAACGGCCGAAGAGAGTCCCGACACTGCAACTGGGAGAGCTGAGAAGCCTGGGGAAGGGAGGAAGAAGGAAACGAGAGGAGATGGAAAAGTGGACCGTGTGGAATTTCTTCTTTAGTGTTTTCGAACGTTCCCGACTCGAACCGAGGGATTCACCGAGCGAAATAAGAACTTTAATACTTTCCGATATTAGAAATTAGGTCCCTTGGAATACGAAATTGAAAATTTTCCACTTGCATTGCTCGGTATGGGAATCATGTGGCTTACGTATGCATTTATTCGAGGAACTGTCTATCCTTATTTCGCGGAAAAATAAAATTACGTGTTGCCTGATCAATCGTTTATCTATTCCACTGATTTCTGGTTGTTTCGACATGGTTCATATATTTGAAAAGATGTTTGTATGTTTCGTTGAGAAAAGAAATTACTCTTTGCTCTGATTAGTTGAATTGTCTTATTTTTCTGTTTTTTGTTTGGTCAATCTGTTCATGTATAGTATTTGTAGATAGGTAGTTACTCGCTAGTGTGATCAATCATTGGCGTATTCGAGCGGTTTCCAATAATCTGACTCGATAATTGTCTTTATCTGTTTCATGGACAAAGGAAATTACTGTTTAGTCTGATGAATGGAGCAGTTATTTCTCTGATTTTTACTTGTCTGACTCAACATCTGGAAATTTGAGGAATAGTATATTTCCAGTTCATGAAAAAAGGAAATTATTTGTTAATCTGATCAGTCATTGACCTATTCCACTGATTTTTATTTTGTCCAGATTAAATTAGAACTTCTCTATTGTCTTCTCTATTGTCTTCTCTATTGTCTGGTTAAATAAAACTTTGTCTACTTACATTTACATTAGAGATGTTTTGTCTATTCAAGCATTGATACTACTGAGTCTTATAAAGCTGATGTGTTCAACTTTTTAAATCTGAACTACACTATTGCTGTGTCTGACCACACATAAAACTATTTCCTTGTCAAGTCGCTACTGAATTTATTTTAGAGCCTGCAAATTCACCGAGCAATGCTCCTTATCCAATCACAAAGTCAATGACTTATCTTTTCTGTGCATTTACTAAGCAAAACACTATTTCTCGATTAACTGAAAATCATTTATCGTCTAACCAAAACAGTCACATTCTACTCGTGTATCCTAAACGCCAGTAATCCTTTATCCAAACAGAATGACCATATTCTATCTCTGTAATCTACATATTAGTAATCCCCTATCTGACTGGAACGAACACATTTCCACTTAAACAGATTACACATCACAAATCCTGTGTTCGAGCACAACTGTATCTAACTTTCTCCGTTCGTCTCATCAGCCGCAAGCTTATTCCACTGGCTGGCAAATCGCGAACAATTCTACTAACAAATAGCGAACTCTATGAATCCATTATTCTCATAGACTGTTTTAATTTGCTTTTCCGGGCGAGGTGATTCTACAGTCTATCCACGCATGACTAATTTTATTAAGAAATAAAAATCTATTTTAACGCAGTATTTTAACACGGAAAGGCGAAGTCTCCTCGACTGAAGGCGATTGACGGTATTTGTATTCGTTCGAGCTGTCGTTTTCACCATTCTACTCGAACTGCGACAATTCTACGGAATTTGAATTTCGTCCCGGCATTAGGTTCCCGCTGACAAAAATCGAGGCATCCGCTCGATATTCCAAGGTCTGAACGAAAGGATCTTAACGGTCTTCCTTCCCACGGCTCGCGTCCCCGGTCCGCCTGTTACTCATTTTTCCGGCATCCGACTGAATTATTCATGACTACGCCGACGCCACTTGTCGTCGTATTTTTACAACATTATACCGGGTGGCTTCCCGACGAATCGGAAGCGCGACTCCATCTTCCGGAACCTAACGGAGAAAATTTCTCAGGGAGAATGTTTCTTAATTCCGTGGTGCATGACGCGAGCCGCAACGTTGTTACAAACCTCCTGTTATCCCACCGGAGTAACGAAGCGCGAACGAAAATATGTTCGTTAGCCCGTCGCTAACGAGCCGAACATCCGCTGCGCAGGATTGGAATCATTGCCGATCGATGGAATCCCGAAATGGATCACGTGCGCGACCATGCTTGCGCAACGTCGTCAACTTTTCTCAACACTGTGCACAATTCTTACGATCATCTTATTTGGGGCACGTTGGAATGGTGGTGCAATAATTCTCCCTACAATTACAGATATTAATTTTTTAGAATACAATAAGACCTATCGAATGCGGAAACTGACTATTTAAACTTCTGGTACACGAAACTCGTCTAAATTACAGAAAAATGATAATATGATCGATTTCATAGATACATCTTTTTATTTGAAGTAATTCGGTGGTGACCTTACTAACCTTGCTTACAAGTTCCAAGAAAATTTTTTGGGACTTTCTTTAAAGAGGAATTTGTTACCGAAGCTATAAATGCAACAAGTTTGCAAAAATGTGTTAACCAAAATCATTGCTTCTTCTCGTAGATTAATCTGGCGTTTCATACTATACAATCTAATACCATAAAGGCGACGAAATCAATTTTTATGAATAAAAGAGTGGCTCGTATTTTGTTTATAAATTTAGGATACTTTTTTTACATAACGTAAAAATGTATTCGGAAATATCGGACTTTTCACAAAGGTGACATATCAGAACTTTTTCCTGAGGCAGATATGTCAATGTTTACGTCTGGAAACATTCAATATAAACACGTTTCCAGCGCCACGTTGTCGGACATGATTTTTCTTATTCTGGTATTCGGACGTCGTAAATAAAGACTTGGATTGGCGGACAGAATCTGCGTCGTCCGACTGGCATGATTTTATCTGTGCAAGCAAACACGTAAATACTCCCGGAATACTAATAACAGGCAAAGAAAGCGGTTCCCCGGCGAGACAGGTTCCAATTTCTATCGTATCCCATAAAAACTTCGATAGCAATTCTTTGAATGCCGGAGTTCGGAATAACACCGGGGAAAAACCGTAGGGGCTATCAGTTTTTAAGCGTCAATCCACAAAGTGGCGATCGGCCCCTGGTCCTCTGTCGTCGTTCAAAGACCCGGCTCCACTTTTTATAATAACGCTGGGTAACTTCGGGACGAAACTGCTCGACCGTCGCGCCCGGGAGCTCGCTATCGAATTAACATAAGCTCGCGACAAAGACTTCGCGAACGATAGCGTAATCCCGCGAGACGGCCTCTCCCGGCAAACAAAAACGATTATTCACGGTTTATGTTCGAGGCCCCGTCGTTTCGAATTTAAATGTCCTTTAACTAGGGTAATGCGGGTGTTCCGATTCTGCCGCGAGGATACCCTTGACAATGGACAGCTCAGCGTGCCCAGGACACGTGGAAGATCGGGTGACCTTCGGTGGATTAGGTCGCCTCGAGTCTTCAAATCCTCGGCTTTTCAAATGGAAATTCCGAGGACTTCGGGTGACCCCAATTTTCTTCGAAAGTCAAATGTAATTTATTTCTCGTGGTAAGGGTAATAGTTATCGAGGTTCGAATTATTGTATAAATAGGGCCGATGGAAATTTAAGGAGGCGAGCCTGAATTCGACGCGCGTGTCTGACCATAGTTGCTTATTCAACCGAGTTACCATCCAAACTGTAATGGACGGGTGGAAAAAACTCATAAGTCAAATTTTGTAGACTTGATCGAAAGAGAAGACTTTATTCTGTAAGTCTGTTGAATTCAAGCCCGACGAAATATTCTTTTTACTAGGTACAGAAGTTTGAATTTAGGAATATTTTTTAAGAGATCGTTGCATCTTAAGACAGACCATGTCGACGTTTAACCTAGTGTAACATTTTAATAAAAAATCGTATAACAACTCATTCCGCAGGATGATGTTTCTATTTTAATCTCCCAGAACTGTTTTTATTTTCACACATCTACACACAATTCAACAAATTCTTTCGCAAGTGAACCTATCAAGTGCTAAAGCTTACCATTTACAGCATGTCTTAAAAATTTTAATGACGGCATAGTGTTAAAGAATAACTTTTTCGTCTTTATTAAATTAGAGTTGCGTGAAATTAAAATAATATTTTTTGTTGTTTTTTCTTTGTTTTGTGTTGTACATACATTTATATTTTTGATAAAAATTAAGTTGTTTATGTAGAATTAAAAAAGAATATTTGTTTTTAATAAGTTTTTGGAACGTAACCCCCTTTTTGCACTGGCTCTGGGTCTCATACAACACGGTTTCACACAACACGGCATTTTCTAGGAACCTATCTACCGTGTTATAGGAGGGTTACCTGTACTTTAAATGACGAGCGTCGCCATCGTTAAGATAACACAATGTTCGACTAGAAAATTATGATTTTTATTTTAAAAGCATTGCATGCCATTATTAAATCGAAGATCTCTATACTAAAGAAGATAATAGAGTTCCATTCAACGTTTCGTTGGTGGATCTCGTCAGCGAGGAAGATAAAACTTCACGCGTGCCGTGCGATCGGTCCATAAAAATGTGACAGCGTATAAAATTCTACAGCTCGTTTATTATTAAAATCGTCCGACGGATTTACGAGCATTTCCATGAGAATCGCAGAGAACTCAGAGGTGAAACGAATCAATGCGAGTTGCGCCGTGACGATTCAGTCGATTAAGCGCTTGCCGGTCGGATAGCTCTGGTCACCTGACCGTTTCAAATTGCCGTCTCGTTGCAGCGTTATCCACTCTCTCTCTCTCTCTCTCTCTCTCTCTCTCTCTCTCTCTCTCTCTCTCTATCTCTTTCTTTTTCTCTCTCTTTCTCTCTCTCTCTCTCTCTCTCCCTCTCTCCCTCTCTCCCTCTCTCCCTCTCTCCCTCTCTTTCTACCTGTGCAACTCCCTTTTTCCTGGATCTTCGTCTTGGGAAATAACAATGTCGCCGCTAGTAACCGGAAGGGACGCGGAATTTTATTCGGAGTACGGAAGAAATAAATGATAGTGTCGGGACCGCTGGAACGGACCAAAGCAGTGTACGCTGTGCCCACAGTACGCAACATTGTAATAAATTGTCTTAAACCGTCTCATAATACAAATTAATATTCAAGCAACTCCACCTGGAACTTGGACATTCCTTTTTCCTACAATTAATTTAGTCGAATTTATGACCCCAGCACTCTTGAAAATTTTATTCTACACTTCTGAAAATGTTTATACTAATGTAAGATGTTAACTTACTTCTGAAGATAATATACTTCTGATTGAATTTTAAACTTAATGTAAGGGGGAATTCTAAAGTTGTTTAAATTGGATCATTGTACTCACTGTCAAATGTTTGTGCAAAGTAAGGCCGAAGAATAAATTTAGTTCATTTATTTGTTACAAACTGTTATTCTAATCATACTTTAGACGTTCACAATATAATGGGGAGGGCAATGTTATGGCGACTTGTCCAAATCTAGTTACCATAATGTAATACTGCCTTGTGGTGGCTAACCCCTAAGAAAGTAATAGAAGATAAAGGGTTGCCACGTAAATGTTTTATTGACGGACAGTCGTCAGTAGAGATCGTACCGTCGAGCGACCAACTTACTATCAATACCAAATATCTATTATATAAATGCTATTGTATATAATTGTAATATTGTAAATAAAATTCCGCAACGCATAACGCGTAGAGTAAGTGAAATATATCTGATCCATAGGTTCCATACACATATGTACCTAAAAATGAAAACATACATTTATGAAAAAATATATAAAAAGTGTATTATAAATTTGAGAATATGGAAAAGTTTTAGTTCAAGCAATGATTAAATAACAAAAGAACAATAAATTGTATTCACTTTGGATCGGACAGGCCGAATTTACGTATAAGGATTAGAAGAGACTTGTAACAGCTTCTAACTCGCAATGTAACTCAAGAATTTAAGAAATGTTTTGCAGTTATCGTTCGATTCTTAAGTTACAGATTTTAGCTCGCAAGTTTTGTCATTGGAGGTTACGATTCCGTCTCGTCACAGGAGTAAGGGAAACCGGAAATACGTGAATGCTGTTCAAAACTGTCGAGTATTTAGTTTTGGGGGTTAGTTCGTGGAATTGCTTCGCGGCGAGATTTTGTTTCACCGAATGGTATCGCGTGGGCAAATCCTATTGTGCACGATGCGATCCGAATGCTTAGCGGAAATTCGGTAATGCTGTTCGAAACTGTTAAGTGTCCAGAGTTTACTCGGTAAAGCTGCATCGACGTTTTGTTCCGCGATGCTGCCGAATAAGTTCGCCGGAAGCTACGGTACCAGCTTTTACGAATGCTCGCAGCATTTACAGCGCCAGTTTTCCAACTAACTTCCCCTAACTATGGATCGAATTATCGATCTTAAAAAGCGAAACGGTCTTTTCGCTGAGAAATTTACGTCCTCCGAGATTTATGAGGGTTTCAGATTACCTGGGCCGTAAAATTAATTTTTATTGCAATTTCCGTGGCCGAATAAAAATTTCATTATGGTCTCCAGAGTTTTAAAGAGTTTAAAATGTAACGGGTGTGATCAATTTTAGTTACACCGGGAAAATGATGTGCTTCGCCTTCGTAAATGTCGTGGAATAATTCCGATCGTCTAGAATATTTCTATTCTCTTCGAACGTGGGAATGAAGAATATTTATTCAAGGGCATCATGACTAGGCAACTCTTTCAAGATCCAATAAGTGAACGATGTTACGCTTCGAAAATGATTTCTGCTACTTTACTTTCTACACAGCGTCGGAGAGTGAAGTGGCACAATCGAGAAGCAAGAAGCTATCGCGACAACGGCAGAAGTTGCGAGTTGAAGAAGTTAAAGTTCCCATTTCTAAAAAAAAAAACGTAAAGACTATCTTCTTCGGTAGCGCAATCAGCAGAATAGCTGCCTTCCACCAAGATGCTACGAGTTCGGATCCCAAGGATTACCACTCGAGACCCTCCCATAGCCTTCCACGCTCTCTCCATGTATTTCCACGGCAGAAAGTGAAAAGACAATAGTCAGTATACCGAGGATCGAGTGAAAATCACGCGGAAAAGTTAAATGAAAAATGCAAACGAAAATATAAGAAAAAAACCTCATCCTGCTCGGGATTTGGTGTAACTTACAGGATGATGCCCTGTTGTATCGAATTCTACGTTTTCATTTGCCAGCTCGCTTGTGGCACTTTTAGAAAATCATACGTTTATTAGAATTAAAGTAAACGTAATAAAACGATACAATATAAAATAGAAATACGATACAATATAACAAAATTTGAATGATAAAGTGCGTAGCTATGAAACAAATAAAAATGAAAGAAACTGAAGATCGTAACGTAAAATAGGATAAAATATAGAATGCAACTGGAATTTACGAAATCGAATTATATTTTACTCAGGAGTATTTGATCCGAATTAAATTCAAATTAAAGATGTCTTAGCCATACTGATAGCCCGTGGCAGTTCTCAATATTACAAACTCAGTATCACCAACATTGATGCACTTTTACCAAAACATCCACCACGAATTTCGCAAAAATTCTCCTCATGCATATCCTCCAAAGGATCATGAGAAACGAGCTGCCCGATTTCAAGCCGAACTCCATTCGATCAAATGAAGAACATCCCCGAGCAGTAACCGAATCCCATCAGTCTTCGTGTAATGAGGGATTAATCATCACGCTTTTCCGCTGGCCAATCCTGATTCGCGCGTACGAGTTTGAAAGGGCGAAAATAGCGGGGTGGAAGTGGATGATTCCCCGAGATCAGGCGGGGAGGAGGAGGAAGACAGCGGCGCGATGAAACTGCTCCATAGTTGTACAGCAGAGCGGAACGTTGTTGCGAATTATGATGTAACCGCAATAACAGCCGGGCCACGGTATCTCTAGAGGATTAATAATGCAAGGAGCCGCATTTACAAGCAACGCGGCCTCGTGTCGCCGCACACGGACACCGCAGCCAGCCAACTCAGCTGCGTCCGTGTGCTCAGCGAAACTTGAAAAGTACTTTAGCATGCATCTTGCGCGTAAGTGGCAACCAAGCCGGAGCCGAGCCGAGCCGAGCCGGAGCCGAGCCGAGGCGAGCCGAGCCGGAGCCGAGCCGAGCCGAGTAGAGGCGAGCCGAGCAGAGCCGAAACTTTTCCCTCGCGCTGCGGGAGTAACTTCTACCGACGCACGGCGTCGCATTAACGACCTGATTATCCGAGAATGCGTATCTTCCTGGCGACAGTGTGGCGGCAAACGTCGTGCCAGGCTCCGGGAAAAAATATTTGAAACCTAGAACATCTCTAACGTAAATCTAGAATTTTATAACAAGATTATGTTTTCTCGTCATTCCTAGTTTTTCAAAAACATGTCACATTTTCAAATTTGGAAATTTTTGTCTGCTTGAATCGCAGAAGATAGACGGGTATGATTCCGTAGGACGATTCTGTGTACTCGCCTGTATATGAAGATATATTTTCTTATAAGATACTGGATATTTGATAATTTTGTATTAATTTTTAAACAGAACGAAAGGTGGAATTTTAGGAACACTATACGGTGGAGAGGATTTTCTTCCTTTGGAGATTGTGCAAAATAGTATTAATTATCAGTTGGGTGGTCTATGTAATGGTGATCATCTAAATATCTCCTTCGGTTGCAAAAATAAAAAACGATTTGTTTGCAGTTTGAATAATACAGGGCATCATATTTCGTTGATTCGAAAGTCTGCGACATATTCATCCACAGAAGCGTACGGTCATTTCAATTGCACATTGCATCCGGCGCTAAAAATCATTGAAATTTGTTGACGACTTGACTGTGAATCTTATGCTAAATAGACATTTTGTGCTTCAATTGTATTATACTGAAGTTAAATACAAATGCGTTTCTTCTTTTAGTAGTTCCAACAAGATATAATCTAGCAGCAGTTCTTCTGATATCTTCACTGGTCTCTATTTCGCTTACCCATTTCAGCCATAACTGCGTATAATCCTCAGTCTATCAATGTCAATGTTCTAGAGGTTTTGGATAATTAATGATAAACCTACCGAGCAGTAGTAGTAACTGGTATGCACTGCCTCAAGTGCAAGAAGATCGAATCCATTTAGATTTGATAAAGTTTGACCTGTGATTAAATTCGACTTCATTGTATAATATAATACATAAAAAATGCACGGAGAATATACATATATAAATAGATATGACATCTGTTGCAAGCAAAGTTTTAAGTGGCCCAGACTGCGTAGGTTGCATGCGGAAGGGATAAACGCCTTCGGCAGTTTGCTTTGCACGTTGAAAGCTGCATTGATTACCGTCGGCGCGTGGGCGGCACGGTATCGGCGTCGATGAAATATCAGTCAATCGAATCGGGTTAACAATGGCACCGTTGCTGTTTTCGAGCTCGGAGGTCGCAACAGTTGCAGCTGCAGGGGCGGAGAGGTTGCAGCAGCGACGTGCAGTTGAATTTTTGAGCACGCGCGCACGCCATTTGTATCGGTTATTAGCTTCCGTTCGCGTCAAGTGGAATATCAATTTGTCTCCCAACGGCGGAACGATTGTATGTATGTACGGTGAATGGAGAGCGTTTCGAGGGGAATGCAAATTTTAATTGTTCGCCCCGGCCCGCCGCCGGCTCCGGGGCAATAAATTCGAGGGTGATTAATGGCGACTTTTATACGTCTTTGTAACGGGGCGCCGCCGCTCTCTCGCCCGTTTTGTAACGTTGTACGGCACTGCGCGAAGTTATTCGCTCTGAAAAAGATTCATTCAGAAGCGATGAATGCATTAAGCGCCCCTGCTGCCGTGAAACGAATTCATTTTACACTTTATGGCACCGCCTCTGAGTTATCGCTCCGTGAGAATCAGCGAGAAAAAATCGCCGACGAATTACAATTACATTGCGGATAAATTATAGGTGCGCTCCTGCACAATCGATCGCATGCATTTTTACCGGTGATCGCATGCAAGCGAAAATACACCGATAGATAATTCTGAATCGTCCGGGAAATTATTGCACCAATATTTTCTGAAATGCCTGTTACTAAATTATAAATGAGTCGACGACAGAAAGTCACTGAATATATATTTACGGTAGATACAGTTATTATATAGTCGATATAATAATCTAATCTAATTTGCTACAGAGATACAAAAATATTTTTGTGCTGTATAATTAAATTTTGTGAAACCTAGTATTGGTGATTTCGTTACAGCAGAAGTTCATGCGAGTGTTTCTTGTATTGTACAATGACCGTCTAGAAATTGATGAGATCGAAGATCAGAGTCTCGTCGATATACCAGATAAAACAAATTTAACTGAGCCTCGTCGTGGCACGGTAACGATCTATTTGACCGAGAACAGAATTACTTGGACCGGCTGTCGCGGACAGGAATCTTTTACGATCGGACTGGCACATAAATTTTGAAAAACTGCATGGAATGGCGGACGGACACAGCGAAATTGCCTGTGAGGATGCCTGGAGAGGCTCTAAGGGATCGAGAGTTAGGAAAAAATGACGGATTCGCAGCTCGGGTTGAACGAGTCCAGCTCAAGAGGAGGGCTCAGCTCGAAAAATCCACGCTGCGAGAGAGATCTCGATGATCAAACGAAAAATACAAGGATCGGCCTTTCAGTTTTCAGGATAAGCCTACGAGACTTTGTCAACTCGATAAATTTGCAACTGTGCTCGTGGAAAGCTGCCAGGTACACTCAAAAGTCTAAAGTAAACCTTATTGATAATTATCTGTCACAGAGCTGCAATTAATTTATCATAATTTCTTTGGCCAACGTTTTTCATGTCAGATTGAGAAAAATTCCGTTTCGAATAATACATAGTGCATTTTATTTCTGAATATAATTTTTAATATTATTTTTAATATTTAATACAATATTTTTCAAACGACAGCAATACAAGAATTATTCAAGTCCACAACTTTGAAAATCATATTTTGCATAAAAGGAATTTTTGCGAAGAATATTGCGAACGATTGTGAAATATTACTATTTCTCTTCCCTAAGAGGAATCGTTGCCCATAAATGCACCTCGACTAGATTTTATAACAGTTCGCTTGACGCTAAAATTGCCGAAGAAAAATCGCGGGGATATTATTAATAGATTCCTTACGCCGAGGATAAGAAACTGAAGTTTCGCATGATCGCGACGAAAGCTGGTTTCAGTCCCCGCAGGAAGACGGAGAGCACGGTTCAAGTTCAATCTGGCGGAGCGGCAGACAACGCTGACGCAATGTTTTAAAACCATCTCGAAGGATGCGCGAAAAAATGAGGCAGCCGTTCCATCCATCCGCCCTTGCATTTTACACCCGCGACAGGTGTCGTTATTCACGCGAGCGAACCTCTGCGCCCTCCGAGGAAGAAGAGCTTGCGACACTGCGAGGGAGGAGTAGTTCGTTATCCTCATTTTTCTGTCGATAATACTCTGCGCGAGCAACGGCCTCTTTTATTTTTGAAGTCGCGATGCGTCAGGAGAATACACTTGTTTAGATAAAATGAACACGTAACATTATATTAAAAAACACTTAACCTGGATCGATGCAACAATTATTATAATCTTTTCAAAATGCAACGAAACTTATTTCTGCACATTTTTAGACCCCAAGTATGTGGCGACCGCTGCGACGGGCACGGCGCCACAGTAAATAAATAAGAGACGCGGGAACGTAAACATCTTCAACTGCAATACCTCAAAAAATATGTTGGACAAAATGATTTAATAGTACAGAGACGCAAGAAGAGTCAGCAGTTGTGCTTGCTTCTCGTCGTCCCGGATGACGATATTAGACCTTGTTTAGCATTGGCGTTCAGATAAGAGGCTATACACGACCACCAGACTGTACAGTATAATACCCTATTAACCACTGGATAATAACTAGCCGGATAATTGATCCGGAGGAAGAAAGTCCGCTCAAGATCCAAATTCTGACAAGCACAAGCTGGAACACTTTATAAGGAAAGCGTAATTTTCTGCTCCAGATATTTTCCCTACTGCGAGCCTTGGACCATGAATATTGCAATATATTGCAGGTCGAGCGGTAACTATATTTTGGATGGAGCGTCCGAAATTTCCCAGCACTGGCTTCCTTATATACACCGCACGAGATCCCACGGATAACGAAATCATTGCAACATTCTGCTTCAGAGTGAAAGGCGCTTTTCCCGGAGTTCCTCTGGTACCGACACGTGGCTGCTATTTTCTGCCTGATTCGCCCCCTTCTCAATTATAAATTCCCTCGTAGCGTTTACCTAGTATTCAATTTCAAAGTTACACAAAGATTATGAAAATACTTAATAATATTTAACATTATACCTATCGCGTTGATCTGGATTAAGTTTAATGGATTTAAGTATTATATAGACTCTCAAAGAAAATGATGGAATCAATTTTACGATTCAAGCATACATTATGATAAACATAACGAGAGGTCTAAATAAATACAGTTATATACGGTTAACATACGTTACTTAATTTTACGACTCGATAGACTAGTGTTGGAAGATCAACAAACTTTAAGGATAAAGAAATTCTAAGCTTAAACATTGTTCTATAGGCAATGATTTTGGAATTACACGGCTCAGGAGATCTCGGATATTTCGTGTTTGCATATACGATTGGAACGTTACTGTAGAAACCAGAAAAGTTGATTATCATTTTAGACAAATATTTTGATTATGATAAGACTGCAGATCTTCATGTAAATGTTCATCTTTACATTTAATTTCGCAAAGACTAAAATAAGAGAAAAAAAACGAAAATTTACTAATTTAAACTAATCTGAAAACTAAAACGAAGCTTATCTAAATGATTCTTTATGATGAAAATAAAATAAAGATAAAGAAAATAAAATAAAGAGAATAAAATAAAGAACATTATTATGATCTTTTAACTCGAAGTCAAAGATGCTGCAGAAATTCGCAAGGTTGGAGATTACGACATTTTACCTCGGATGAAAAAGAACAGCAAGTGATATGGGTCAAGCATAAATGCGAGTCGAGCGGAAGTAAGTCGCCGAAAAATTGACGGTGAACGCTAGAATGCAACCGGGGGCACAAGCAGAGAGAAAGGTCGGGAGACGGAAACTTATAATTTGTCTGTCCCGCGGAAAACATATCTTACACGCGAGCATTGCTTCGCGCAGTTGGACAGGTGTCGTTACTCATAACGGCGGAACTTTCACGGAGGAAGATATTTGCGTTCGAGCGGAAAAGACAGATAGCGGTCGGCGGCCGGGGAGACTACTGGCTTGAAACAAAGAAGAGAATTCCCATTTGCCTCGGTCGGGGACTGGCCGTGGCTGTCCGCGTAACGTACGTGCGGGCTGAGGAACACGCATGGTTGCCTCGTCGCTTTTCGTGCGAGCCACCGATGGCAAACACCACAATTCTTATTCGCCTCCGTTTAACAGTGAACGTACCGCGCACTAAAAAACTAATTAAGTAGTCTCATCTTATAAAAGTTACAAGATTGTATCTATTCAAACTGTGTGAAACTTTTATTATAATATATGCTTGAATAAAGAAATTTAATGAATAATTTTTGTGGTAGTATTGTTTGAATTTCAGCAATCCTAAAATGTTTTGAACCATATATACGCGTTTGAATGTACACTCTTTTTAAACAAAATGTGCCACCTGCGTACAATGTCACTGGCACGCCTTTCGTTTAAAATGCATTAAAATCGCGAATAAAAATCGTATATTAAATCTTGAAGTCTCGTTGCAAAGGAGAAACTCCATTGCAGGGACTGCCTGAATCTAAATCTCTAATATTTCCAAGCAAAAAGACTCCTTCGCTTTTTCACCCGTTTCGTGGCACGAAAACATTACCAAAGAAAAACAGCTGAAGGGTGTAAAAGTAGATACTTCGCCGTGTAAAATAAGCCCAGATAGGTTACCCTGTAATATTTCTTCCCGGAGTTACGACAGCTTGAACACCGACAATTCTGAACCCAGCAATTTTGCGGTTCTCCAACTTCCCTCGTCACTGGAGTTAGATATTACTGTTTTTTCTCATTATTATTGCCTTTCGGGGATCCAAGAGTGCACAGAGAATCAAGACGCGTCAAAGCACAAAATAAGTCTGAACGGAGAATATCGAGATCAGCCGATGGGACCGTGTAGACCTCGAGTGAGCAAACTTTCGCCAAGATCAATGTTTACAGAGTTATCTAAGTGGTTTCAGCCGCCAGACCGGAGCTTCTCAAAGGCTCCAATGACGTCGTAAAACGAGGTGATTGGGTTAATGACGATCGTTACGGACCAACGAGACCGTATCCGGCTGTGTCAATCTCATAAATAAAAGAAGACAGAGAAAGGAGAAGAACAGACAACCAACCAGGAAGAAGAAAAAGAGACCAACGAACGCACGCATTTTCACACCGAGAATAGGCGAGTGCTATGCCACTGTCTGGACGGAAGTGTATTCTACTTGTCAACACCTAGACAGCTCTATTGTACTGTCGCGGCAAGCGAGAGCCTATTCTACTGGCCCATAGGCGTAGCCTGGCCCGCGTACGAGTGGGATTACACTGCTTATCTAACCGCCGAGGCAGTTACAACGGCAAACCATGCCCAAATTTGTTCCACTAGCGACGTTGTAAGTGCAAACTACCACGCAGTCGAGCCTATTCTAGTTGCTCTTCTATGGTTAGATAATACCCTTGTATAATTATGGGTGAATCTATTCTATTTCTATTTCCAGACATTCTACTTGTCTGGTTTCTGTCCGAAGGATACAACGATGCTTACATGTGGTATTAGTGCTGAGTAATTTGTATAGCATAGTATCGCAATTCGAGCAGACGATTGTTATCCATTTGGTACTATAACGAGTCAGATTCGTGATAAAAATTTCTCCCGAATCGAAACAGAATTTGATTCTTCTGTTATCAAAATCTAACAATAAAAGTAATTCATGCGAAAAACAATAATTGTCATGTTTCATTGGGAGTAATCAGTCAGTTCAGTCAATTTCATTTTGATACACTCAAAACAATAAAGAGGCCTCTTTCCTCAACTGCGAAGGTTTCTAGTTTTTATTTATTTATTTATTGAAATAACTGCATAATGTAACAGATTTACTGAAATAATTAAAACCAATGTAACGTACAAAGAATTAAGAAATTTGTAGGAATGTAGAACGTAGGTTATGTGTGTCATAAAGTGAGACTAGAAGGCGAACCTCAGCATGTCATGTAATATCATTTTAAAATTTGTAGACATTGCCAGTGGAAAAATCGATTTTTCCGGTGATTGCATTAGCATAAATATAGATTCAGGTGATGGGATTATAGAAGCTAAAGTCGGTTTCAAAAGCTACAGCGAATAATGAAAGCGAGCATATAGTAGGTACATGAGTATAAAGTTAACAAAATTAAGTAACGCTGGACAATCTGTATCATTATTAACAATTTTAAATAAAACTAGTACATCTCCAATGATTCTCCAATGTAGACAAATTGAAAGCACCCAAAGTAGGAGCATCGTTATAGTCGGTTTTTAACATTGGAGTCACCGATGTACGACGTCTTGGAGCAGAAATAAAATGAAATTACTATGAAATTTCTAAAAATATTATTAAAATGCTGAATGACCCGGAGCTTAATGTTGCGCGCTCAAAATTCGTAGCATGTTGATAAAATGCTTCATTAGAAAACTGTTCCATCGTCCGCCCACTCGTTTCCGCAGAGCTTTCTCCTCGGTCGCGGCGCGAGCGCTTGGACCGGCTCCAAAAAGTGGACACCTGTCAGATTCGAACAACATTGTCGAAGCTGCGGCCGCTCGGAAACGCGGACTCGCCTCATCTCGGTCAGATTAACGGGCATACTTTTCCGCAGTGTTCCCCGGCACGCGTTTATTCGAACTTTGCCGACCATAACTAACGCGATACGCGCGGCAACCCTGGCTCGGTTGTCGCGCGTGCGGTCGCCTCGCATTACTAATTCACGGTCTGTAGAACGGCGTATAGTGTATACAATCATGCTGCCATTGTGCGCTGTCAACGGGACGCACCTCTCCTCTCCTCTCCTTTCCTCTCCGCCGAAGCCGGAATCGTTTCGCGTCTGCCTCTGCCTGACTCTTGCAACTTCCCCCAGCAAGACACAATCGCTGTCTACTTCGGAACTGGTGAAACTCAGTTAACCAAGTAGCATTGGGAATCCATTGTGTCGTGCGACAAATGAAGCCCCGTTCGATACGATCCGGTCAAGAAAAGACAAGCTTTGATAGACTTAAATATCGTTTAATTACACTCGAAATACGTGTTTCGAAAAATTTGTTGTGGGTTGGAAAATGCGCGGAGAAGTCTTTTGTTCCAACTGGTAGATCTTTATAACGAAATTGTCGACGTCTTTGTTAAATGCAATCTCTTTAATGCTGTTTAGAAGGTCACGACTAAATTATTTATTTCAGTGTTCACCATTTTTCAAAGGATTTTGTTAGCCGAATGAATAATTTGACCCTTTCTAAATATTGCTAATTTACAAAGACTGGTATCTGACAGAAATTTAATTTTAATTTAAATGAATCTAAGGTTCGTACCATTCCTTGAATGTTCCTACCTACCCTGCTATCTTGTACATAATTCAGAGAAAGCTGGTGCATAATATCAATAAATTTTTCCTACATATACATTAAATCAATCTAATAGTTGTAATATGTCACTTAGGACAATCGGTAGCATTGGAAAATATCGATACAGATTTGCAAGTTGATGCGGACTTCGGAAATCCTACTGTGCATTCCGAGAGAATTGCGTGCCAAAACGAAACCGTAGAGGACGAAACGCGAGCCCGAAAAGGGCGGAGAAATTTAAAAAATGTGTCCTCGGAGAGCATGTCCCTCAGAATAAAACAGTGCGCGTAGCTACGCCTCTGTTGGCCTCTCCGTAATGAAAATTCCTCTCGGTTCAGTTCAGAGGCGCAGAAGTCAAGTGAATCTATCCAGAGCGAAACGGCTTCCGGCTTCGTTGAAGTGTTCTCGCAAAGGGCTCGCGACTTTATCGCCTTGGTTATAAATAGGATCAGCTCTACCAATAGCAGCGCGGATGAATATAGATCTGAGCCCTAGAAAGGCGGGAAAGAAAACTCCACGGGTGATCGCCCTTTGCCAGCCGTTTTTGAGAAGTTACCCTCAGAAATCGCACTATGCACTTTGCATTTTATTCTATGTGTTGATCCAGTCACTATACAGACCCAAAAGAACGATACAAATATGTTATGTGTATTTTATAAAAATAATTTCTAGACTGACCTGATGATTCATTCTTTGAACTAGTTAATTTTTAGATAAACAAAAAATTAAATGATATTCAAAAGATACACGTTCTAAACTGGTCCGATGATGTTTCATCGTTTGAGCTAGCTAATTCTCTAGTTCAATATATATTTGATTCAGAGAGCTAATATTTAAAAATTACTTTTAAACTAGTCTAATAACACTTTCTGTCAAGTAGTTTCCTGACTGAACAGAAAAATAGTTGCGACAAATAGTATTTAATACATATCAATTGTTAGACTGGGTCACTGACGCTTCATTCGTTGAACTAATTAATTGACCAAGTGAACAGATAATTAGTTAAACCAAATGATACATAAAAGTCACAATTTTTAGTCGCAAACGTGGAGCTAGTTAAGTCTCAGCTAAATAGAAAATTAATTAAGGCAAATGATATTCTGATGACACAGGTTCTAAGCTAATCTGATACTGTTTAATCCTTTGATCCAGTTAATTGTCTAGCTGAACAAATAAATAGTTGAGACAAGTTGTACTCAATAAACACAATTTCCAGACTGGGCTGCTGATATTTCATTGTTTGAGCCAGTTAATTTTCCAACTAAACAGGAAATTGGCTGAGGCACACGGTATCCAAAAGACACAAATTACAGACTGATGTACTAAGATTCAAGAGAAATATTGTTTAATGGAACAGCAAATTGCGGGCAAACGAGTGGAAGTAAATAATTAGCAAACACTCGCAAGAACCGTAGGCAATTCCGAAAACGGAGAACATACTTGGGACAATTGTTAACCGCACAGGACCTCTTGAAAATTCAATTAAAGTTAGATGTCTTGTGGACAATAGTTAAGACAACATCCGGATGAACCAATCAGAGTTTAGAATAGTCTTCGCGTTTCGCTGTCTTTGGGACAGCTTGCAGTAGCTCGCAAGACAAGAAATGCTTGGCATACTGGACAGTGAATGGATCTCGGGAACGTTGCAACTGTTTAATTATTCAAACAGCTTGAAATGGCACGATGATATACATTATCTCTGAACAGCAACCGCCAACTATTTATATCATGCAGAATCGATGCGTTCATGACAAAACTGAGCTGTCAACACATTAATACTAATTAAGCAAAGACGGAAACTTCCTTCTTATTTTTGCTTCTGCCACTCGACGTTGGCAATCCCCCCCACCCCCCAAAAAACAATCTCTATGTTGCTTATAACTCTATCGGCAAATTTAAAATTTATAAGTAAAATATATAAATTTAAAATATATTATGTTTAAATCTATAATCAGATTTAATGTTCTTATAAATTTTCTCATAATGTTTTTATGTTTATATATTTTAATATAAATTCGCATGTAGAATAAAATTTCTTTTAGTGAATGATTTGATATGCTTGTATTACACAATATTTATCGACGGCGCAAATCAGACAACAAAAAACTACCTAACAGAAGCGGAAAGTTACAGGAGCATATTTCTGAAAATTTAATTTTAATTCTGTAAAGTGAACACTGTTTCTAGAAGTAGAATATTTATACACTTCGTCCATTACCTCGTCCAATTATAAAATATATGACGAAACATGAACGGGATAGTTTCAGAGATTTTGAATATGTTGTGTAAAAGTTGCCGAAGGGATAGCAACCCGATGAGTTCACCATGAATTCCAGTTTCGGAAATTCGCAACTGGCAATCGGTAGCGAAATTTTGCGAGGATGGAGTTCAGACGCATTATTAATCCCCGCTTGCAACAATATCCCGTCCGGGGAACGGTCTGAAGCCGCTTTATCGCTGAAACTTTCATCCTCAAAAGGGATCAGCTGCGTAATGATACGACGAGCCCTGGGAAAGAACGAGTCTGCGGAAATTAGAAGTGCGTTCCGCTTTATGCGCGCTACAGTTTCGCGGACAGAGCGGAGGGTAGCAGGGGAAGGTTACAGGAGAAGGATCTTGGTAATTCGCATTCAGCTCTTTCAAGCATCATCGTGCGAGCCGGTCCTGTCTGCCTTCGCAAGGGTTGCTGCGTGCGTTGCCTCTTTCCTCGGCTTCGTATATTTTATTAACCAGCAACGGGGAACAAAAATTGCTTGCTGTATACTGAGAACTTTCAATGGCGTGGTTTCTTCAACCATGTCGGTTCCTCGGATTTCCATGGGAACGTATGATTGTTGTATTAAGAGGTTTCAAATGTTCCTGAATCGCGTGTTCCTCATCGCGTCTATCGTCGTGGAATCATTTTTAACGAGTCGCTTTGTATTTTTATGCGAAGAGATATCAGTAAGTAAGAAGACAGAAATTAATAATTGTAATATAAAAATAGTCTGTTTGTAATATAGAAATTTGATTCTTTATTGTATCCTTCAAACGAATAGTACAATTCCGAAAAGCAAACATGAGATGTTTAGTGTGTCCAAGGGCAGGAGTCAAAACTCCGAACTCATTTATTAATTTAAACTAGCGTCTCGTAGATGACGTTTCATTTTACTTTATCGATCACCTGACACAATGACTATGTCTTCGTTAGAATTTAATATTCAATTATCCTGTTGAGCTTTTCTTTCGAATAATTTCTTTCTTTCACGATGAATATCAAATTTTCACCAACAAGATTCTGACGCGTTTGCATATTTGTTAAAATATATTGTTATATTTGCGATCCCATTATCAAAAATGTCTTATTCTATTTTTGTCATATAGTTTTCTAAATATTCATCATGATAACGTGATTCCTTTCGGTCTGTAATGAAACAGATTCTTAACAAGATGAAAGTAGAACAAAATTGTTACTTATTGCTGTAACAAAACTTGTTTCGTTAACAATAAAATGAGAGAAAAATGGACACTCTCCTTCCTGTTCCTTGGACATTTGTACGAATCCTAAATACACGACATCCTCAAACTAATGATCGGCATTGCATGAAAGCTACGTTTGTGTACACTCTCGAACGTTCTCGACTTCTCAAGCCGTCGAATTTCTCTGTTACAAATAAATCCGATTTCAGATAGCACACAGTGTTAACGTCAGTTTTCAGGGAAAGCAGCGTTCTCTCTTAGCCGTGTCGAAAAACAGGCTTGGAAGGCAGGCAGGTTCGCGTGGCCTCCTTCTTATTAGCCTATCGGTTAATCCTCTTATCGGCCGGCTGCTTTCGCTCACTCGGAGCTGACTTGGAACTAATCTAAAATTCCGAGAACCGTGAGGCGTGTCTAGCAAGGTGTATCCTCGGCTGCGGGAATCGCAGGGCGGCTTCACCGGAGGTCAGCGCACCGCTCCGCTACAGTAATTGCCCCTATAACGAACCTTTTCATCCGGATGAATGGACGCGTGTATATTTCATTTCTTCCGTCAGCTCTTTCCCTCTCTAGTTTTTTTCCATTCACCTGCTTCAGGAACACTGGTTGTCCCGTGTTTCTTTTTTTACTCCCGACTTCCGCGTTCTAGCCTCTGCTGACGAGCCCAGCTGCGCTGTTTACGATCGGACTCGTTCAATGCACGATTTTTGAACCGCAGGGAAAAGTGGTGAACGGTGCTATGATCCGATAATTTAGGATACATCGATACATTTCGGGATTTTGTGCCAGAGATGGTCTGAGACAGAAATAGAAAGCGGAGAAGGAGTGAAAGTTTTTTCTTTCTAAATAACGAGCGTGATCGAGCCTGAGCAGGCGTGGTCTGTATGGTGTGGGCGTGGTTTAGTCAGAGCTCCACGGGGCAATCTGTGGGCTCCACATAATTTTAAAGCATAAATTAATATTTCCAAATTTTTGTTTTACGAAAAATAGAATTTAAAATTTCTTTTGGTGCGTTGAACAGGTAACCATTGCTGGACCAATGTTCCAATTCTAAATGTCTTGAATTGTTTTTATACTTTCTTTAGCGTTTTATAGTTTTTCCTGCTGCTTTATCATTTTTTTTCCATTGAAAATGTTTGTCATCGATATACGTGTTTATTTTGACGAATCCGAACTCGTTCCAATTGGCGATAACTGCCTCCAGTGATTATTATGGTGGTTTTCTACCACCACGCTGGATGTTGTACTCGAAACTGTAGAAAATTGCTCGATCAAGAAATAAATGTATTTATTAATTGGGTATGGCCTGTAGAATGTCTTAATTATTCTTCTTCATTCGTGTAGGGAAAAACCACGTCGAACCATCTCGGGGATCATTTTAATCGCGGAAAGTAAGAGACACTCGAAGCATTGTAGTTTTCACCGCTGGAAGAAAGTTTCCCAGAGGATCGATCCCTTGAAGCAGGAAAATATAAGACGAAGTTTTCGGTCGCGTTCCAGCCCTCGAACGTTTCAATTATCGCCAAGCGGAGAGTAGCGGGTCTCGGCAAATTCCTTATTGCTGCGTTAATAAAATTTATCTTTGCCTCCTGCGAGGGAATAGTTTCGCTTTACTTTTCGAATAAATCGTGCTTTCTTGATGTTTCGCCCCGGAGCGGAGCGAACGGCCGAGTCGGAGATAGCTAGCCCCGGTTAAACTTCTGCTTACGGATAGGATGATCAGGATTTCTGTTCTTATCGCGGCTCATAAATATCGGGGACAGGCAGCTGCTACGCCAGGCGTGCTCCTGGAAAAAAATTGCCGGCAAGAAAGAAGTGTCGCCAACGCTATGCAAATTGGACCCTTAATAGCGGAATTGTGCGGCGACTCGTTCCGTGCTTTAATTGACTCTCAGCTTCTTGTTAGCTAGCTGTACTGACATTTATTTGTTCAAGTTGTACGTAAAATGCCAATGTTTGCTTTGACGATAATATATACGTGTTGCTGGAAATTGTTGACATAAAAAGCTTTCTAAGTGTAAATGCAGGAATCGTGTAACAAATTTAATTGAGTTATTGTATATTTTAATATAATATGACATCAATGATGATAAACATATAAAGACAGAAATTAATGATGTTATTTATCTATGAATAATCCAATATTGCAAATTCAACTTGAGATCTTCAGTGCGCCTCGGATGTTTACTAAACATATTCAAAGATAGAAATTTAAGTTGGCGTGTCTAATTTAGCTTCGCCAACAATTCTCAAAATTTTATACTTAATTCTTATTAAGCAACACGCTCGAGTGACTGTCTTGTAATTTTGAACGACTTTAGGTGATCTTCAGTGCACAAATCAAACGGGAGAAATCAAAGTGGATATGTTTGGTTTAGCTACTCTCACTGTCTTCCAATTTATATGCATCTACAGATGTAATTTCTTTTATTAATTGAAACGCGCGTTTCACAAATAGTTAGCATTTGTAACTGATTCATCACGTTCAAACGAAGATAAAATTGAAATTTTCAATAGTTTCGAGCCACGCCCTTCGCGACCCTATAGATTCTATCCCCACGTCCCCTTTCCCCGGTAGAATCATCTCAGTGTATTCTGTAGATCTTCGTTTACTCCGAGTTAAGCCTCGACTCTTCGTTCGCAAACAAACCGCCGCAAACAAACAGTGTGCCGAGTAAAGTCTGGCGTTAATAGCTTGTTGGTATATATTTTATTATGCGTTAATGTTGGTTTCGTGTAAAACAATTATAATACACTGTATAGTGCTGCATCCCATAGCTCGTGAGAACTTTGCAGCGTTGATCGTTTCGCTAACAGATCGGTTCAAAAAGTTTATGGATTCAAGATACTTTGCATATATGTCCCGCGGAGCTTCACAATATCATTATAATTAATTCGATGCAGGTGCTGCAGCCCCATTAATCTTCTAAAATAGCAATTACGGTAATCATATCAATGATTATTATAATGGGGTTATTTATACATTCATGGCATCATTTAACGGGCAAAAATGAAAAAGCAAGAAATGAAAATTTATTGTCAATTTAAAGTCCGTGAAAATATATAGTTATTTGGATAATATAAACCATAGGAGAAGGAATAAAGAGACGTCGAATTTTCATTTCGCCAAATTGAGGCGCAATAATATCGTGAAATCGCCTAGTCCAATAATTGCAGCTGGTTATGGGCTAATTAGTGCGAATTAAGCGAGCGTAGCGGATCGCCGAGCGAGCGATCCTTGGCAACACGAAGATCAAATAGATTTCTATCGGAGTAATTGTGCCTCAGGTGGCCGGTTACCGTAAAAACAATGAAGGCTAACCAGACAGCCATGAATCCATCACATTAGTCGTCGGATTAATCGCCTATCGGAGCGTCGACGGCGGAAAGCGCAATTTCGAATCAATCTCCGGGGATCTGACAGTGGCTGGCTCCCATTTTTCTTCGGGCACGGGGAGCAGGCAAATCGATAGCTTTATCCGGCGAAGTCACCGAGCGGCCCGCAACAAACGCGAAACTCCATTTCCGCGGAGAGCAACCATGCGACCCTCGCATAAGCAAAGCCCCGGGGTTACAACTACGGAACAGGACCGCCCTTGCAACAACGATTAACCGGATAAGCGGCCAGGACGAGTTAACTCGTTCGGCGTGTTCCATCGCGTCAACACTGTTCTACAATTTTATATTTTTTTTTTTGCAGCGAGCGCATCTTGCAGAATTTTGTACGCTGAATATGAACTCGTAAACTTCTCCTCCCGTGTACGGTTTTGAGAAATTTACCTTCGGACAGTATAAAGTAAATTTTGCTTAGACGACGAAAATTTTTTAATTTTGCGTACATTGACGCAACAGCCACGCCATTGTGTTTTATATGGAAATATTCTGTGAACTGTTTTGAACAGTACGATGTAATTTAATATTGTGAACTAAATGTGCAAATTTGAATACATAATTGTTAAATTGGTAAGGATTCATGATTTAATTGCGACAGCTATGCCATTGTTTTTAATATAGAGGTAGGTATCATCTGTCCGGAATAGAATGATATTTAATGTTGTATTACAGACATCTATACATCTGGGAAATATACCTTCAAAGGAAAGGTCAGCCAGGACGACTAAATTTCTGGAACAATTTTGGAACTCGTACAGCAAAATAAGGTTGTGGAGGAGAATTTAACTTTACGATGCGACAGTGTGAATCCTTGTGCCACTGCTTCAATAAATTTTGCAAATCGTATTTTGCTTTTAATGCGGAAAGAAAATTAGTTTGGCAGAGCAACGCAGTGATTCAACGGAACCGCTGAATATCAAATCCCCGCTGAAATTAAACGTGTATTTGACTAACTTACGGACGAATACGGATCGCGTAATCAACAGAGGGTTGTTTTGCACGCGAAAGTAAGCCGAAAGCGTAGAATGAAATTTTTTCGTTTGATGCTCTCTTCTGTAGTAAATTGAGTTTGAACGGACGCAGTCGAATGTTCCGAAGTTCAAATGCACGCGGTTTTTCCAAATAAATGACGGTAACAATGCAAATTTGGACGAAAACAATTAATTCTACGGTCTTCATTGAATCCCGTAAATGCTGCACAACTTTCTTTGTATTCATTAGCCTGCATACAGCATAAGAACTGAAAAAAAATTCATTGGATCGTAAACAAACTCGGAGAAAGCCAAATATTTCTCTGCGCACTGCACTCTAATTGGTATAAATACGCAACCGGTCTTTCGTTAACGTCCATATTTCGCGGCGTTCCCTCGACCATTATTGATAAAACAAATATTTCAGCTCGTGCATCATTTAATTGGCGTTGCTAATTTCTTTTTTGTACCATATTTACCTAACGTGAACCACGTTCATGTGTTTGGTATGGTTACGTAATTTCCTGGAGTATACATTATTCACGGGCGTGTAAATTACATTATGATGTATGTTTATTGAGAGACAAATCGTCCCCGATCATTAGTATTTATGTTTAATTGGTTCCATACAGGTGTTTATAGCAGACGAATTACTCGATTAACAGGTGAATATACTGCCGAACGAGGAGAGGCCGGATTTCTGCCGCAGGACATTTCCACTTCATCCAGTCAATCGCCAATAACCTTGACAATTAGGTAGCGCGGAATTTTCCCGCGATTGTTCTCTGCTGAAACATTTGTTCACCGACAGTTTTATTTGCTTAAACTGTACGGTACACCTTTTTCTAATTACACTATTCTGCTTGCAATCGTGCCTGTAATTTCATCGGTCTTTTCCGAAAATATGGCAGAACAGACTAAAACATTTTTCGGATTTATAGACATTATGATCAATTTCGCAAATGGATGTGCATAAATAATCGATCGATTTCTAACTTGGGATTGCACGAGACGTTCGAATTCGAAAACCATCAATTTTGGATGCGATTCAATTCGGGAATGTCTGGTTCTGTGCAGTTAATTTCGAGATCGTCACAGTTGACAGCAACCCTTCTCGTGCACGTCCAAAAGCGACTGTTTCGAGATATTTAAACTTGGCGGAATTGGTCTAATTTCGGAAAACGTCGAATCCAAGTTGCCGCAATTTCAAAATAGCATAAACCTCGGAACGAGGGAACCGCGAATCTGGTTTCTGCACGCAGCGCAGTTCCAAAACTGCGACGACACTTCTCCCAAAGCAGACGCAATCAAACGCACGATCTTTAAGGCAGAAGTTTCCCCCGAGAAGGAATTAGAACGCAAGTCCCAGGCGCAGATTTTAAAATCGTGTCTCATTCCGGCAGGAAATAAAGTTGGGGTTATGGTGGGTAACGAGAAAACTTTCGTTTTAAAATTGGATTGTCAATTTTAATACGGTCCATTAGCCCGCGGAGGCCGCAATCAGATTAAAACGACCTGATTTATACAAATTTCACGGTGAACGGACCCGCTTAAACCCGACGGTAAAAACTCCGAATTCGGCTGGATTGCAAAATTTTCCACGGGGACGGGACAATTTCCTTTCTCCCAACTTTTCCGCGCCTCAATGATCCTGAGCATAGATTAGGCTGCGTGACGGTCCGAGCGAACTGATCGCGTTCAAGATTCCGTACACAGATAAATTGCTCTCCTCGCGAGCCAGTAATTATTTTAGCGATAACCGGTAATAACAGTTTTATGGTTTCGGGTTTGTTCCAATTAATGTCCGACCAAGTGCCCGGTAATTAAAGCCACCGTTGTAAAATAGGTACGCGTTGTTATCGCAATAGTTGTTCCAGTTTTATTGGAAATACCACGCCGAATATCGTATGTCATTAATTTCCATAGAAAATCAACAATTTGCATAACTACTTGCGAAAGAATCAAAGAATTCAACAAGATGAAACGGAATTGAAATATTATTGATTTCAATGTTATGCAAACATATAATTCTGAAAATAACGCATTGAATGCCACGCCAGTTGTATACAATTAATTTATCAAATTACAAAAGCAATTACTATAATCAATTTTGTCCGTTTATAACGATACTTTCATAGGATATGATGGAATAAATTACATTATTTTAGCAACTGCTATAATAAAAACAACAAAATTTAAGTAAGTTGGATCTTCACATTGTCATGAGACACTGTACATCTGTCAGTTGTAATGTTCAATAAGTTTAATGTTAAACAAATTGATGTGGCAGTTGACATATTCAGGATGTCATCAGAATACTTTGAATATATTGTAGAACAGTATTAGATTAACTCGTTAATGATTTGTACAATGAATTCTCTAGTAAGTTAGTCATTAAAGATTGAATTGTTTATATGTAAAACTTGGTCTAATAAAATAGTTTCTCGAAACAGTCGAAACAAATATTTTTATCTCGCAAGAAGGGTGACCCTAATTTTTAACTAACTCTTGAAATTAATTTCTATTGTAACATATTGAACAAGCTGAATCTTCTTGGAATGTTTAGAATACAAAAAAGTTGAACTAGCAGTATTTCCTGTGGAAAATGTTCACTTTCTAGTCTTTAGTTCATTAATTGAGTGGCTTTGATATCGTGTAAATTGTTGGGGTTGATTTGGCACTTGACGCGTTCAATCTTATAATTACTGGTACGAGTTATGAATGCAGGAAGATGTGCTTGGACAATCGAACGAACGAGCGTCAGGCTAAGTGGCAGCGGGAAGCCGAAAGCGTCGATGAAATTAAAACCGCGCTCGGCTCTGAAATTGATGGGAAAGCGCACTTATGATGCCATTTTACGATTCCGTGGGGCTCGGTGACGACGGGTCCTCCACTTTCCGACCGAAACTCCCGCAAGCATCGGTTATTATACGCGGTCGCTCGATCGACAACCGATGTACGAATTTACGGGTGCAGAAGCCAATGGGTGTGGGAAGGGGGGGGGAGGCGTCGGGTGACCGGTTGCGACGACCCCTCGAAAACTCGCACGGGCTTCGATACGATCGATTTAATTAAACCGGCCTGGACGCTGCCCGTGCTACTCGTGTAAGCGAGGCGGATCTCTTCTCGTCCCTTTTCGTTGCTCGTTAAAGTTTCAACTTTTTCAATCGCGCTAAAATGTTTGCTCCGCCTCCCGCAGCTCTCCTCCCCTCCCTCTTCTCTCTCTCTTTTTCTCCGCAACCACCCACAGCCCTCGATGGAACTTTGTTCGGCGAGCGAGCGTGCTCGTTTGCGCGACAGCAACGGAGGGGAAAAAAAGGAACAGGAGGATACTTTCCCGTGTTGACTCATCCCGGCTGTTTTAATGACGTCGAACGGCCGCCGACGTCGTTACGACGCGACGGGAACAACGATGCGCCACGAGGTTTCGGGTTATCGAGAAATGAAAAAACGAGCCTAGCGATCCACGCTTCGTTTGCGGCTCGCGTATAGTTGGTTACCTCCCCCCCCCCCTCCTCTCTCTTTCTCCTTCTATTTCTTTTTATACAACTTTTTCATTGTGGCCGTTCCTTTTTGGGGAGTCTGTTGTTTCATTGCGGGGAGAAACAACCCCGGGCCACCGGTTCCGACGAACCGACGGTTTATGGGGCGCCAGTTAGTTCAATTTTCGATTTCGGGGTCTCTGCATTTTGCATTTTGCTTATTCGTAGCTGTTTTCTTCGTCAACTGCAAAAATATCCAGCTTGATAGTGTAGTGGAGTCGATTACTATGGGCTGATCACTTGCTGTGATTTTGGTTTGTTTTCTGACACAATTTTAGTCAAAAATACGCAAAATAAAATAATGAAATAATTAAGAATGTCTTATTCGATACATATAATGTTAATTGAGATCGCCATAAGAATTAAATGAACGAGTAACTTATAATTAATACTAATTAACACTTATTAATTAATATTTATAACTAATATTCTTCGAATATTGCGAACTCATAAACCGAATTATGTTACAGAAATAGTAAGTTTTTGAAACTATTTTTCTTTTATTGTTAAACAGTGACGCACATAAAATACAATACAAAAAGGCAATCAGTCCGTATAAAATTAGTTCCGTAATCGTAAGCCGAAATCGTAAACCGTGTTCGTTACGCCAAAATACCGTGTCGTTAACCAAATCGTGTACCGTAATAGTGATCGTGTTCATAGCTGTGTTCGCAATCGTAATCGTGAACGTGATCGTAATCGTAATGGTGTCGACGTTCGTCGCGTTCTGCTCCGTGTCCTGCAAGCGCGTTTTAAATTTTATCGGTGCACTGGGCGAACGATACGAATCTTCTTTCGAATTTGTCAGTTCCCTTCGACCAGCGGCTAACACTCTCCGATCGTCCTAACGTCGTCACGACCCACAGCGCGGCGCTCACGTACGCAGGCACGTGTCCGTCGGAATGAGGATGACGGAAGTCCGCGAGCACCGATCAGTTGTTATGATTTCGGAGGTCGCTCCGAAATCTTAACGTGCTCGCGAATTCTCCGGTCGTCGACCTTCGGCTCCCACAATATTGACATGCCTCGTTCCATTCAATGTTGCAATCAGAACAAAAACCCCACGTGAAGTCCAGTAGCTATCTACGTGCTAATAGGAGTACCCACGTGGAGGTCTAGTAAACTCCTATTATTGGCATATTTTCGTATGTTTTAACCCTTTTAGTGCCGGGCGAAAAAGTGGTACCTATGCGAGAATAACCGGCCGAATTTCACGGTTTTACTAGGGTTTGGGAAAATGCTCATAAAAACCAAACCAGAAACAATATTTACATGATTCAAAAAACAGTATATTAAGGACGAAATAGAGAACAAAACAATGACACTAGTTTTTCTATATTCATTGAAAATTATATAAATAACAAAGGTATAAGTGATAAAAAAAAGAAAAATTGAGTTCTCTGTTTCAAAACGTAATTGCACATAGGCAAAAAGACAAAAGCCATCTATTTATCATAATCTCATATAGAACATTTATTACAAAGTAAATACTTTGCATTTCAGATATATTTTGTAACAAGATAAATAATATTACATAACAAATATAAAAAATAACTCGAAGGTACATGGTAAGCGCCGGACGGATTATCTCTTCCGAAATACGTAATTGTTATAGGTAATATATATTTTAATATATATGATATTTTAATTCTCTCGTAATGAAATTAGACCATTTGTAACGTATTATAAATTTATTTTGACATAGAGTTCTCCCGCAATACGAATAGTAAAGCACTATAAGGAGCGGGCCGATATATCGGCTCCGGCACTTTTCGCCAGTGCAGCAAGTGCCGATATATCGGCGTCCGGCACTGAAAGGGTTAATCAGTAAATAATACTTTTTTCATTGGGGATTCATGGACACCCGACGTCGGCAATCCAGGATTAAAATACCAAAGAGTTAAACTAAATAGTTATTACGATCAATTTTAACTATCCAGTTTTATTAATTAAATAACCTTGTCATTGTAAACATTTTTAGGGTTGATAGTTCACCCCTGATGCGTCACAGCTTTGTAAAAATCGTTGTAAATCGTGTATAATAATCTGGTAACTCAAAATTAGATAAGAATAATAATTTTGAATGTCTAAAGCTTTGTAAAAATCGTTGACAATTGTGTAAAATCGAGTAACTCGCAATTAGATAGGAAGAAAGGGTTGTAAAGTTTAAAGCTGCGTAAAAATCGTTGCGAATCGCGAAGAGTTGAAGATTCATCGTGCCATCAGGGCCCAGATAGTGGGCTGAAATGATGCGCGAGCAAAGTCAACGAGTGGGTAGAGCGATAGGGTCGGTGTTCGGCCGATTAAACGGAAATCCATGTAAAGACTGCACGGAGAGGAGCTTACCGGGGCGCTTTCGTTTGTATCGTTGATTCAGCGAATATCCAATCGAGGATCCCCGGAGAGCTAGGTCCGGGCGCGACGTTGGCCCGAGTCGATACGTAAATTTCCTTCGAAAGGAGTCTTGCCGCTATCGATCCGCCACCCGTTTACCAAGATCTTTCGATGTCCCGCGAGCTAGTAAATTCCGCTTACGCGTGATCGCGATAACACGCAAATTCGAGTGCATTATGTCGGCCGGGCTGCTCGTGTGATACGGTTCGACGCAGTGGTTCGATAGCTTACGGGACTGCATCGAGCTGGTCACGCAATTTCCGAACACTGTATCATGCTTTCAATAAATGAACTCTCCCATCAACATTTTCCGGTGCGATACAGAACGAAATTCTATAAATGCTGCGATAATAATTGATCGTATTACAGTAGAATCTTTTTTATCTGATTCCCCAATACCAGCATTAGCCATTATGCAAATATTTTGCACGTTAAAGGTAAATGTAGGTATTACGAAACGCGGCTCAATTGTGACCCCTTCTTGGAACAGTAACACAAACAACACGATAAAAGATAAATATAAAAATTCTATAAAAATGTTTATTCGAATACCGGTGTTTCAATTTGACGTTTTCATTGTCCCAATTTATATAACACTATTATAAAAGAATTCGATTAGCAAAACCACTCGATGTTTGTATATTGTTCTTATTAAACATATGAATTGTTAAAAATATACACTAAGAGAACAGCAAGGTAATCTATATGAAATTGTCAGATATTATGGACAGTGCAAAGATCGTATACAATTAATAAATTACTGATTTTTGTGTAATTATAATATTTTTCACATGTATAAAATTCAAGTTGACGTGAGAATAGTATTTTTATTTTTACCGTGAGAAATTTAGTCCAAGAACTTTTACCTTTGCTTCCGTCTTTATGAAATAACGAATGGAAGTAAAGAAGCATAGAGAAATCTGAATTGTGGCAGTTGCTGCGAGATGCGAGGGAAAGTGAATGGAATGAGAGAGAAGCTTTCCCCATGTTCTAAGTGTACGTTCATTACCATTCTATTACGTTTCTGCGATGGATGTTGTTTGCGTAACCTGTTTACAAACATACAGATGAGGTGGAACGAAAGAGGACAGACGGAGGGTCAGTGACCCAAATTATCTCCTTGAGCGATCCAGAAGCAACGTCGTAACACTCTGTTTAACGAATCCATTAATATGGTGGTATTTAGACACAGAATCTTTTGTTACCCACCTACGACCATTGAGCTGGCCATGACGCATAAACTCCATTCAACTACGTAATAGAGCTACAATACCGTTCTAATTTTACTCTCGCCATGGACACAAAGGCGCGCACAAAGGCACTGCACTCGCGGCAAAAGTCGACGAGTCGCGGCGAGTCATTGCCTCCTGCGACAAAGTCATACCGAATGGAGTGGCTTACGAAAGTGTCTTGAGCCGAAAATGGGTGAAACGTGACTAGCTCCTTACGCGGAAAAACTGAAGCTTTCCCCGTGAAGGAAGCTGTAGAAATGGGCCGCCAAAAGAAAGTTGCATATTTTCCTGATTCATTCGACCCTTCTTAATCTTCCCATCATCACAAATTTTTTGAATTCAATTTTCCACATCTTTTCCACAGTGATGGAACACTGAAAATATAACCTAGAAACACCTATCAAGTTTGCGAACCTGTTCATTGAAAATGAAAAATGAACCTCCTACCCATCCGGCCATGAAATTATTCATACGATTCATGAATAATAAAGTCTCGTGCATTGGTGTGCACTGCTGCACTATGTGCAAAAATCTGCGGAGTTCGTACCGGAGGTGGAAGTAGTTCAAATAATCTGGTAGAGAAGGTTGCTAAAAAATTGTTCAGCAGGAGCGTGTTAGAATCTTGGATTGCATTTTCCAGAGAACGAATGGAACCTCTCTAGAATGAAAAATGATAGAGACCACGCCTGACGAAAAAGTATTCGAACACCTTTTAAAACGGAATAACTTTTTTTGAATGTTAAAAGGATTATTCTAACCTTCTAATAATTTTGCTATTACTAGAATCTGGATTTTTATGCAAAATAAAAATTGTCTGCACTTATTGCACGATGCAGGAGCCAGGTAACAATTCATTTCTTTTCTCGTTCATTTCAACGAATTAAGATTAATTCGCCAACATTTTTCATTCCTTAAATATTTTTATTATTTTGTTCGTAAAATAAATTATCGAGATCTAGAAAACGCTCTTTTGAAACTTTTGTTCCAAGTTCAGATAAAACAATTAAGAAGCAGTTTTTTTTATTTTTCATTTTAACACCAAACTTACCATGCGCGGTCAAATGACCGTTTTTGAAAATTCGTTTAGAATTTCTCGTATACAACGTTACTGTATCACCATGTAGCTTATTGACTTTTCCTATGATATACATACGACCCATTTTTCAATATTCACAACTTTCTTTATTGTTTACTTTACGAAAAAAATTCATAGCATGTCTAGTCTACCACGAGCGGTCATTTGACCGCTTGCACAAGCAACGGCGAAGCAACTTTTAAGGAAACCATAC
>CM052161.1:12520806-12532473 GCA_028455555.1 Augochlorella aurata | reverse complement strand
TATTGTTTACTTTACGAAAAAAATTCATAGCATGTCTAGTCTACCACGAGCGGTCATTTGACCGCTTGCACAAGCAACGGCGAAGCAACTGTTAAGGAAACCATACCAACGCGTATTTTTTAGTATAATAGACACAGCATGTTTTAATCTTTAGTGGCCTTCGTCCACGGCCTCAATAGCAAATTGCACGAGTCATAAATTCGAGATTTCCAAAAGGCCCCGCGAATTGAGGCCGGCGGCCAGCAGCAGACGGTTGCAGCCGATCCGCAACCGGCCGCACCACGTGCCGAACAGGCCCGGAGGAAATCCTATACATAGTCATAAAACTAATAATTGCAGCCAAAACTGGCAAGGGAAAGGTCACAACAAAATTCGTAAGAAATTTTTATTTCAATTGGCAAAAGAGTTTGGGACCGAATATCAGACGGAGAGACAGCTAAGCAAAGAATGTTCATCGAAAACAATAATAAACGCAGCTACAGATTCTTCTGGAGGGAAATCTTGTCAAATAAGATATTGTAAAGTCAATAAGACTAATAAAATTTGTATAAAATGTAAAAAATACGTATGTGGAAAATGTGCAATACAAAATGTTGTAATTTGTAAAAAATGTGCTGAAAATGCATAAACAAAACTTTCTAAATAGAAAAACGGGGAGCAGGTTTTTATTGTAGCACCAGAAAAATATTTTGTTTACTATCCAATTGGCTAAAATCTCTTTCTATATTCAGATATATATGTTTTTTTGAAGCGGTCATTTGACCGCTCATGGTAGGATTAGGTGTACATGAAATGTTGGTAGGTTTAGTGTTAAGTAATAGAAAAATTAAAAAGAAGTATTTTAGTCATTGTACAGTAAACTAGTCCTTTCAACATTTTAAAAGAATTCGAGTCATTTAGCCCGGTTTTAAGAAAGTTGTTTCATTTTAAAAAGTGTTCGAATACTTTTTGCCAGGAGTTGCAGGTGAAATCTGCTAAGCAAAACTGTGTCTAGAGAAATATCTCTAATTTATCTATGAAATCATTTTACGCAAGAATGATTAACGAAGAGCATTGCGAGTCGCCAGCACGGTGCAGACCACGAAGATAAAGCAAACGCGCAATATGCTAAAGCAGAACACCGGCTGAGAAAGAGATTCATCAGGGAGACGAGTCGTAAACGTCGTTAATGTAAAGATAAGAGGAGAACGGAGACTAAGAGGGTTCTAGGGACTTATCAACCTCGTGAACCAAGTCCGGACACGGTTGTTGTCGCTATAAACTCGTCCTAGAATTCTCGGCACTTTCTTAGCTGACACGGTTAACGCTGACGGGCGTGTCTGTTTAATAATAAACGACTTATCAGCTGTAACTGCGCTGTGTACACTGTCACTTGCAGGTTTCCTTTCAGTCAAATGAATATTTCCGACAATTAGTCTTTCCGAGGCGTTCCAAAAACATTTCACAAATTATTCGCAATATGGTGAACAATTGATTGTGAAAGCAGTGACTTGTAGCATGAGGTTTCTCTGCAGTTTCAATCGAGTGCAATTTCTGTGGAAAAACATTTTGCACATTAGCTAGTAAATTAGCACTTCTAAGACGTTAAAAAGACTCGAATTATTTGCTGCGGAACATTTGCCAAATGTTGTTCTATTTTGACACGGTGTCAAATGTGTTCATAATCACTTTGTTCCTAAATCAGTCGACTTGTTAAAAAATGGATGCCGACTTTTCTGATCGAAAGTGATTTTATGTGACCATTTTTAATTACCAGAATTAAAGTATTTCATTTAAGCCGATTAAAATTGAAAAGTATTACATCAGTTATTTTTTCAAAATTCTTATTCTTTTATAAAATTACCATTATATTAGCATAAAATTGTCAAATAAGTACCATTTGCCAATAATCCTTATCACTAGATTGCGTACCTGAAAACAAAATAAAAATATTGTGTATCAATTGCAAGAAACAAAAACTGTATAAACTTTTATTATCGTCTTGAATAATTTTCATAATTTATAAATAATGTAATCAAATTGTTTTTGTGTATAATGTCACTGTTTTCTGTATCGCTTATTCATTTTAGTCGTAAAATCCGTAGTCTAATTAGAACGTTTAGATTTACTCGTTTACTCTGTTTATTATGCATATCTACCTAATTTCTGGGATGACCAAACATGTTCCGCTTCAGAATTTCAGTATTCGCGAATAATTCAGTGGCAAGAATTTTTCGGGAAACGTTGGATTACGGCAGCAACGACCGCAGCAATAAACCGGGAGCTTAATGGTCGGAGCACAATGGCCGGTCCAGCGGTTTCTTTCGTGGCCGGTCTGAGAGATCATTGTTTCCGTCGCAGGTACACGGTGGCCCCCTTCAATCGGGAGCCAGGATCATAATTACAGTGCTCCGCGTTGCGTGTCCATTGTGGCTCGACTAAAGGCAGCGGTTACTGTTCCGGCACGTGCGTGCGTGTCGCTAGGTGTATACCCGCACCGAGATAAGCCCGTATCTCGGCAGGCCAATAACATTAGCTATGCAACGAAGCCAGGATGCCTCGGAACACGGAAATATTTCAACGCGAGCCCCATTAACGCTGTTCCTCCCCTCGCTTTTCCACAAGCTGGCCAATTCTTCGTCGCGCCACCATTTTTTCTCAGTTGCCCACACCGATCCGTTCTCACCCACTCGATTTTACGAATTATTCCACCAGAACAATCGTCCTTTGATTATCTCGCCCACCTCCGCTTTACTGCCTCCGGTCGAATACTATATCAGACTCTATACTATAGTATATCAGACTAAGCTCGCTGATAACCGACTGAATTTATGCTGTTGCCCTTTTTTACGGAATCCGCTGCTTGAGAATGCGCTTCGCACTTCCTGGACGCACTGCACACTTTCTACTGTTAAATTCTGAACAAAAGCTTTTTTTAACTTGCCGTCGATTTTGTATTTCTACTTCAGACAAATTGCAATCTGTAAATGCAGCATCGTTTGTATATTAAATTCTAAAATATAATTCCCTTAAAATCTTTTCAGATTCATTTCAAAGCCGAGGATTATAAGAAATCAGACTGGATAACGATAAATACAGCTTTTATTAATTGGCTTTTCAATGATTAAAATGTGTCTAACAAAAGCTCCATAATTTTCTTTTAAATAGTAATTTCGGAAGAACCTGTTGGATTATATTAATCGAAATAATTTGACGGGCTACGAATGAGATTATTGTAGTTTTTGAACAATTTGTTAAGAAATTCTCAAATGAAATTTTCACTGTGCAAATGTGGTGACGAGATCTCCAAAGCGCATTTTTTAAATTTTCGTTCTAGTCTCACTCAGATAAAAAGCTTGAAACAACGCCAGTTTTTTTATTTTTCTTGTCATTCCAAGTAATAGCAAAATTACAAGTAGTTATTTTAGTCATTGTACAGTAAACTAGTCTTTTTTCTTACACCGCCCAAAATTCAAGTCGTTTACTCCAGTTTTAAGGGCGTTATACCGTTTTAAAAGGTATCCGAAGACTTCTTATTCCTACTGTATTGCATTGTAGAACTCGGGAAGAATGTTTATGTAGATTCTAGAAGAGAGAAAAGAGATTCCTTGGAGAAACTTGAGGATCGGCGTTTAAATAATTATCACGGGATCGTGATTCGCGGAAACAGGCCAACAAGCAGAAATGAAAGACTTTAAGGGAATTAGTGGCGTCAGGTAAGTTGGCCGGGTGTTCCATAGCGGGCCAACTTCGCCGGGTTCAAGAGGAAAAGTTCCGAGCTTTAGCAGTGTATTATGGAAATATTTAGCTCGGAGTGCTTGCGAGCTAAGTCCACGATAACATAGTTTTCAGCTTTGTGAAACTAGGACCGAGCTTAGGGGAGGCAACATGTTCGGCCGAAGCCGCCGGAAGGCTCCACGAAAATATTATAAACTGTGCGACCTCTCGTGTCGCCACCGATCATATTTTCCCTCTAGCACGTTGTTACGTAGTTATTATAATACGTTTATACGCAATAGCATTCCTTCTGGTGGAACTCGGAGGAATTGAATCGTTCGTTTTCTAAACACTAATATCTAGAGGACTTATCGGGATAGTGATGTTACTTAGAGAGACTCGAAGCATTTCAAGAGGAAAGTTTCTTCTAGGTTTAAAAATTTTCAAACACGATCAAATGAATACAAACTGAGAATCGTGGACGTTTCTACGTCGTAAACGTATTCGTTAGTTACTGTTAAGCAATTATTATCAGTCTACTTTATCTGACACAATCACGAACATATTTAAACTGTAAACGACCAATGGAGTTCCAAACGGATGAAACAAGTATGCAGACAGAATAATGCCACTCTCCTACGGCTTATAAGTGTTCAAACATGTTACCAGTGTTCAATTTATGCAAAAAATCGTGCATATCATAGCAGATGACTCACAAGCCCGTTACACGTGCTAGACGTCTTCAAACAGCATCAAACAGCGTCAAACCCGTTGGAACATAGCGGCAACATTTGCCAAGCGTTACGATATCAATTCCTTTCGACCATCGATCACTTGATCGGACCATGTCTTTCAACGACTGCCGATCGGCACAGGAGAAAGTGCGAGCGTTTACAGGTATAAATAGACGTGTCGGACTTGTGGCAAAGGTTGCGCGGATGTTCGCCCAGGTTGTAAATGAGACATAAATTTATAAAGAGATAGTAATCGCGGTTCGTGGGAAGGTGGGCAGAGAATATATATGCGCCGCGTCGTGTGTACAATAGAGCCTCGCCATGGAGTTCGGTGCTCCGACGCGTGCATATCGCGTCGTATAACTACTTAGTAGATAAGGCAGCTCGCCCAAAGCCCGGCCACGGCCACTTGCATTAGCCGTGCACCGTAAGAAGGATGTAGCGTGCTGGTAAACCCCTGTCTGTCTGTCTCTTTCTTTCTCTTTCTTTTCGCCTCTCTCCCTCCCTCTCTCCCTCTCTCTCTCTTCTCCTCAGCCGCAACTTTTCCTGAATTTCGAGCCCGGGCAAGACAGTCCCCGCCTCGTTGCCCGCCCTTCTTCCTGGAGCTTTTATGCGAGCCCGGGAATATGGAACACCGGGAAATATTACGTTCTTTCGTCGAACGTAAAGGACAACTTTAATAAGTCGCGTTCTATCATGCGCAGCTTGCGCGACGTGAATAGAAACGGTTCTATTAGCGGGTCGCGATACCCGGCTACGCGGCGCGTTTGCATGCTCCCAGATGCATAAACATCTGCGGTGACGTTATTACTGTTATTAGTCATTTGTCGCGTAGCCGTTAGTCATCGACTAACAAGGTTTCGTGTCGTTACGCTGTTCCGGGTCGAATTGAGATAATCGTTTTCTGGTGCCCGGGTTCGAACTTCGTGAATTTTCTGAGATCAACTATGTATCGAAAACTCGAACGCATTCACTCGCGAAGTAGTAAACTATTTAACGTTGGCATGAGAATGTATTGCTGCAGATTCTATGATACAATCGTGAAGGAACCACAATTATCAGGAGTCCTGTCGTCCGAGTGCATAACATTCTAAGATTATTAAGTTACGAAGATTGTCATCTTAGAATTCCTGTAATTTCGTGTGGAAATATCTCATAGTATTCTTATTATGTCCACTTTACAGAGCAAAGTCTCTATTTTTATGATATTCAACTTTGCTTTCCTGAAAAAATTCTACTTTATCACGACACACCATGAGGAACTGTAGTTGCTTTTTTTCTTGGAAATGATAATTTACACATTCGAACGATTCTACAAAGATTAAACATTTTTTTCATATTTATTTCTGTTTTTCATTATAAAGTTTCGCCGCTGCAATGACGGTTCAGAAGTAAATCTGCAATTTTTGTTCACGGTTTTACTGTATTTTAAACGACAAAGGTGCCAGTATTGAAACATCGGTATCTTTTATCATTAACTATATCTTCCTTTGTTCGACAACGAATGCGCGAATGTTTGCAGTCAGATTGCTATTATTGTAATTCCTTAGATTGCGGAAATTCGGCATATCCTCCGGTGGCGATCGTTGGATCGATTCCGGACGATATTGACGTCATTGCTGTGACACACTACCGGCGCTGAATTTCCATTAACGCGACATGGCGGCTTGAGCTTGTGTAAATGCCGTGATTATTAATAAACCACACGCGTATATATTAGCGGTTAATCGTGTTAGTGTGAGATGACCTAACCGTACCATGAGAACATTCTCACCCTGCCATTAACCCCTTGCACCTACGATTCCTTCTTCCATTACCCCCATCGAGTCGCTCCTAGTAATTTCGTAGATGGTACAGTAAATTATAATAGTTATCAATTGTCAACAACTATAAAAACGGACCGCGAGGCTCGAATAATCGTATCTCCTCTTCCCCCATATTATCCATTTTTGTTTACAAGCTGTGAGACAATTGGAGAGAGTTGACTGTATCGCTATCCTTCACCAACCTTTCCTACTGCTAAATTTCTGATCATTTACTCGTCGAATTCACAGTTGTATCTCAAGCTGATTGTCCGTTAAAAAATACTTTTTAGTAGTTCCGGCTGCAATCGCAAATGTATTTTTATGCTCCATAGAAAGGCATTATTTAGTGTGCATAAATTAAGAAATTTCTTCAACCATTTCCTACGAAAGGCTCTGTAATTTCAACAATTTGGAAATTAAAAATGTGGGACAAGTCATGTTTACCGTGTACGGTAGATCTAGTGTTAAATGAACGAATAAGTTACAAATTTGTCTGTCTTCATATTGCCATTAACGATAGTTCACGGCGAGTTTTTGATTTTTTTATATGAAATCTCGGGGTGGTTGTTAGATTAAAAAGGATATAAAAAGGCAAACAATGAAAGAATAAGAGAACTTGTTAAAATAATAAACTGAAAATTTTTTAAATTTAGTTTTTTCGCAAATTTTTACGAAACTTTACGCGAATTCGACGTTGCGCGCAGTTGGAAGGTTAATTCAAACGATTGCACTACGACTTTTAACTCGATATTAATATATCAAGATTATTGGTAAAAGCATCAAACGTGTCTTTAACTGCATCCCTGCAACGAATTTAAGCATTAGAGCGAAGTGCAAGAAAGTTCGACTTTTTCATAATTGATCGAAATACCTGTTCCGCAGAATATCATGGAATCGACAGGATTTCGATAAGTCTGAAGAAAGAGGTTGTCGTTCCGGTCGGGCCGGTTCGCCGGCGCAGATATTATCCAATTACTTTATTAGTTAGCTTTCAACGAGACCGCGGCACGCTGCGCCCGGTATACTATAATTTTTAGGGTTATAAGATGGTTTAGAGGGTACTAAAGCCTCCCCAACCGCGAAGCAAGTAGATAAGTAAGACGGTAAAAGCCCTTAGCCACCCCCTTCTATTTCCCTCCGTCATCCATTGCTCGTCTTCTAACCCCCTCAGACGCCCTCCCTTCGATCCTCATCTACTTCTTCCCTCTCCGTTCGCAAGCCCACCGAGTCCCTTTTCCTCTCTGCTCGCCAGAGCCACCCACACCCCCGACCGGCACCGGAGATGGTAAGATAAATTGGCTGGCGCGGGACTCGCCGCTCAAAAGTTTCGCGATATTTCCACCGTTAGTTAAAATTAGTAGAGTTCGCGGACGAAAGTCTGATAATGCTATCTCCGTTTCCGTCCGGCTCGTTCCCGATCCTGATAACGCTATCTCCGCTTCCGCTGTGTCCGGGGACTCGGACTTCCCCGCGCGGGAACGAGCAGAACGAAGCGGACACACCGCTGCCTCCTGCCTCCGCAAACGAATTCCGATTCGTTAACGAGATTTTCTTAACTCTTTTCTATCGCGGCCTCGTTCCACGAATCGCTGCACAAATTTTCTAAGAACACGGATTTTTAGGAGGCCGCCATTCCACGGGAACCGATAACTTCGGGGTTCATTGCAGTGTGTCGTGAACAACGTCCGTTGCGATTCGGTGGCTCCCGTAAGTGATACTTTCACTGGGATTCGTGACCGGCAGTAAAACAAAGTTCAAGTTGACGTTCACGGATTCTCGGGAATTGACTGGGAAATGGTTGGGGCATTTGGTTTTTGGTACGATGGGTAGTATTCCTTCCTACAAAGGGTTTTACGACGAAACTAATAACTAGACTGCGGATTTTATGCATTTACAATAAGAATGAATATCTTCAATTTGAAACAGTAACAAGATGAAAAGTAATTAATAATATCGATGTATTAGTTGCAATTTAATAAAATTTCTAAGTAACAGCTTTAAGACGGTTTTAGTGCTGTTTTAGAACAGATTTAGGACAGTTTTATGAAAAATTAGTGGATACCCGAAAATTTTGGGTACCCGGCTTCGAAGACGGGTCAAGTGTGCACGAAGCGTCGGTAACTTACTGACTCGTCCTAAGCGCTTCCTAACTCATTCCGAACCCAAGGATCCTGGGTTCCCGATCCAACTCGAACCCGAAATGTCGGGTACCCGTGCACTGTAAACTAACTCGTCAACTAACGCAATTTCAATCTGGAACCTCAAATACTTTTTCTAAAAAGCCTATGAAGATGTATCAATTGATTAAAAAAGAAAAGTGCAAATAATCTTAATTTTTGTTGTTAAATAAAAAGTTTCTAATGAATTTTATTATAATTTGTTTTTGTATAATTACTGAGCAACTCTTGCGTGACAAATTTTTGGTTAGTTTATGCATCGCCAACGCATGAAAATTGTTCATTTCCAAAGTGTCATAATTATTAACAGTTTTATTATGTTTCTTGAGTGGAAGACTAATCTGATAAGTATTTATAGCTTTTTCGTCGCTTTACTGTTTCCTCGGATACTTATCTTGATACGCGGACGATCATTCATGCATAAATACTCACGCAGCTGTAGGACAAAATAAAATTGATGAAATGATCTTGAACCACAATCTCGTTGCGATTTAAACTCGAACGATCTCAATGCTGTTGCAATAAACGCAAATAGGACACAATTCAAGATAAAATTGACGCAATAACCTTGGATTGCAGCTCAGCGAGTGCTCGAATACTAACCCTCTTAACAGGCCGGAAAGCTGTTCTCAACAGATATATTAATCGTTTAATTGACAGGTGAGATTCACGTTTATCATTTATCAAAGTACTGAACTTTATTACGGTACGATGACTAGCAACCCTTAATCAGGAAATTTCTATCCCATTACATGGAATAATAACTTTATATAGTAATCGTGGCACAAGATTTTACACAATTCAGTCGAGTTCGTATTCATATCCGGGGCTGCATAAAAATCGATTTTTAAAACAGTAGTGGTGTTAGAAAATTATAATATACATATAATTGTATTCACATACAATTCAATCGAATTTATACTCATCATGCAATATTGATTATCAGCATGCTAGTTGTTATTGATTTTCCAACAATAATTAAAACTGTAGTGGAATTAAAAATCGTCATTCGTATGTACTGTTCCTTGATTTAAAAGATGGCACAGAGAAAAGTGAAGAACCGATTCCCACCAATCCACCCATGTTAACACCCTCGCAGAAGTAGGGTAAACGCGTTTCCCATATTGGCCGAAATGATCCCTTCCCATTAGCCGCAATTTCCAGGAAACGAGGGACTCGAGCCTGGCCGGTTGTAAACAAACGAGGTGACGTCACCGTCACCGCCTCGCTCCTCCGTGGTCTCCTCCTAGCCTCTTCTATTTTGTTTCCATTCCAGACTTTTGATTACTACTGACTAAATGACGCGTTGAACAAGAGACGTGATTGGGTGGAGCGGGCGACCGTCCCCTCTCGCTCCTCGCGTCGATTAGTCTATTGGTCTTCTTATTTACCAACAGAAGTGGGTTTCGGGAAGTTATAGACAAGTGGGGACTACCTACGGGTATGCAGGTCAGGCGAAGCGAGCGGGATACCTCCCTCGTCCCTCGACAGAAATTGTGTCATGTTTCCAGCAAGGGACAGTAAATACAATTCAATTGAGTACTCATCCTACTCATACCGTCTATCATTACGGTATTATTGATTTTTTCCGTAATGATTGAAACCTTAGTAGAATTGAAGATCGTAATTGGTATTGAAATAGAATTCAATTGTGTTCCAGTACTCGTCCTATTATATTGACTGTCCGTACGGTAATTACTATTGATTCTTCCTGCAATAATTAAAACCGTGACGAAATTAAAAATCGCAATTGGTATTGAAATACAATTTAATTGAGTTTAATACTCATCCTATAATATTAAATATCAGTATTACTGATCTTTCCTGCAGCAATTAAAATCTTGATGTAGTTGAAGATTGTAATTCGATCGTAATTCCATCGAGTTCGATATTCATCCTAGAATATTGACTAAGAATACGGTCACTGTTATTATCATCGTCTGCGAAAATAAAGATTGTTTGAGAGGAAAAATCTAACTAGCAAGAGATCAAATAAAGCACAGTGCGGGAGGAAAATTCGAATCGGCAAGAGGAAAAGTACAGGACAGTTCGCAGTCAGTATGTTTTTCGTAACGCGCACAGTGCTAATTCTTTGCGCAGCGCGTCCGCATGCTAATTTTGTCTCGTTACAGAACAACGCGTTTCCGTAGCCGGTAATTACAGCTCGGGTTAAAAAGGCCGGGAGCCCGCGTGGCTCAGCGTGATGAGATCTAAAAGATTAACGAATATAAACGGCCGTGTTGAATTTCGCGAGCGTCGGCGCCACTTTTATGCCACTTATACGCCTGTCAAACGAGTGGTAGACCGAGGATTGAGGTAATTAGCGGGTAATTGATTATGTTTCCAAAGAAAGTGCGACTATCGTGATACTTTCGACATTTCAAACTCGTTATAAACTCCTTCTCTCGAGCATGATCAACTTCCTCGGTCTTCAATAGGGAAATACTTTACCGAAGAGGATAGCACGAATTAACATTTTCCGGTGCATTGATATTTTTATTAATGAACGCAACCCTTTCGTCTCTCACCATGACTTTGCCCGACAGTTTGCCTCTGGAGTAGCGATACCGAATTAAATCGATGGACAATTGTTCATTGGACTATAGATATCTGTGCAATTATTGCAGACGGACATTCGAAACGGGTTATAAAATGCGAGTCTTAACACTTTGCCGGCCGCTCATTTCTCGCATCGCCTTTACGCTGCCGCCGGCGAACTACTGAGACCAAGAGAAGCGAATCCTAAAGTTAAGCAATAAAGTATGCGTTCTCTCGGCAGGAAAATTAATTTACGTCTAAATTGCATACCAGCTGTTAGCCAAAAAATCCTAAACTCAAAAATATTAGTGCTGGGCACTTGCAAGCATAATGGAAACATCGACGCTGCGCTGAGCCGATGTCACGCGTACGTGATGCTGGCCGATAACCGTTGGCGAGCAAAAGTCACGCCAGCGTGACAGCGGCCGGCAAATTGTTAATAGTAAGTCACTTCGATTATTACGGTTGCTATTTTAAATTTCTACATGGAAACGGAAATTTTGGGAAGTAGTCTAACAATTAGAATACGGAATATTATGTACTTATTTATTTACATATTATATATAAATATATAAAAAAATAATGAAGTATGAATTTTTAATTGCAGCGTATTCTTATTTTTTGTAAGAAAATGATGAATGATAAGTGTTACCCACGCAATCTAGTTTATCGACATGTCCCTATAAGCACTTAATTGAAGGGGGCGTGTCGTGCCCT
>CM052161.1:12497086-12520706 GCA_028455555.1 Augochlorella aurata | reverse complement strand
TGCATACCAGCTGTTAGCCAAAAAATTCTAAGCTCAAAAATATTAGTGCTGGGCACTTGCAAGCATAATGGAAACATTGACGCTGCGCTGAGCCGATGTCACGCGTACGTGATGCTGACCGATAACCGTTGGCGAGCAAAAGTCACGCCAACGTGACAGCGGCCAGCAAAGTGTTAATAGTAAGTCACTTCGATTATTACGGTTGCTATTTTAAATTTCTACATGGAAACGGAAATTTTGGGAAGTAGTCTAACAATTAGAATACGGAATATTATGTACTTATTTATTTACATATTATATATAAATATATAAAAAAATAATGAAGTATGAATTTTTAATTGCAGCGTATTCTTATTTTTTTTACATCATTCGAGACAATAATATATCTTTTTATCGGAATTTCTCTTTATTCAACATAAGACTGTAATAAATTCTATGCTAGAGTTCTGTTCATAACCATTGCTTTACATAATTGAATATGTTTGATCTGGTCACCCTTTGACGGCAACTAATAAAGCAATCGGTGTTTCGGCCCCACTGTAACGAGTCAAACTTATAAGTCCATTTTGTTTAAAAAATGAGATATCACATAATTTGTGATTAATTTCGTAAAATAAAATTTAGTAAACTTTTTTTATTTACAACTAGTTGATATTTAATATCTTAAAAAATGTCAATGTTCTGTTCAAATTAAAATTGGCTAATAAAAGAAATCGCGTAGCGATTGATTATGGAAGTGTTTTTAAAGAAATGATTAAGAACGAAGAAATGATAATCAACGTAGCTGTAAAAAAATCGTAATGCATTATCAGACATAGAGTATCGTGTTTCTAATACTACCGAATAGCAGTAACCGCATCAAAATTCTGTGTAGTCTATCCGTTACAGTTATGCGACAACCAGGAGTGGATCGCGTTTCGCCGGTATAGCTCTCCGAGAGGACGATAATTAGCCGGGTTTAATGACCCACCGGTCGGCCGTAATTACGGGTCGCTTAATTTCTAGTAGAGCGGCCCCGGACCCTAGAGGAAAAAGCCACCCCGCAGCTTTTTCGTCGATCGACGTCCCGTCGGATCGCGATTGACATGATCGTGATCCCTGACGATAGAACACGTCGGACGCTGGTCCGGAGGAATTCGAGCGGAAAGTCGAACTGCTAGCCGAGCAGGGCCGAACGGAACAGAACAGGGACAAGCTAGACAAGGATTAAAGATCGAGCATACCGAGGCAGAGGCGAGCCGAGGCAAGAATCGATGATGGCTGCTCAGCCGGGATAGCTACGCGGACTCCGCCGATGCAAACTGTGCGAGAACTGGGACGAGAGTTATCGAAAGGGGAAAAAAGATCCTCGGGTACATCAACCCTCTAACGAAGCAGGGCTGGCTCTCGGATTTCCTCGGGAGATCGGGAATGAGTTTTCGGTTCCGAAGAGAGACACAGTCTCCTCAATCTGGCAAAAGAGTATCCTCGTTATGGCATTCTTCGAGATTGAGGCCTAGGATGCGACGAAACCTGCCGCAGGGTGCTTAAATATAGGCGACGGAATTTTGCGAGATTCAATGCTAAAGATTTTTCTCCTTTTTTATTTTCACTTTGGTGATCCCAGGGGAATTTTGGAAAGATTACTTATTTGTATGGGAAGAGTTCTTGTATTGTCGAGCAAGTATAAAACTGTGGAGGGTTATAATGATGCGGACACTGTGGATCTTTATGCGAAATAAAAATTGTCTGTGTTGGTTGCGATAAACTGGTGTTAAGATAAAAATGTCTCTAACTGTAATGTTCGGTTAGGAAAATAAAAAGTAACTTCGAAGACATAATCGATTGACAAATTTTCACATCTTAAATAACGTAAGTAACATGAGTTCTGATTAGGGAGAGCCGCAGTCTTATTCCGGAGGGTCTCGAAGAGGCAAAGATAGTCGATCAGGCGAATTAGCGACCAGGATTAAAAGATTCCGCGACGCCGGAAGTAATTTGGACGTCGCTTGGTTCCGGGCGTGCTGGAACTTTACGACTTCGCTTAGCAGCCTAAAAACTGCCTGCGAGGGCTGGGTAGCCGTTTAGGGGATCGTTATTAAGCAATCTTGAGGGTGGGACTGCACGAGTGTGCGCGATCGTCCGATACTTGCCGCGCTGGACCAAGTTATATTTTCTCCATCAACACTGAAATTCTTGTAATCGAAAATCAATGGTTGCGACGGCGCTTCCGGTTAACGTTCTTTTAAGCCTTCGGCCGCGTTCATTAGAGCAGGAGAGGCGTCGTCGACGACGCCCGACGTCGTTCTCGACCCCGATCCTATCGAGACGCCTCGTCGTCGCTGTAATTAACGAAGTTTAATCTGAAATCGGGACGATTGCAATCAGGATGCGTGGCCCCCGAGGGAATCGGTTGATAGCGGCTGCCTCGGGGCCAGTTCGCCGATGGTGAATGCGTTGCTTTCATTTCGTGAAATCTCCCTGAATAAATGAAGGGTACGCTGCCAATCCATCCAGAGACATAGTGACGTTATTGCGATCCCAAGATGGAAGGACAATCCTTGCAATCGGATATCGGAATGAAATAAATTCTACCCGGGGATCAGCGAAGATTCTACTCTCGATATAAGCTTCGTCAACCTCCTTACGTTTCATCATTATTCCTGACGTCTCTCGGGGACGGCTCCGGGATACCAGTCCGGCTTGGCTTTCTTTCTTAAATTGAAAATAAGTCAACACATTTGACCACAAGAGAGGGAGAGAGAGAGAGAGAGAGAGAGAGAGAGAGAGAGAGAGAGAGAGAGAGAGAGAGATAATATGGTTCAGAGATCACAATGTCCGCTGAACTGCAGATCTTTTTGAAAAATGCAATTTTCTTATCGTGTCTAAGTAGATCGGATAAGAGGTACTTTTTTCTGACAATAATCATAATGTATCAATCAGAAAGTGAATACAGTGTTGCATAATATCAGCGACTTGATAGAATGTTATAGCAACGATGTAACAATTTGTAGACGTTTTTTAATTTGTTTAAACGAAACGAGGTATTAATTTGGCTGGCTGTGCTCGTCTAACTAAAGATCATAAAATATCTTCCTGAAAACATTTAATAAGACCCGTGAAATATGTACTTAAAATTATTATATGCTGAACCAAAAAACAGAAAATCTGTCGCAAGTGGTGGTTCGAAAAAATGGAACGCTTTCTTATAAAAATTTACCAAATTATTAATCGCATTTCACAAATTCCATTTTCCTTTGTTTATTTCTTTTTTACAAAGTTTCAATCCCATCTTCGAACGAAAAGTCAAGATATCGAAACAAACAGTGATTTAAAAATTAAAATGGTTCTGAATAAAAAATGAACATTTGTATTTCGCAAGTTATACGTTATACGAAAATTCTTGAACAGAAGCTGAAGCAATTCCAAGGAACAGATTTCTTATTTAAGAATGATCCAGGGTCCAGAGATGAATAATCATGTTGACCGATTTGCATTCGACATTTACATTCTATTTTATTTTTTCCTCCGCTGATCAAAATAATATGTAGATTTTCTTCCAAACGAACGAACAGATACAGGAACGTGTTTTAGGAGAGGGTAAAACGGAACTGTCAATCAAAAAGCATTTGATACGTCGGCAAGCATTCTGGAATTGGCCACGGAATTCTTGACGTTCATTGGCGCGTCTAACAACAGTGGATGTAGTACACGTGAAACTGGCAAACGGAATCACAGGAAATTAAATGGAATCCACGGGGCCGATTAATGGTCGGCTTCGAAGAATTTAATTCGAACGCGTGCACAGCCGCCGCAATTATTTAGCGTTGATTACATTTGAACGGTACGCGTACGATTAAAATCGAAATTGAGCGCGACCGCGACACCCGTTCTTTCGACAATTTCGTGAAAACTATTTGAATTTCGCGCGATTTTAAATTGCAAATGTGGCATGTTTCGCAAAATACTTAGCTTCCTAAATTCCACAGAAATAATTTTGCTAAATTGCGCATAGCTTCAATATCTTTTTCATCGTCCATAGAAATCGCCAAACTATATTTATTAATTATAAAAATTTATAGAAATACCGTCCCAGAATTAATAATTATGTCATCAAAGTCTGAAAACCTGTTCACTATATATATTTTTCTATAAAAGCTGCAATTTCAATCATACGTTACCATAAAATACCTTGGGTAACATAATAAAATGTTACTGGAGAGATTGCAAGACTATTACGAGTATTATTGGAGGAATCAACAAGCAATAATTAAAAGAAGATAAAAAGATAGTGATTTGTTAATCTAGCTAGTCATAGATGATTTGTTCTCAGCGAAATATTGCTGCTTGTATTAATAAACTAATACCTCTCTTCGCGATTGTCAAGGTTATGTTAAGGTTATGTCGGGGAAGAAACAGTACGACGACAGTTGGTTCAGCTAATTTATTTAACGTTACGAGCGAGTGGTAACACGAACTGGACGACCGTCAGAAGATCTCCCAGACGGCAGACGCCATGTGAATTTAATGCAACGTTATATTTGAAAGTAATTATTGTAACTCTAATAATTGCAGACGTCAAGGGGATACAAATAATTACATCGTGAATTAAAATTGCAGCGTGAATTTTTTAATCAATTTTGTCAAACTAAAAAACTTCGCGACTGTACTATATCCCGCGTGAAACATATCCCGCCGAAACTTTTAATAACGAGCGAATGTTTACTTTGCAATTGAAACGAGATCCAAATTAAAACTCTCCGCGGCGTGCTCGTGAAAATTCGACCACCATATCCTTTGTCCGCAACCCTCGCAATGATACTAAGAAAACTCTCAATTTTTGCTTCCAATGCAAAACTATTCTGTAGATACCAACCATTAGAGTTGGGAAAAATGTAATCTCATCACTACACTGGCTGAATCTTGTTTTATATTAATTGCTCCCGAAATGTTCCGACGTTTCAGTGATATACGAACGAGATCAAAGGCATTCCAATTAATTACGTTTCAGCCATCTCTTTATTCTCTATTTCCAAACTTTTAAGCGTTAATTTCCTGCATTTTTCAGAGAAAATAAACAAGTACGTAAATGTGTAAATTAGAAATGTATTTGATTTAAACACAGTTGAATTAATTTTATGAACGTTATTATTCGTAGAATGTTTAAAGTTCTTGTAATATTCTTATAGACTGTATATTATAGACTTTATGGGTATTTTTCCATTGTATTCACAAATTAATTAAATTAAATAATTAATTAAATTCACAATTAATTATATATGTTGATATAGTATGATATTAAAAGAATTTATGAATGTTCGCCGTAAAATATTAATCACAATTCACGAGAGAATTGAATCAATGCTATACAAATACCCTCGTCGCATTCTCAATATTATTCAATCGAACTAAAAAAAACTGATAACAACAGCACTGCAAAAATCCCAGAATATCTGCATCGTCGCAATTGCCGTAGAGCATACGGTCCAAACACAATTAAATACACCGAAATTACTCCTTCGATTTCGGCGATCCGCGTAACACAATCAGCGCCATAAACAACCCTACAGAACCGCCCCCCCCCCCCAATGAGCTCCCTCATAACCCTCAAGGCGACGCAGCAAACAAAGAACAGTCGAAAAAAAATCGAGCGATCGTGCTGTTAGATCAAACGCAGTAACTCGATTCCGAGGGAAGACGGTCGATTCGATTACCCCTACCCTGGATTTTCTCTCGTGATTATGACACGACGGTTCGCTCTGGAGGACACAAGAGAGCAGGGTTGTCGGAAAGGTGTGGGTTGAAAACCGTGGAAACAAAAGATCGCGGGAGGAAGCAGGGATACAAAGTGCGCGCGCGACGGTTCGTTAGAGGGAAGAAAAGGGGATGGTGTGTCCGTACCTCGAGACCGGGCCACGCTTCGTTACTCATCCGTCGAGAGAATCCTGAAACAAAAACGGCAACGGATGCAATTAGACACAATGCGATGATCTCTGTCAGTGTGTTACGTATCATCGGCCGGGTTTTCCAAGCGGGGATGAAACGAGGGAGAAAAGAGGTTGGGGAACAGGAAGCTAGGATAAGGACGAGGGTTCCGTCGCCTCGAGCCGGATTTCCTATTGAATTTAGCCGGGATCTCCACGACGCGATATTATATCGCGGTCTACCCTCATTTGCGCCGCCAGCCACCCCCGCAACCGAATCCATTTCCGACTTTTCCACGGCCGCCACCTCGCCGCGTCGACACCAGACGAGAGCTCGTTTGTCACGGGTTGTTGTGCATCCTCGTTTTCCAATTCGTACATTATCTACATCCGCGGATTCGCGGCTCGGAAACTCCCTGTGCCGACGACCGTCACGTTTCGCGGGTGAACGAACTTTTGGGGGCTCTCAGAGGAGGGTGATTTTTCTTCGCGCAGTTCGGCTTTTGTTTCGCTATTCATTGTGGAAGATGGGCTGCTTGGCTTTGGCAGCGGAATTGGTGAGTGGACTTTGGAAACGTGGAAACACGACTAACACTTTGACTGCTAAACAGGCGAAAAATTCTGCGATATTAAATGAATTTGGATAGTGTAATGTAACGTACAGAAGGCAAGCTTGATACTCGGCGACCGATGTTTACGAAACATAAAAATGGTTTTCATTAATTGCAAGATTCGCAAACTACATAGACGTTTATTTCTTAATTATTTTAATAAGTTGACTATGGTACTATAATATAATTTTCAAGTTGTTTAAACTTTTTGCTATTTTGCATTCAATCAACTCATTTTCGTCACAAGTGCGTTATTATTAGTAGGCATTTTTTTTATTATTAGTACGCAAACGAGCGTATCAATTGACAAGGTCTGATAGCATTTTTTAATTTCTCTTTATAAAGAATAACCTTTTACTGAACGATGAAAATTTTTCTTTAATTCTGACTTTCGTAAAATGACGTATGAAAAACAGAATTTACATGAGGAGCTACACTTTACCTATTATATTGATTATTTCATACAGTTAGCTGTTGCAATCTGTTTGAAAAGTTAATTATGCTCTATATATGTGATTCTCTCCATATTTTGTTTAAATGCAACCTTTTATAGAATATACAATTTAATAAAGAATGACAACATTTTGCGTTGTGGCGAGTATACTCATCAAAAACAGCTAATTGAATATTTTATATTCTGATACAGATTCTAGTAGAATTCGATTTAAATAACTATATTGCGATTACAATGAATATTTAAGGGCGGACAAAAGATTGCGTGGACCTTATATCACCCACGCGGCCGAATGATTAGATTACCGTTTTATCCTTTTTATCGACACTCGAGAATGTTTAAAAACCACTTGAGTTTCTCAACTGTAATGTGTAATGTCGGAGACAATGGAAGTTTTTGACAGCTGTGAAAAAGACGGGAAATGAAGCAATTTATGGAGTTCGTATTTAACAAAGGAAGAATAGGTCAGAGAGACCATCGTATATCAAGCAGAAATCTTTTTGCATCGCAGTAATAAATTATTTGACAACCCAAAAGCCAAGCCGAGCACACGGAATAATCGGATTATATGCAGAGATGAATTAAACAGGGTCGTTATGAACCTCCTTGCCTTGTGACGTCGTAACAAATATGCCAAGCAGAATGTTACAAATAGTTTACGACATTATAAATTAATGCAAAATTGCCTGATCCAAGTATTAGCTTTAAAACATGAGATAGCAGGAAATGTCAATTTATATTATTTATTTAAGTCGCATGGAAAAGACGACTCTCGCATTCTAAAATCACGAGATCTGACGAAAAAGTTAAAAAATATACTACATGATAACAGTGTTTTAACTCACGCAAGCGATTCATGTTGGTTTCCTTGTGGATAATTAATGCTTCGTGCCAGATTTCCGCGTTCTATTGCCATTTGTACCGTAATATCAGCACCCCGGTGGTATCTATCGTATTTTTATGCACAATCGTGCAAGCGTTATGCAACGTTATATGTAGATTGTCGATCTTTATGTACTTATAGCGTGTACAAATTTCACAGAAATCGCAAAATGCAGAATTGACTGAACTTTAACTCGTTATAGCGCACTAGGAGAACTACAATGTACTCGTAACAGTGATATCAATCTGTTATCACCTCCCACAAATTTCCTTAGCGACAGAAATTGCTCAATCAGCCTTTCCCGGACCCTAATCGTCAATATGCAATAGGCGGTACCACCATTTTCGTATCTTGATTTCTTTTACAACCTCTGGTTGATATATCAAGCAATGTATCCTGTAATTTCCACAAATGGACTTTTTCAGATACCATTCGTAATATTTGCGAATAAAATCTGTAATCAAATTATTCAAAGATCTGGATTAGGATTTCTAATCTGGTTTCCTTTAAATCTTTTCTTTCCTTCAAGGTAATCATTCAGAAACATGGGTGTTCTAATTGCATTAAAATTGGTAACAAGTTCGAAGCATTATAAATCTGTTACTGTTATTAACACAGCCACACGTGTGACGTTCACGACCTTTAGTTTACATAAAAATACATAAATTCATTCGATTACATCTTTTTTAAAGTCATATATGATAATATGTAATATAATATTCAAGGAGCCCACAACTTCGTTTTATTAAATTATTTTAACACTTCGTAATAGAAGAATAAAAAAGAAGATTAAGCCAGCTCCGCTTTATCAAGATGATCAGTCAGAAAAATCAATATAGAAATTATTTAAAAATTGGTAATATGCGCATAGCACTCTACGTATATTTCCGCCAAAGAAGACAGCAATCTATCACTTTGTGTTCAAGGGAATCACTTAGAAAAATCAATGTTCAAATTACTTAACGTTCATACCAGATTCCAAGTGATATTGCGGAAGAAAAGCAGTAAGTAATACCCTGCTTTCAAAGTAATCATTCCAGAAAACCCGTGATCAAATTATCCAAAGATCTGTGTTAAATCCGAAGCGCCATAAATCTGTGACTGTTTTTTTTTTTTTAATCAGAACAACGCCGTTCTCATGGCCGCGATGATACTATGAGAACTTTCCTTCTACTGGAAAATATGGCCATTTTCCAAGGGCCCCTGCAACGCAACCAGTTTCGTGTCACCGAGTATATTGTGTGGCTCGTGTTGCAGAGCGTAGCTTCTTGCATTCAGTTGCCTCCAATTCCAATTATACAAATGCATAGAGCCGGTCGCGTTATTGTACACCGGGGAATTTTCGGTTCCGGAAGATCGATAGGTGGTGAATGCGACATTTCCAGCGAGTCGCGTTTTCGGAAAGAATGAAAAAAATCCTCAATAGCCTCGTCCGCGATTTTCCGAGCGCGGCCCCGCTAATGATCCCCCGGGATAAAAAGCTGCTACGCGATTCAAAAATTCGGATTTTCAACCCACCGCATACTTTGTTCCCCCAAAAAATCCCACTGTAAATTAATATTAGCATCGAATGACTCAGCCGTGAATATCATTTCGACCTCCATTCTCTTATTTCTGGATCCGCGAATTTTTCCCTGAAACGCAGGAACGTTTGCTTTCCGAATATCAAATAGCCCACCAACGTGGGAATCGATTTTTTGATCCTTCCGTCGAAAAATGCTATGCGGAAACACGATTCGGACGAAATTAATGGAGGGAGAAGCACGATCGAGTCTCGAAAATTGGTCGGTTCATTTCGTTTCATAGATACAAAGGAAAAGTTACATTGAATTGCAAATCCGAGTAAAATTAAATACAGCAGGAGAAATTGAATACGATTTACATTAGTTAACTATTTAATGGCAAGGATTGAAATCATTTCGATGCAGAGGTACAACCATTTCATCTAATTTCTAATTTATCATTAGCTAATCAAATCTCTAAGTATTTCTACTTGATTCCGTAAGCAAATCAACTTTGATCTCCAAGAACTATATTCAAAAGTGTGTAAAATAATAGTGCAGCAAAGATTTAGAACGGATCTAGACGAATCATGAAAAGCAATTTTTTGAATAACCACCTTATCGGAGTTTTTATTGAAACCAATAAAGTTCTGCTCTTTTTTGTACTCTTATATAAATTATTACAGCCTCTCATACAATAATCTTAGAAATATTGTATTATGGTGCAGTTTCTGTGTGACCCATGCATTTTCATGTACATAGGAGGAGGGTTACATGTACGTAGGAGGGTTAATTCTGTAAAAATAATGATTACAAGATAAACAGCAGAAAACCGTTGGGAAGCACTTGATCGATAAGGGGATCGTTAGAGGGATTACGATTAATAAACAAATTCAAGATACGTTCCATTAGCACAGCAAAGAAAGAGCCATAATGCCGAAGAGCAGCGGCAAGTGGGCGCCCGTTGATACAGGGAGCATTTTATTTATGAACCAGCTTTCGTTCTCATAACGAGTCGTGGAGGATTCATATCCACGGAAGCGGCTCCTCCAAACGAATGAAAGTTCCCGTGGAATCGGTAATTGAGACAACCGGTTTGTACGCTGCCATTTCCCGATTCTTCCGCCATCTGTACACGTCGTCGCCTCCGAACTAGCAGCGCCCTGCTAGCTAGACAAGAGACAAAAGTTTCTGCCGGAGTGCTACGCCAGGGAGACTGATGCATCCTCGCGCTTGAGTAATGCCCTCTCACGTAAAGTTCATAAATAAATGTATACTCCACAGCGTTTCTCGCAGATGCAGCCCCCCACCCCCCAATGCGGTACTCGAGAGTCTTACGCTTGAATCGCATACAATAACGAGTGAAGACGCCATTAACTTTTCAACAAAGCGGAAATTCGATTTGACTCCTACTAAATATAATGATTTTTCTGAACTCACCGGGGTCGCCGATGAAAAGAATCTTTTGGCAATAGAAATTTTGGATGTCAAAATGTATCGATCCTGTTTTGAGTGGTGGTACTATTATTAAACGCATTCTGATTTATATATTGATTTGATTAATATTATGAAATCATTATTAAAGTATGTTTTGATACATGTATGACGTTCCGGTGAAATTTACGAACGTGTTCAACTGGCAAACATACTGTGATATTCATGATAAGCGTTATATTAGCATCACAATATTTGACAATATTGTCATTCAATAGAACTTCGAATTCACTGTGTATGTATATACGTAACCAATTACAAATTGGAATACAATTTGCTCCCTGCGAAGGTAATATTTCTTTGCAATTACTAAACACATATTGCCATTGAGGACTACAGAGAACAAATTATAAATTAGGACGGAGTTTGCTCGCAGGGAAAAATTTTCTTTGAGACTATGAAATGTAACCATGCAATTTCATTTCAGATACAGTCTAACATAAACGAATTATAAATTGAAGCAGAATTCTCCTCTTACAGAAAATCAATTGATTTCGAATGTCAAGAATGAGGACTTTAACTTTAGGAGAAAAGTTATGACTCAGCAATAACGTATCGAAACATTTTCAGAAGCGAGACGAAATCGGCTTTATCTAGGACTTTGTTCATTAACCTTGATGTCAGCGGACTGCAAGCTATTTTCGAAGCAGCAAACACAAATACATAAATTTCCAGCGCGAAATTTATGTATCCGAAGTTTACCAAGGCCGTTCTACGAGCCCCGAACGTCTTAGTTTGCTTTCGCGGTGATTTCAATGGCTGCAACAGCTCGAACATATGTGCACGGGGAACAAGATGTCGCGAATGGTTCCGGGATTAATACTATTATAGACCTCCTCGGTATATCTCGCTGCGGCTCCTGGCAAACCTTTTCATCCCACTATTCTTGATCACACGGATTTGAATACCTGCGACGCGACGCTGCGACACGATGAAAGTTGTCCTGGTGAAAGCAATCTCTGCAGATGATTACGAATACGGGAGTCATTAGAGACATTTGGATATCAACTGCACTCACTCTCTCACTACCCCCCTCTCTCTCTCTCTCTCTCCCTCCCATCCCTTCCTCTATGTCTTTCTCCGCCTCTACTACTGTCTGTTTTCGACGATTCATTTTCTCGACAGCGATCTCAGAAATGAAGGTTATTAGAGCTTCGGGAGATAAGGATGTTCATGGGCAAACTATAAACTCTGAATAGCGTTTCTTGTTACTGAAATTAGGACAGAGCCTCGGGAATGTAGATTATTAGCAATGATAATATTTATGCCTCTGTATTTTATTTCGAATATTATGGCACAAATATAGATTCGCGTGGCCTAGTTTCGAGGAATTGGGTACGAGAGGGACTTCGTTCGATCCTGGTTCAGACAAGATAGAAATCTTATTGCGTTTTTTAGAACATGTTGCCGTACAGAGTCTTAGATAACTGCCGAATGCTGAAACTCCATAAAATTCGTAGTTTAATTCTTAGAGAGAAGACCAGAGGATAGTACGTAAAAGAGATATAGAGCTCAAATCATTCAATAACTAGAAGAACGTATAGACGAATTCGGTGAATGTGTCCTACTTCTGCGGTCGGTAAAAATCGAATTAATTTCGTCATATCACAATATAGAAAGTACATTTTATACGTCCAATAATTTCCCACCTCACAAATTGTAAGTTAACTTGAAAGTGACGCGTTTGTGTTAAACACGAACTGTCGAATACGAATTTCCCAAAGCTTCTTATGATCAGAATAATTTAGCTATCGAAACCGAAACTAAAAGGTTTACCCTTAGTCGGATTACGGTGACTGCGACAGCTCCATGCAACTTTGAACGGGTCTTCATTAATATACGTGCATGTAATTATTTAAAAATTCATGAAATCCTATATTAACTCATTAAATTTGCAGTGTTACAACGTATATGCGCCTGATCAACTGGCATTTGCTGAATAACTGGCAGTGAACTTGCCAATCCGGTTAAGGATTAAAATCCATTAAAAATATTCCAAAAATATCCGAAACAAAATTAATCTCTAAACTCGGTCGAAGATCTGTATCAAGCTTACATGATCGACGTTGTAGTCAACGTGTTAAAAGAAGAACCCAACCCTTAAAACTGGATCAGCCGACTGGATAATTCACTCCGCGAGATTTCTCGGTCGGAAGTGCGGCGAAGACACAAATCTCCTGTCGACCACCAGTAAATTAAAAGGAGAAATTCGACTTCTGGAACTGGATCTGCGAAACAGCGACGAATTGACCAAGTAGCCATAATGATTCTGGATCCATGGCCGGAAGTGCAGTGAAGGACGTTCCGCGATCGATACCGGAAATCGATTCCGGTGTACCGGCTTGGAAATAAGACGAATAGGTAACGGATGGCGGGTCTGGGTCGGCTGAAAAAAGGATCGGCCGTGCGGAGGCGGGGTTGAAAGGAGGGTGGGCGAGGAGAGAACGATTCTATCTCGCGTGGACGCACCGGTTGGTCCCAATTGGATGCAGCCGTGCGTCGGCTGGCTTCATTAAAAGCTTCTCGCTGGCGCGGAGAATTTCCCTCTCTCTTTCCCTCCGTCCTTTTTTGTTCGTTCGCTCTCTCGGCGCGACCGCAGCGGCAACGGCAGCGCCGCGCGGGGACATTGTTAATTAGAGGCCGTGGTGGCGGGAACGGGAGTGGAGAAGAGGGACGAGGAGGGCGACCACCGGCGAAAAGGGTGAAAGAAAACGGGCGGATACGAGCTTTTTAAAAAGCCACGCTCGAGCGCACGCACCATAAACCCGCGATAAACCACGGATCACGTAAATCATTCCGACCTGGCGACAGGAGACCGAGCACGCGGGCCCTGGTCTATCGCCAGTTCCACTTCACGACCGATGGAAAACGTTTCCAAGTGGAGAGCTGCTGCTCGCCGGCGACATGCATTCACGATTACCCCCGAGTGGCAACGCACGTAAAACCATTCCCCTACCATTCCTCTACCCTCGAATCCTTGCCTGTCTCGATTCATCGGCACCAGCCACCCACGCGGCTCGATTGCCTGCCACCATTAGCGTCGCGAACCCAACTGACCCGCTGTCACTCCTCTGACCGACAGCACGATCTGTTGTCCAAAATGATCTCTCAAAAGTGCCAACATTTTTAGAATCTATTTGGCGTGTTACATACGCGGCCTAAGCAGGATTCAAACTTTTCCCGATATCCGCAAAATCGGGCATATACTTCCTAATAGGATTTAGAATTTGCTGTGCGTGGTCCATAAAGTGGTATCACTTTGTGAACACTTACATGTGCGTATTGAATACTTCGAGTCACGTATCATGTAATTATTGTACTGATAATGTCATAGGTGAAGTCTCCCGCTTAGAACGTTCTATTATATATTGTCTAACGAACTAGCTTTTCTATCATCTCGAGAAAAGATTCTAATCGTTTGGTCCAATTTTAGAAAAATTATTCCGTTTTAAGTGGTGTCCATATACAGGGTGATCAGTAACTAATGGTACAACCAGGAGGGGGACATTTTATATGCAAAAATGCGTCCAAAAAAGAGAATAACATTTTTTCATTTAAGGCTGCGGTTACGAGAAATCTGAGTCGGAGGGTGTGTTAAGTTTGCATTGTTTGCTTGTAATATAACGAGGAGTAGAACCTAATTCTTCTTGACAACAGGACCTTAAATGAAAAAATATTACTCTAAATTTTTGTCTTATTTTCGTACGTAGAATCATCCCCATGATTGTACCACCATTTACTAACCATCCTGTATATTTTACAATTAAGAATCCTGATAGCTGTCACAAGACAACTATACTATTGTATTTAATTATTAATTTATAGTCGTTTCTTTACTTCTTTTAATCTACACGTTCACTGTCGCCGTAATGCAAACACGTCTTTACCAGCTGACACAGATCGACGCCGATCGAAGATAACGATCCTTAAAATAATGCAACAATAAAACTCCATTCTAAATAATGTAAATTGACGTAACTCTGCAATTCCAAAAGGCCAACAAATTTCGTGCTGCACGTAAGAACAAAACTTTACACACTCGTATCTACCTGTAAGTTCTAGGGATGGTTCCTAAGGCATCTCAGAGAGAAGACCGGTTCACCACCGCGTACGTCGTCGGTACGTGAACGCAACGAGAAGTTTGGCGATTGATAAAATCGACCAATCAGCACGGCACAGGCTGGCTGAAGGAAAGCGAGCGGAAGTAAAGTCGCCGCGTACGGAAAGTTATAAAACTCGCGGCGAGCAAATAAAACCGAAACGAACACAATCAATTGGCATTCGAAACGGGCGTGCGAATTCCACGGACGAGAGTTCCACCCCGCCATCAAAGTTAAACCCGACCAGCGGATTATCGTGGAACTCGGTGGTAAATCGCGAGTGGATTAAACCGCATCGGCTGACCAATAATATGTAACAACGACCGCCGACATTTCCTCTGTGAATTAGCCTTTTTCCCAGACGATATTCGCTGAACTTCCCCAAGCCAACTTTCGCTCGCGAATTAAATCCCACGAATTTTCCGCTAACTTTTGTTCTGACCTTCTTTTTCCCATCCAGTGCCATCTACATTATTGGCATCGTACTCGTTTCAGAAGTATCAGTCATGGTTTCATACCGTGAAAAATATTTGGAGTATGTTTATCTACATAATGATTACATAAATACAGTCGTGGCCAGTCGTTTTTAGAGAGTTGACCGTCTGGTTCGCGCAGTACAAAATCTAAGTCTTTGAAAAGATGATCTCCCTATTTTCGAAGTGCCCTTGTCTTTTTAACCCTTGACCTTTTGGCATATTCGCACAGCCCAGCCGACTTCCCGCGCTCTATTTGCCCGACCGTCTTTCCTCGTGCTCCCTTTATTCTTCGCTTGTCACGGTCTGTTATTTAATCGCGCCTCCTCTGTCCTTTGCCATGGCTGGCTCTTCCATTTCTTCGTTCAGCCATCAGTTTTTCAAGCGAACCATTCCCGCACAGCCCTTGCCTACCCCTCTACCTGCCCCGGTTTGCTTGATCCTTTTCTCGACCGGTTAAATCCTCGGTCGGTTCCCTCTGTTGGTTCGACCAACGACGATCCGCTCGGTCGGTGCTCGCTGCCGGTGCCTGATAACAACACGGCTCCCTGGCCGGAAATAAAGAGCGCCGCGCGAATCCTTTTGTTCGCCGGCAGCCGACGGTTCACCCTTTCCTTTCGTTCGATCGCGACCTCCATTTATACCCGCACCCGACTCGCCAGAAAATAATTGCGAAAGCGACTGAGATTCACGGGACGGGTATCCCGTGAGACCCCGGGAAAGCCCGAAAGGCTCTCTCCCACGTCCTTTTGTCCCGGCACGGATCAGTGGATTTGTTCTTTGTGATCGTGAACAGGGTCTCGTTAACGCGATCCCGCTTGGAAATTGTCCCGCGGCCTCGATTATCGATACGATGGACCTCGAAATGCTCGGTTAATACTTTGAATAACTATGATCGTGCCATTCTAGCTATTATTACTTACAATAAAGAATTTCCAGTATATTCGACAAGGAAATTCACCCATGTGAGTTTAATTAACGCTGCGGAGATTGTATTATGCATGGGCGAGGCCTAGTGGGCAGGGCTGACTCCGCCCCTGTCCTGCAACTAATGTCGATTAATTTATTTGGCGGATGAGGTATGATTCTAGTCGGTGTACAATTAACTGATCAATTTCCTCACGAGTTACATCGTTTATATAGTTACTAATCTATTGCTATCATCATTTTTTTCTAAGTTTCCTATTACAGACATTCCAGCAGCTACGTCTTTCTAATTCCTTTTTCTCCAACTCTGTCCACCACCTTCTTTGCTCCCTATACACTATACAGGGCATAATTGCACAAGCCACAAACAATACACATAGAATATCGACAACCCTCCATACTACCATAAGCTACATCTTGAGCTAACGAAACGTCTGACCGGCTGTTTTCAATCGCGTCAACGGATTTTAAGGGAGCGATATCGATGGCGGTAGGGCGAGTTTCGCGACATTAATCAAGATTTTTGTTCGGCGGTTCCGTCCGGCTCGATCAGCGGCTCCGTGGAGAGACAATGGACCGTCGCCGACAGCACGCGAGGAGAATCGAGCCTCGACCCCGATATTTCAGCGACTGCTCGTTCGAAAAAGCCCGCGTTGAAATTACTGCGGGGGCCAACGGGGACTGGAGAGGGTGGAGCCCTTCGACGGGGCGGGGCTTGCCGATGAATGCCGAGTTTTATTCCGTGTCACCGCGTCTGACCATAGCGGCGACGTAACTATTGCGAGACAACGGACCGCAACGCCGGCAGAAACGCTTGTGAAAGGAAAGATGAGAAGTCCAGGGGGTGCCAGGAGGGCGAAAGGGTCTGGGCTTGCGAGGAAGAGAAGTGCGGCGAGGGGTACCAGGAGGGCTGATTGAAAGAGCGCGAAGATCGTGCCGGGGGTTTTCTATGGTGCATTGTTAATTCCTCAAGCCGTGTAACGCTGCGAATTTTCGGAACTTCTGCGTCGATGTTTCGGCGATTGCTGTTCTTCGAAAGCCTTGCACACGATTTCAGATTTCTCGGGACATGAAAAGTTTTCATGTTCTTCAACACCTTAAGACGCTACCTAAATTTTACATTTGTAAGACTATTCATTTTAGAAGAAATCTATTATCCGGGGTCTGTAATCGTGAGAATTCTGTATCGCATTCCTATTACTAACTCTATTATTACCTCCCAAGTTACCTTTAACTTCTTTATTTTGACTATTTAATAATCTTATAAGTTAATAATCTTATCTCCATCTTTAAACATATTCGAAGTCATTATTTTGGCTTCCTTCGTGCTATATATTTTTCTTTATTTTGTATTACATATCCTTGTTTATTATTGTCATCTTTTTGTTTTACCGCTTTACCGTCACCGTAAAGATTTCGTTGTGTGTAATATTTGTAATTCTACTTGTAATGGAAAAAGTTTCTTCCGGTAATTAAATAAATAAATATTTTATCATGCCATTTTTTTAACACTCTAACCGCCATATCACCAATATGTGGGTGACGGAATCATTTGATCAGACTTGAGAATTATTTTGTACACTAATCGTGTCTCCCTAATTTGATCAGGGTCCGAAGAACGTAAGAATTTTTTAGGTGGCTGGCGTGGCATTCGAAGTGTTAATAAAATGAATTGGCTTGAAGCAAGGTAGAGATTCAGTTAAGCAACAGGTTTTATGGTTGAAAGAATAAATAATCAATATTCGTCGAATATTTCAGAGGAAATCGTTTCAAGCATATAATTTCGGCGGAGGTGGCAAATGAATTTTTCCGAAAAGCTCCCAGAGGAATGCAAATTCCTGCACATGCATATTCAACTCTCGCACAGACACACGTACAAATGCTGTATCGTAGTTTTAAATTAGCGACGCAACTTCAAAACGAAGAACGTCCACGAACTTGGTCGGACTCGCCCGGTGTTTGCGTTCCAGTTGAAAAATTAATTAAAACTAACTGCTAATTAAGGATCCGTGGATCCGCGACGAATCTCCCTCGCGGAGTTTCGCGAAAAACTCGAGAGCATCCGAGAGTGCCGAGCGAAAGCGACAGTTCGACGCAGCCTGCTTTCCACCATCACGGAGAGAAACTTCGTGGAAAGTGCCGGACCTTATCCCGTGGCCCATCGAAACTTCCGGCAAGGCTGAATTTCTGAAACTCGGTCGGCGTCCATCATCGCTCCAAGTAACGTCGAGCCGGGGCGATGCATAGCGGATTATGCGGTCGCGCGTGCCTTGCAACGATACAGGCGAAAGTTCTGGGAAAGCACGTGCGTTTCGAAATTGTAAGTCGTGAGAATACCTATTTTTACGTTACAATACCTCTTAGAAATTTTTGAGAACTATTCATTATGTTATTTTATGTGAACGTGACAATTCTCTGTTTCATACTTTTAGAATCATTGAAACTTTGCTGGATTACTCAAGATTTATTCTTAATTCACGTATTTTTGCAAAATTGCTTATTTATTATAATTGACCAAGATCTGGTAGCATTCTAATCTTCGTCCTAACACAAACCGTTGCCATTTCTTCATGAGGAGTATACTAGTGAAATACAACTAAGTGGTAAAAAATGATACATAGAACAGTTTTGTAAAATATATAATTTAATAAAGAATATCAAAGTATTCGAACAATATATGAAGAAAATGCAACATGTACAGCATAATTGCAGTATCTTACATACTTTTCAAAGAGATTGCAATAGTTAAGTAATTAACAAACGAACAAACAAAAACGATCAATTAATGTTCCCCATCTTTTCTTCGCTTCTTTCTTTCAGATTTCATTTTATTCAACTACCGTTTGTTCTTATTAGCATCTGCTTTGCATAACCAATTTCGTACAATCTACGATGTTAAAAAATTTTCTTTTAAGAAATGAATTCAATTGAATTAATAAATTCTAAAGTTGCACGACAATTCCAAACGTCGCTTTAAAACTACGTTAAAGCTCATCGATAACAACGAGTTCCCCTGTAACAAATGTTATAGTAAGCCCTAGCTTTCGACGAACCCAGTGGATAAAATCTAGAACAGTGTCGCTAAGAAAATGTTTCGCCGTTCATGACCAAAGTTCCAGTGCGAATAAGTAAACTAAAGCGTCGCAGACAGGTAAAAAAAACGTGGAGGATGGCCGGTGCACTCGAAAGTATGGCGCAGTAAGAAATCCGGCGTTTAATTGCGCCGATGAATTTACCAAGCGGATCGTTAGTAGCCAGGAAGCGGCGGCCCGTGATTAATTCCGGCAATAAACAATTAATTAATGTCGGGAAGTAGTCGCAGCGGTAGGATGGTCCCTCCCCTTTCCACCGTAGCGTTCCTCTTCCACAAGGAAAACCCTTTTCCGACCGTTTTCCGGCGGAGTTTCGGCCAAGATCATCGGCTCGGCTCTTCCTCTCACGGTCCCGCGATAATTAAACATGCCGGCAGACGGATTAACGGTGAATTACGAGAAGCGGCTTTTAATTGACGCTGCTCGAATATTAAGTAAGTTGTCCGAACCGTGGGCCCAGGGTAATACGGTGTTTCGAGCGGATTACTTTTTCCTAGATAATTTACTCCGCTATTAAAGCTGACGTGGAACTTTCTGAAAGGAACTCGGCTCCCCTCTAGTCATTTTTATACGATGCCTTCCTTTTACTGCGAAAGTTTGATCGACTAGAAACGATCTTGCACAGAGTTACCTAGTGAAACACTATCTTGATTTTTATTTGCAATACTATTTGTAACGGAATTAATCGGTCCCTAAGTATACAACACTGGCGATTAGCAAGATGGCTGTTGTTTCTAATGTATCAAGTATGGGAAAGAATACATGGAAAGGACGGTTTTAGAAATTTTAACTCATTGACTGCCAATCACGAATTACCTCGTGGTAGATGTCCACCACATCCGTTAAAGATTCGTTATTATTTCTATTTATTATTTATTTATTTAAAATAAAGAACCTCCTTCAAATGGAAAGATTTCTTCACAATTGACTTGGCTTCGAAATATTTTATTCCTTAATTGCGCATTTAATCTCTTCTCGTCCAATATTAAGACATTTTTTTTGAGTCTCTAAAAATCTTGCGAGAAAAAATTTTGCTCAACCCTTGGAAGAAAAAGTTGTATCTTGGTATTTTTCGCAAGTATAGCCAACAAGGATATATCGCCACTCAGCGGTAGAAGGATTAAGAAAGCATTTTGTTCTTTATTTAAATATTGATCAGCCTTGGCAGGAAGGAATGCCGTGGCCGTGGATCTCTCTTTTTATCACACAGGCGACTTGGCCGGACATTTCATTAAGCTTTTGTTGCTCGACGTGCGGAACGCCGAAACTTTGGTCATCCGGCGAATAAATTATTAGAACGTCGCAATACGAAGCCGTTCCTCGGACCCGGGCATATTTTCACGTTACGCTTTGTAAACGTTTCAGCCTCGGATCCGTTGTTTGCTCGCAATTTCCGCACCGCTCCTACTTCGAGAGGTAACTCGATTGTAGATTGATAAATGAACCTGTATTTTTGGACATTGTTCCCGCGTAACCGGATCTATCCTGTCCTCGCAGCTTTCTGGTCGAGGCTGCTTTTGTCACAGTTTTTACTTTGTCCACGGTAACTCGGTTTCCGTGAATTAGGTTATCATTGAAACGCTGCGAACCGGGCAAAGAGAGAGGGAGAGAGAAAAAGAGTGGGAAGGACGACGCTGTGCTATCGCCGTAGCGGTTGTTCCGTCGAATTGTTTCGCTCCGGTTGTAGAGTTTTTATGGTGCTTATGGTCTACAATCCTTTCCAATGCTCTGTCAATAGTCTGCTCTTGGTGGTTTCAGATATTCCATTGGTTTCCGCGCACATGTTTGAATAGAAAACTGTCTTTACGTTCGAATGAATCTCAGTTGTGATTTCTAGAAAGCAATACATAAGAGCCTTATTTCCACCTTTCCGAATGTAACCTGAAACGTGATCAATGAATATCGATGAAAACATGAATACAATTTTAATGACAGAAATACATCCACGTTCGAATAAATTTCAGTCAATCAAGTGAAAAATAAAACGAGCAAAAAATGTAATCTTGTTATTAACCAGCTCGAATAAAATGTGAAAGATGGGAGGGGCAAAAGGACAGAGCTTAACCAGCAAAGAAATTTACTCGGCTAAAAAGGAACTGTGTCGTCGTTCAAATAGATTTTAGATCGATTTTAAATTGATTTCATCGTTCGAATAGAAATAAGAACTTTATATTTACCTTCCAGAATAAAATATAAAAAGTAGCGGGGAGCAAGGGGCGTAGCTCGATCAACGGAATGAGAAATTCTAACGAAAAGATCGTCTTGACGATCGAATGAATTTCAGGTCGATATAAAATTAATCTCAGTATTCGAGTAGAAATAAGAAGCTTATACTCGCCGCCTTAAATTAATTATGGAAGCTCGGGCGTGGTTACAAATAAAAAGACCGACCTCGCATTCGAATGAATTTCAGATCGAATTAAAAGTAATCTCCACGTTGGAACACAAATAAAAATCCTATTTCCATCTTCTCGAATAAACGTGTTGCGAGGAAGTGGCGGAGACTGATCGGCAAGAAGAGCGAATCAAACGTGGAAATAAGCATATAATTTCGAGAGAATTAAAAACAGTCTTGAATAAAGATAAGAAATGCATTTTCACTTTATGACATCGAATATGAAAAAACATTATTCGTTCTGCGGAAGCTCCGTCGCGGTGCGCGTCCGGCATTATTTTCGCCGGTTGTAAAAAGACATCGAACGATTACGAGACCTCGATACCGGGAGCGGACGAGCCAGGAAAAACAGGACGGTCCTCCTCGACCGCGTTTCCCTCGCGGAAAAACGTTATCCTCTCGCGTATCCGTTCAGCCGCGATCGTTACCACTGGCATTATCTTCGAAATGAACACTGGCTGCGTCGTAACCCGTGTTTTTTTTTCTCCTCTCGACGGATTTTTTTCCGAAAGACCGGACCCCCCGCGCCACTCCCGGCCGCCACCCGTTCGGCTCTTAGCGTAACGCGTATCACGGCTCGTTGTTTGGATTCCAACTGCCGACAGTAAAAATATCGTTCGCCCTCCCTCGCTATTGTACCAACTTCGCTACAGTCGCTGAAATGTCCAATTTATACTGGAATTTTTTATTCGCGTGATTTTTCGCCGAACGGAACGGTGACTTGTTAACGTTCCCATTCCGATGATGATTCGCTTTCCCTTTTTTTTCACAGAAATCGCTCGCAGAGCTCGGGATTTTCATGTGAGCCGGGGACCTCGAGTGAACGCCATCCGAAACAGTGATTGATCGATTTGTTTTTCATGTTTCTCGTCTTTTTTCAGGGCGTGTCGTAAGGGCTTTGAGCAAATCAAACGTTTTTCCCAGTCTTACAGTAAACGAAGTTGTATTTTCTCGAGAAAACTTTCAGTGGGAAAATCTTTCCAAGGTTTTTTAAGGTCTGTATACTTCCTGTACGTTGTAAGCTCGTGAAATTCGTCGTTGTAATTACTATCAAAATCCTGGATCTGTGAATACGACTTGAAACGTCGTCTCAAGCATGTTAAAATATTACTGAAACATATGTAACTTTATTCAGATTGGGTTATTACACAAAACTTTTTCATAATTGTCCAGCTGGCTTTGCGTTCAGAAAGTCTTGAAACCGTATCAAAGACAATGAACCCGGTGACCTTGCGCTTAGAGTGTATGTAAAAGAATCTCTTTCATGTATGACTTTGAGGAAGAATTTTTGTTAAGCTTGTGCAATGTCGAGCGTTGTCGGCAATGCTTAATTTCGCTTGTTCGAGACTCGACGGTATGCAACCGAAAGCTTTATTGCTGGTAATGCCTTTATTGCAAATATTCTCTGGTAATAGGTATCGTCGATGGAAACCTAGCAATATGGAAACTTATACTATAATGAGCGCAGACTTAATTTTCTCCGTACCTCAGAAACGACATCTTATGAAATAGCGAGCTTCTGCAGAAAATAATTGAAGAGCTCATAGACAGTACATAGAGGAAAACTCCAAAAGAGTATGAAACTAATTTTGAAGTAATAATGAAAGATTATACCATGAATAAAAAAAATGAAAATAGATATAAATAAATATATATATTTCATATACATATTTATTTATAAATAAATATAAGTGAATTATTTATATACAAACTGAAACATTCATGGTCTTTATATATATAAAACATAACATAACATAACATAACATAACATAACATAACATAACAT
>CM052161.1:12341575-12496609 GCA_028455555.1 Augochlorella aurata | reverse complement strand
TTCAGTTTGAAAATGTTTTCACTCACAAATAAAACAGACCATTTTTTACAGAATATTTGAAACATTTCCACCAGCTCTGTCGCTACAACTTTGTATTTTGAAGCAGATACATTTTTTGCAACGCACTGGTGGCATAACTTGATTATCAATTGAAAACTAACTTACCTGTTTGTCTTAAAGCTACGAAAATATTTGCAGCGTTATGGGCAGTAGTAATTCTATATAGTAATAATAAAACGTTTATTTCAATTGCTTCTCAGCCTTTGAAAGGCTGGCAAACATATTTTTGTTTGCTGACATTCGTTGCAACGTTTCATTAAATTTTGTCGAAATTTGAAGGCTCGTTGAATGTTTGGATCAATCTCTATCGTGGTGCTTTCATATTTGTTGGCTAATACCGTGTAAAAAATACCGTGAAAACAGTGTTGTAATTTATCGTGTAAAACAGAGAATCGCATAAAACAGTGCCGCCTAAACTGAGGGACGGATGAGTTTGAATTCTTACACCACTATTAATTCTACGTAGATAATACATTAAATTGAATTATGTTATCGTCGCAAATTGGACCACTCTACGGATAGTGGATTGAAATCGAAAGAAAGCTTATTGAAAAGCTATTGATCGGGGAAGTAGTTTGAAACATTGATCGGGTCTGTAAATTTTCGCGTGTTACGGCTTGCATGGGCACTGGGTCTCGCGACGAGAGTAGAAAACGTCGAAAGGACGTCGGTTCGACGATGAAAGGGATCAGAAATGGGTTGCCTGCACGCGGCATGTAAATTAGTTCGTCCAACTAATTCGATCTTGGAACTACGTTAACCAACACGCACGCACGCAAAAAGAACCATTTAACCCCTGAACGCTGATAGCTGAGAGTAATTCCTCGAGAGCAACAGGGCCGACGATCCCATTCTAATGGAAAGTAGTTTTAGCTAATAACTAACTTTTCATGAACCTTTGAACCAAACCAGCAGGAAACATCTCAACGCTTTGCAACTGGTTGGCTTTGTCCAGCATCAGCGACTAAAACAATATGCTAGCTCGCTGGTAGAGTAATGTTGATCTTTATTGCTACCATTACTTTTAATTGGTCATAAAATTATAATTTACCGCCTTGAAAGTATATACATTTTTTGATAACGTGTCCGATAAGCACGTCGTCAAATTAACATTTGGGTTGCCACACCACCACCTCGTTTTTACGAGATTAGAGTATTTTATTTGATCATATAATATATTTGTTTATTCTGATTTGGAAGTTTTGGTTGTATGTTAAGATTCTAATAAAATTAGAAAAATTTAATGCCTAGATTGGTGGAAAAATTTAGTTTTCAGCAAATTATTTCGCCACCCACATGTAAGTGACGTAATAATGAAAGTGTTACAGGAAAACTGTTGGTTACATTGTTTCTCTTAATAAACTCGGAATTATATAGATAGAATGTGTGATTTACACTCTGTAAACTATCTTTACGAGGCGAATTCGTCGACCCAATACTTGCAATCAGGTCTTTCGGAACATCACGTTGATTTTATCGCGAGTTGCTCTACAGTTCGGATAGAATCGGGCCACAAAATAGATCCGCAGTTTTATCAGTGGAGTCGTCTAGGTTCGATTAACTTTATCAAAGCTTCGTGATGCCGCTGATACCAGTAGCCAGTGGCTAGCTATAGCTTCGTCGGGAGTTGGGGACACACTGACATTCGGTTAATCGTTAATACGGATCGCTGAGGTCAATGGAACTTTCAATTCCGTGCAAAGCTATCAACGGATCGCCAGATCAACGGATCTAGCTTCTGAAACTAAATGATGAAACAGCCATTGGAGCGCTTTATAACATCGCTCCTACGAGAAATTCTTATAAATGTTATGCAACTAGAAATAATAAATTCATCAACGAAACTTGTACGGTCCTTTTCGTTGAAACATTTATGCTTTAGATATAACCGTGTATCCGAGTCCTTTAGGTTTCCTCATAAATAATTTGAAATGCAATCATTTGTCCTGCAGATGCATATCCTCGAATGTAGTACTGCTAGTATACTTGTAATTTAACAAGGCGTCTACCTGTTAAAATAATTAACGATATGTAAAGTTTCTTAATCTTCGTCTGTAAGTATAGTAGCTCTACTCAAATGTCAGAGAGTCAAACTTAAATTTCATCTATCAATCTGCATCTTAAGGAATTTCTAATTAACTCTTTACAGCTCGCTGTATCTTTAAAGTCACATACTGCTTTATCAATGTTTTTTAATCTTTTAGCATTTTCGGGTTTATGAGGAGGTTACGTGCCATGATTTTGAAACCTTAGATCACATGTCAGAGTAGATTTACATTTCGTCCTTAATTTATATTTCAAGGTTGCGTTCCTCTACCTTCTCTGTTTTCCAGTTACTAAACCCATATAAAAATATAGAAACTTATAAAGGATTAAACAAGAAATTGTTCTCATCAATCCGACTCTAATTTACGTAGGAAAATAACAAGCCACAGCTTCCTCCAAATTCTCGAATAAAAATCATGGATCATTCGAACGCCTCGAAGCCAATCGGTTTTCCTCGCGAGAGAATCGGAAACTGGGCGTACAGATAACGAAAGGCCGCGTAAACCGGGCTGAAATAGCTGCATAATAAAATTTTATTGCGTAAATTCTGAAAGATAGAGCGGGAGCACGCGGGAAAAGTGGTAAAAGTTCCTCGCGCACCTAATAACAGCCCACCCGTCCAGAGGCTCTCGCGACGGCTTTGTTCCAGCACACGCGAGGCTTCGGGGAAAAAAGACAACTCCTAAAGTCGCAACAAACAACAGCCAGGCTCCGAGGCGGATCAGAAAAGTGTATCTGACGGCTTAACGACCTCTCGTCGGGTTGGACGGGCAGCGACGGACAAAAACACGAAAAGAGGAAGCGAAAAAAGAGAGACGGAAAAGAAAAAGAAGAGAAAGAGAGAGAGAGAGAGAGAGAGAGAGAAATAGGCCAAACTTTCGCGGAAGTTTTTCTGCTTTTCTGTACGACGGATAACCGCTTACAACGGCGAACTTTGTCTTTGCGAGTGACGTCGCCCCGGACGGTCATTACGCTCGATAAATAGGCCAGCAGCCGTCGGTTGGGAGCACTCAAAGGCTAGCCAGGCGCTATTGTTCTTGTCCGGCTGGCCCGCCTTTAAATAAGATTTCCCAGCAAATTTGAATTTAAATTACCCGCCACTGCTCATCGTGGAATTAGCCCGCGGTCGCCATGGTTTTCGGTGATGTTCAGCTGGACGTAATTGCCTCGTAAATTTGACCGTCCCTGTCATTCGCATCAGTCCCGAAAAATTTCGGGAATGTTCCATTAACGGTATCGTTTGATCTGGAATTGTCGACGTTGCTTGACATACCTTTGAACGAGCAGCCAAACCAGCGTCAATAAACTCTCTCAAAATACCCTTTACAGACCTCAAAGAAATAGCCAAAACCACAGTAATTAAAAACACTCGAGACACCGTCACCACGGAAGGACTAACTAAAGGAGCGACAATTTCCTAAAGGACTTCCAACAATTTCACAACGCAAACTATTTTTAACAACAATGTGATTAAAGTATCTATAAAAACGAACAATTGCTAATGAACACAGTTGTTGAAGAAAGAATAGTGCAAGAAGTTAATAAGCGCTGTAATGTAATCGCTATAATAAACGTCTTGTACAATTTGCAGTGAATAACTTCACATGCAACGTCATTTCGGAAAGAATTATGCTTCAACGGAGATGTCTTACAGAAAAAATTGACGACGGAATTTCTATTGCTAAAAAGTCCAATAATGTTTGAAAAATAATATAAAATCCCGAAGAATGAAAGCTCAAGACTCAAGCGTAATGAATAGCGTAATCCTCGAGCAAGAAGGAATCGTCGTTACTGTGACCAATTGCTACGCCTTTGATTTGTTTTCGGACATAATTAACTTTCTATTCATCGAATAAGACATGTTAAAGCTTTTTATTAAAAAACGAACGAAATAAAAAAATAACAAAATTGAATAGGTATTATTCGATAAGTAGAAAGTTATTTACACTCGAAAACAAAACAGAGGAAATTCCGAGATCGTAGTTCGTTGGATCGCGTTGCTCAGCGGGGAATAATTAAAACGGAAGGTGAGAGGTAATTCAGGATCGACTGGATACGGAGGCGCCAATCGGGGGCGTCCGCTAAAGAATCCTCTTATCGTTGGAGGCTGGTGTATCGGTGCTCGTAAACACGCGGCATAATACACGCCCCTGCGGCGCGGATAAAAAGGGAATATCGCGATATTGGCAGCGGGAAATAAAAGACCGAGGAAAAGGATGACTGGCGGTGGGTGGTTCTCGATGTTTATCGAGGCGTCCTCGGAACGGAGGCAGCCCTAGAAACACGGACCGGCAAAGTTCCGCACAGTCCCCCTCTCCCTCTCTCTCTCTCTCTCTCTTTCTTTCCTGCTATGCGGATGTAAATAACAGACGTTGGAGCGGCAGCCATTTTGTTGCTCCACGACGGAACATGAATTTCCGTCGGATTCTTTTGGTGCGCGAACTCTTTTAACGGGCGAAGACAATGGAATTTCTATTTACAGACGGAGCCCGCTTTGATGAATATTCATTCGTACGTCTTTGCGATCCAAGATGGCGGCGTATAATTGTTTCGCCGCGCACCTCGCGATCCGCCCGAGGAATCAAGGAAGAAGTAAACAGTTCCTCTTTTATTATCTTGTATTCCAGACGCTTTGCGGCGCCCACCACGCAGAAAGTTAAGGATTCATCAGCGACGGCAAAAGAAAGGGGTTCAGGGGGAGAGAAGAGTGCGGGAAGTGTGGAAGGTTGGTGGAGGGTAGCCGAATAATCAAGCGAGAGAAACTAAGAGTACCCGTTCGCGTGCAGGTATGCAACGAATTCCGTCCACTCGACAAATTTTCCAAGAAATTCTTCGAGCCAGAATACCTGGCGTTTGAGCGCCTGGATAGGGAGGGCATATTTCAAATATTTCCGAACAACCCCGAACGGGATACTCCGCCGTAAGGGCGGCCCAACCATCGGCTCCATTATATGCTCTCGCATCATAAACTGTAATTTGCGCCGTCGGATTGCGCGATTTGGACGATGCTGAGGAGGTGTCGTCACGATTTATCGGGATATTCCCTTCAAAATCGATGATCAAATCGACGTCGTAAATCCTCTGTATAATTTAATTCTTACACTGGAATTACGTACAACAGATTATCTGAATGATTTAGGATAACTCAAACGTTCGAATAGTAAAACAGTTTTTTAGATGACAAAACAAATAAAAAACAATATCCTCGTGGGTTTAAGACTTTAACGATTTTTGCAGTAAATAATTTTCTATACTGTTCACCTCAGATTAATATCACATTCAATCCATGTTATCATACCAAATCCTATCAGCATCCGCAAAATGTAGGAATGTTGAAAGTGTAATTTATGTTATACAATTTAGCTTTTCAATTTTACTTCGATGAAACGAAGTACTTTAATTTTAGGGAAATTTTGAGGCAGTTGTCGCGGCAGTCGAATAGTGCTAACAGCGAATTCATCTTTATCAGAGGTTCGGATAATCTACTAGTTCTACTGACCTATACACGTCAGATTTAGAAAAAAAGAGACAATAAATAAATAATGATACCGACTAGATATACAAGAAATGTCTCGATTTATTAAGTATTTTGTATCGTATCGAAATTCATCGTACAAGATTAATAACGAAAATGTACAACACAATAGTGACCTAGTAAATGATTGTTTTAGGGGGATTCTTCAGAGGCATCTGTCGATAAATTTCGAGCGCAAGAATTCAACAGTATATAACATAGCATAGTATTGTTTCATAAAGACTGGAATGGAGGAAAATATTCATCTAATTTCGACGAAACATTCCTTAGGATCAGATCTGGATGGATTTTCTGCATTTATAGCGAAAATGAGCGAGTAAAATAATACGAAAGTAAAATAATACAAGCGTAGCGAGAATTTGGGAGAATAATGGATCACATTGTTCTTAGCTTATGAACACTGAAAACGGGAATTTCGTATAATTCTCTCATACTTCACGAAGCCCGTCCTTCTATTTAAACTAGAAATATATTTCCACTTAAACATTAGGCATTCACCTGCTCATCCGATTAATATTCTGTTCATAAGCAACTAATTAGAATTGAACGTAATTTTAACATATTCGACCAACGATTTTAGAAGCAGAGCTGAAAAAATAATTTTAAAAAGATAAAAAAAGAAAGTAAAATAATAAGCATTGACAATTCGACGCTATTCGAAAACGTCCAGGTTCCAAGGATAAACTCGCAGCGGATTTCTCGTCCGAGCAATAAAAGTAATTAATCAGCGACGACATTTACAGTGTGCATAAATGACCGAGAGTTCGACAGACGTTTGATCGAGAATCGGCGGCTGAAACCGATCGCAATCCCATCGACGACGGGAAAGGGTAAAAGAGAAAAAGAGAGAGAGAGAGAGAGAGAGAGAGAGAGAGAGAAAGAGAGCAGAGAGATTAATCTCGCGGAAAGGCTGCGCTAAATAGATGCACTCGCGAAAAAATCGGCAAACGGAGCAGAGGACATTCACGTCTACAAAAAGAAGAGAAGAGCAGAAAAAAGGGGGTGAACGGGGGTGGCAAGGAAGAAGAAGAGCGAGGCGGGGGTGTGTTCCGCACGCGAAACCCGATAATAGGTATTTGCTTTGACGTCGAATGGAATCGAAAATACTCGGCTCGAATGGCCGTTCACTTCCGTCGGGACGAGCTTTCAACGTATTAAAATGCATCGGCGCGGCGTCGGGACGAGATCGGTTTATGTATAATGCGCGAGACCGATCTCGCTCGGGCCGCTCGTTTCCGGTTACGAAACGAAATGGCGGCCTCTGTTCCCGTTCCCGTTGCCATTCTCGTCGCGGCTCGAAGGACGTTTCTTCCTCTTTGTCGTTTTTGTTTACGTGAACGGCGCTGCGCGAGTCTATGGGAAAACAATCGGCCAGCAACGGCGACGTTGCGTCTTGTTTTCGGCGGTCTGCGTATCGACAGGTTCGACACGGTACTGGCGCACGCTCTCTACGATAATACAGAAATAGCTGGGAGAAGAAAGGGAAGGGACAGTGGCTCGATTGAAAAATGCTCTCTCGTTGAATAGTTACTACCGATCCTCGATTGCGTGCGGAATCGCGTTTCGCTCGGTATGCGATGAAAAGAGGAAGAGTATTGTATCTTTAAATTAAAATAATGTATAATAATGTATACCGTGGCCAACAAAAGTGTTCGTGCGCCTTCTAAAATACAATAACTATTTTAAAATTGGACTAAATAACTTGAATTATTTGGAAATGTCAGAGTGACATTTTCTATCATCTAAACAAAAAGTCATATAGTTCAGTTTTAAAAAATTTATTGCTTTTTGGAAGATTTATGAACGCTGTTATGGATCACTGTACATATTTGCAAATGTTCTAATATGCAGTTTAGTTCGTGATGTTTTTCAAATGAAAAGGACTTAGTTAATCTAATTTTCGTACTATGTCACGGATTTTCATTTGGCTCCAACTTTCTGACAACTCGTGGCAGAGAGTTGTGCGTCAGTGTTGGTCTCAAACTATACGTAGTTTAATAATTACTAGAAAGATATAGGTCTGGTTTTCCTACACTCACCAACTGCCAATTAAAAAGAAAGTTGATATGAATAAGTGACTTCAATTGCACGGAATTTCGGAGCTGTTGAAACAGGAGAATTTGATTATGAAAGAATAGTGTGGAAAATCAAGCGATAAAACGGAGACGGGAAAGTTAGTTAAAAAAAATGGCGTAGAAGAGAGAACAAGAGGGGGGAAGTCGAGCATATAGGAGAAGAGAATGAAGTAGGCGCATGCATAGGAAAACAGAGGGAGAGAGAAAAATTGAAATCGGTTCGCCGAGGTGAAGGTTAATTGGCGCTTTTAATCGAGCCCCACTTAAATGGAAACTGTTGATTGATTTCTTCGGTGTGCTCGAGCCGAGGCCAACGAACTACGCCTCTCGAAACCAGTCTATCGAGCGATGCCGCGGAAATCAAGCGAAGGTTTATTTTTATACGCGAGCCCGTGTGTGTATATTCACCCATTCGAAATTAATTGTTGGGAGAATCGACGTGGCGAAGGCGACGGAAATCGTGTCAATGGCTCTGCTAAACAGTTTTGACTGACAATCTGATAATCAAACTTGTGCAGAATTGCGATTGAATTACAATTTTGAGGCAATTCAAAGAAACAGCGGTTAGATGGAATTATCTTAAGAACGTTATACTAACAAATATCTTACTTGGCGTGTCATGAATTCGCGATCGCCATAAGCACGTAAAATCCGTCGGTAATCGCGCGAAGGCATAAACTCTGGATCGCGACTTAATCGAGGCTGGCCCAGCGAACCAGCGTTGGAGAGATCGGTTTATACGGCCGGTCAACGACGTGTTAATAAATGTTTCATTAACAGGAAGCCTCCACGGTACTCCTCGAACCGTCGCTAATCCGACTATATCGCCAATAAAATGTTAATGCGGCTAACTACTTTAAGAAGTTAGTGTTCGAGCAGCTCGAGTCCGCCTAAACCGGGCGATATCTTAATGTCCAAGGTAAAAACACTGTGCTAGCGATGGCGCTAAACTATTAATTGCAGCTCGGGGGACTAATCCTGTTGCCGAACTACAAGTTTTATAACGCAAGTTGCGGACTGGCTGTTATAGTTCTACCGCGAAACGGTACCACACGTTGGCGATAAACCGGAAAGACACTGGCCGCGGTGTCGTAGCAACAATGTTAGCTTGCTGAATGGTTCGCCCCGGCAGCCCTGGAAGGGTTAATCTATTTTATGTAACAACTAATACGTTCGAAGTTGGTAAGTCGTCTTCGACCGGAGGTATAGTCGGCAGTATTGAGGATGATGAAGTAGCCCGGCGATCCTATTGAGGGTCGAGCTTAAGACTCGGAACATTGTGGCAAGATAAGGTCCATACAAGCCCTCCTGGACCGTCATTAAGGTTACCCGGCAGACTTCATTTAGGAAATCCTTCCTAGATCTACTTCAATTTTCGAAATAGAGGGACTCGGTAACGAGTCTCGAACCGACAGTAGCTAAATACCCTCTGAGAGATTATGGTACCGCTCCCGCCAACGCTCCTCTAATAATATTATTTCACTATTAGACTCGTCGATTCGTTACTTGCTCCGTCACAATATTTGTTCTCAACTTACATTTTTTTGCACTACACAATGCTGACGAAACCACGACTCATCGCTGAAGTTTAAAATTAATAATGATGATATCATTTAAAATTAATAATAGTAATAATAAATTTATAACAATGATAATATGGGATTTACTTAACCTGATTGGACTTACTTTGTATAATTTATATTGTAATCTTTAAACTTTTCTTTGAAAAGTTTTTATAATTTCAATAACCGAGAGAGATTTCAATATAAAGCAATTTTATACATGGTAGAAGGTATTAAATTATGCAGTATTCTTGAACAATTAAACGAAAGGGCTTTCGAGTCGCCTCGGAGGAATTAAAGAGCCAACAAGAGAGCGGAACCGAACGTAAATTGAAATGCACAATTGGCTCAAATTATCGTTCCCGAAGGTAAACAGGCACATTTCGGGCAACTCTTGACGAGTATTCCTCTCGAAACAGCCAGACAGTCGAGCCCATCGATTTTCGTGTCGTGAAGTGTGTCTACAGGTTTTTCGAACGTACGGAACGCAGTCTAAACGTTTGTTCATCACTCGGACGTTAACATTCGCGTTGAAACGTATTATACAAGACTACGGTCCGACCGACAACTAAATAAATCTATTCCAATTCCGGGGGCACAAGGGGGATGACGGGAAAGTCTATTTTCACGCGGAAAATTAACTGACGTCCGGGAAGATCGCATAAGCGCTGTTCTAACCGTTTCGCTGAAAACACTCTGCGCATTATATACCGCGGGAAAATGACGCCGCTCATTTACGAGAGATGTGTATACGCCTGTACATGCACGAACGTACACGTATACATACACCTGTGTATCTATATACACGGGCAAGGAAAGCATAAGCGAGAGGCTGTCGTGCAACGAAGCCGACACGTATGCGTTTGACGCGCGAGCGAGTTGATTCGAAGCGGATTTCGAAATTCCGAGGAAACGTATCAGAACTCTCGCAGTTTTGCAAAGTTTTCCCGCTTCTTCAGAGAACTGCTAGTACTCGACAACGCACGAAAATCTACCTCTAGAAAAACTCATTGCAATTTCCGCGCACTTCCCGGAAATTCATTTTGCAAGTCCGAGGTAAGTCAAAATAAATCGCATTGCTATTTCTACACCGCAACGTACAGGAAATTCCTAGTCGAATGAAACATACATTACGTGAAAACCTACCTGAAATTTGTGAATTCATTTCCGAGACAACACACATACGTCAACGCTTCTACCAGTCTTCAAAATATTTTTCAAACGTTGAAGAGGTTCTAGTCTTCAATTCTCTTTTATGGATTCAATCGACTGAAAACGCCTTCCCCTAAGTGTTATTTTGAGTTTACGGAATATGAAAAAGTTACCGGGAGTCATATATGATGAATACGGTGTTCGATTGATAAATAAACTGTAGATTTTTATGCAAAATAAAAATTTCCCAAGTCGATTAGAAGAATCACACGGCAGATGATAATGCCTTTCCCTTTTAAACAGTTTTAGTTAAAATATTCTCAAATTCTTCGCATAACCTTTACGGTTTTATTTTTTATCTAGTCAGTTCTGTAAAAAATACATAAAATCTACAGTCTATCGATAACATTTGTTGAGGTTTTGGCTGAAAATTCGGGCAGCAAGATGAACACGTGCAACGAAGCATTATCGTGGTGGAAAATTTAATTATTGTCTATGCATAAATCTGGCCGTTTCCAACGAATATTTTCATGCAAATGCCTCATATGACGCTCAAATAATATTCTTTGTCCGTCTGGTAGGAATTTCGAATGAACAACGCTGTAGAATGACCAATTGCTCTGCCTTTGATTTGTTTTCGGACAAATTAACTTTATATTTGTCAAATAAGACATATTAAACTTTTTTATTCTTTTATTTTGTTTATTTTTTAGTAAAAATATTTCACGTCTTATATTCAATAAATATAAAAAAACCATAGGCACAACGATTGGTCGGCCAACAGTAACTGGTTCCGCTATCCTATTTAGAAGATCGCTAACTTGTTTGCATGTCATATTCATAAACTCATGTTTCATCATTTGTAATGATGCGTTTCATGAATTTGAAATCATTAGAAGTCGCCGCAAGAAATATCGTTAGATATGCAAAAATTAAGACAAATCTGACCCTCGATAGCTGTTTTCATTGTAAAAATCGCAAGACATGCCTGATAGTGCTTGCTGGTCTCGTTTCTTCATTGTCAAAAGTGTACAATGAGTTATTTCGACAGCTGTTGTCAGAATGCAAAATTATTCCTTGCGGTGTACGCAGAGTCAAGACTGTCTTCCTATGCACTGGTTGGACCTGGCCTTCGTCACTTGGCAATCTGTTCAGCGCTGCTTTAACGTCGCGGACATAAGTCTATACTTTGACTTCGTCCTGCAGGCTCACATTCGCTGCCGGTGCCTACTTTTATACAAAAAATTGTTTCTATACATGCACCGCGGAGCTTTCGCGCGAGAATTTCCGGATACAATTTCTACACAATCTACAAGTGTTTCCTTGTAAAAGACGAAGCCAAGATATGAGATCTTTAGCACGGAAGGTCTTTTCAAAAGATTCCCAACGGTTTTGCATCGAAGCGCGAAATTACCCAGGCAGCGGAGGCCTGGGTAATATCTATAATTAAAAGTTTCGCGAGCGAAAGCTGTGCTGTTGTTTACGACTCGACTGGCTGACAATAACAACAAGATCCGCCGTTGTTTCGCGACACCCGGAGTCGTTCCGACGGTACGAGGGTGAAGGAGAGACGAGAGGAAACGAGACGATGCTGTCACTAATTAATTTAAACTGGGTTAGGTCTACACATCGCTCGGCGAGGACTCCTCAAACGGCGAGCGGTGAAAGAGAAGCCAAGAAATCCTCGACGTCTTCAGCCAGGTGGGCTCGCGTCGCTCTAGGCCCCGGCATTTAGAACGCGGATTCGCAGAAAACCGGTCTGGGGGCTGTTAACGCGAGGACGCGATTCAACGCGCGCTCGTTAGCATAACGAGCATCGCGCCAGCCGGACGTATACACTCCCCCGTCCGGTCCATTATACCGGAACAGCGAAATATTTTCCCCCCAGCCGATGCGACGCGACGTCCCCGCCGCCATTTTGTTTCGCTGTCGATTGTAGCGTAATCACCGGGCACGAAGTCCGTAGCTATAAACAGCTAGTTGAGAGAACTGCTCGAGCTCTTGCAAAATTTGGAACGAAAATCGGAAGTGTGAGAGCTTAAAAAATTTCAAATTTATGTACGTGGGCGGTTACAATGCTGAAAGAGTCAACAACTCGATGGTAGGTCAGAACGAATTGTTTAAATGTTGTTAAACATTTGTATACAGATGGTTCATTGTTAAAACTACCTTATAAAAAAACCTCGAACGAAAACGTGAACCATGAGCGAACGCAAAAAATGATAAACCGTCGGTTTATCGTTGCCAGGATTGTTTTCATTTTAATCCTCGTATCGAAAGCCTAGACCAAATTAGGCGGTTAGCACGACACTTAGCGTTCGTGTACGCTTTCCACACGATCATTCGCTTCCGGTCATCGACCCTCGTAACATCGCGCCGTCCCTTTTCCTCTCGTTTCCTCGGCTGGCGTCGGATCGACCACGGGTTTTCAAGTCCACAGCGCCGATACCGAACAAATTTTAATGGGGAACGTCCCCAATTGGGTGACGAGTCGACAAGCCGCTCGCTCGAGGAGCGAAAAAGCGGGCAGCCAGGGCTGAAAAATGTTGCGCGAAACAATCCCTCGGCGGAAGTCAACAATGGGTATTTACTTTGACGCCGGCCGGCAGGCTGCATCGCCTACACGCCACCGGCGCCCGTTCTTTTTTTCGCAACTTCGCCGAGTGGCCCATCAATCACCCAATAATGGCCGACGTCGCGCTCCGTTTTTATCAGGACCGGTGCGTGGGCTGCCTCGTATCCTAGAGACCTGGGTATCCTTCCCATTAGACATCCGTGTTTCTGACATCCATACTCTCACATTGTCTTACAGAACACTGTGGTTCCGAATTTATTCGTACTTTGTCTTTTAGAGTCCGCTTTGGTCCCAGGTTTACGGACACTTTGTTCTCAAAGTAATGTTCAAGTGGCACTTTTTTAAATAAGAAATAAAGTGTTCATGTCATTTTTACACAACGACTGAAATACTTTTTCATATGGAATATAATTTTATAAGTTTGTAAACAATGTTTCAGGTGGTGCACACACAGTATTTGCTAACGATGATATTACACTATCAATTTTCAGATTGATCTGAAATGTAAATAATTAAATAACAATGCGACCACGGCAACCAATAACGATCTACCACATTAACATAATACGGTGACGTAATTAGTAGCGAATGTTAACGCAGCTACGTAGGAATAATTAGATATGTTTTCAATAATCGAAACGTATATAACATCCGTGGGTTAATAGTGATTCGATACATGAATAATAAGGAAATCTCGATAGACAGTATTAATAATACCGTGAGAGAATTGAATCATCCGTTCCATAAACGTAATATCTAGTATTTGTATTTCGAATCGATTGTGTGGCGATCGAATTACTAATTGTGCTCGAAACTAGCTGAAACCACCTGCTAGATCCACTCTTATGTCCATTTTGTACATACCAAATTTCTCTTTTAATTCCAAAATTAATTTTCATGAAAATTGCACTCAACCAAATTCTGACGTTTACGCGTAAATGTCCTAACTTTTGTTAGTAGTTCCCGAGAAATGGAATTAGCATAAACCAGTACGAACATTAGTTAACCGAACAAAGACGGATTAAACTGCCTGTTTTAGTATGGCCTGACATAAAAATTCGAAATAGACTGAAGAGCAAAGAAATTGATAAAACTTTCTGTTTTATCAAGTCAAAACATAAAAATTCAAATTATTGCACATAAAACAAGAAAATTGACGGAAACGAAAGCTAAGAAAATACTTAACAATTTCTTACACAGATGACATTCAGAACAATCTTTCGCAATTTTGATCAAATGTAGACGCAGAAGGGATCAAAGCGGATCATTCAGCAGTCAAGAGGGTTCAGAAACATGGTAAATCTGCAGAACAAGATTAAACGTCGGAGTTCCGTACTCGTCGGAATAATACACGCCGCCGTCCCCTTCGAAGTCCTGATCAAGACGACCCCGAAGAAAAACGCGGAACGCAAAAAGAAGGGGGAAAGAAGCGGCATAATCCAACAGTAGTGGTTGGGGGAGAGAGTAGGAGAGAGTGGTCTCTCTCTCTCCCTCTCACGAGTGTTTCTCGCTTGTTCTCGGGAGTGGATCCGGAAAGTAAATGGAAAGGCGGAGAAAGGAAGACGCTGGTGGCTGTTGAATAATGCAACGGGCGATGGTGAATAAACATCGTCTAATAAGTTGCCGGTATTGCGGGCTTATTAACGCTGAAATCAAGGATGCGGCGACGTTTCGTCGGCGCGCTCGTTGCGGTTCGCATCGATCTCGGAATTTTAAGCGACTTCCCAGCCACCTCCCTATCCTTCGGCGGGCTAACTTCCACGCCGCGTAAATACGAACGCTTCGTCCGAGCTTTAGCGACCGGAAACACTCCTCCAGGAATATTTTAACCGGTTCCTACTCTTCTTTTTTCGTTCGGGAACAAGACCCACGGGCGGCATCGACTCCGCAAACACTTAGAAAGTTCTCGTGAATCGAATATCAGGATGCCTTCGTCGCCTGATCTACGAGGGGACGAGATAATTCGTTCGGGCTGCTGGAGAATATATTCTGGCGATCATTGAATCCACGATTTTTAAAATTAAATCTCGGAATTAAAAATTGAAGGGAAAAGTTACTTAACTTGTTAACCCTCGGAGGGCGGATCATTTTCACAACTGTGCTATAGACGACGTTTATAACAATTCTGAACTCTATTCAGCAGTTTTTTCAAAACGTATTTTTAAAGATATTTCCTGCAGACTTGTCAGCCTTTCTATTATTCCTAATGTAATAGCAATTCATTTTATTCAATTGCCGAAAATTGAGTAATTAAGTGAACGATTTAAATAAAAATTGATACAGCTGCCGCCTTGCTAGGATTAATAGGGTTAATACATTTCTTCATACCTCAGACATAACTCAACCAAGATCATTCGCCGAGGCGAAACATTTGAACATCGAAATTAAAGAGCAAGAAAATGGTGGTACTGAACATGTCAAAAGTCTTATCTAATGTGTTTCGATTCTTCGTTAACTGAAATCGAAAATGAATACGCCAGGTTTATCCAGTCTGCTCGAAACAGTCTCGTTTAACGCTCGACGACGACGCATCACGGCGCCGGAATTCGCGATACTTGAGCGACGCGACGCGTCGAGAGTCGGGCATGAAAAAGGAAACGCAGAGTAGAAAAAAAGGAGCGCGGTGGTTTAAAACGGCTCGGTAATTTTCTTATAATCGCGTTCGCTTTAGAGTCGCGTTTCCGGGTGTCGGTTGGCGTAGCGATGCCAACAGCGCCGGCGGCGGCTGCAGACTCATTCAAAATCGTCCGCTCTTCACAGCGCCGGGCGACGACTTAATTATCGTGAGCACGCCATCGAAATTAGCCGAGACGATACACATTCACAGCCGTCGTCGAGGGCGAGGACCTCGACCCCCGCAGCCGAATCAGTCCTCACCCTCCCATGGTCGCCGTGAAACGCTTGAAAAGCTGAAATTTACGCGAGGCAGGTGGGATTTATTGATTCAAGGTACATCGACCGTGAAAGGAGAACCATTAACCTGCCGCTCGAGTCGTTTCGTCGTTATTTCGAGATCGAATTGCTGCCAGACATGCTTCTACGAGTTGTCGATAACTAGATCGCGGATTTTTATGCGAAATAATAACAGTCTGCGTCAAAAGTGTTTTAACGGTAAATTCTGCAAATACTCTGTAGATCCTTGTCTAGACGAAAGGATGTTATTCAGACAAAAATAAAAAAAAAATACTTTGTACAAATATATAAACTATCGAATTGCTCGGTATGAAGTATGCAATTGTCTTCTTTGTTCGAAACTGTTCTCCAATCTTCCAACTTTGTCCTTTGTCTAAAATCCCCAATCATCGTGTTCATGCAAATAATAGCATAAAAGAATGATCTGACCGACTGAATACATCGATAAAAGGTTCAGCAATCCACTGTTCAAGTACTTAGTTCGACTTCGCAGGTAATTAATCCTTTAAGGACAAAGAATTTTTAATGTACTAATAATATATTCTTCAGAAAACAAGATTATCTATCAAAAACCTAACTAATTTTGTTACGTACGTAATCAAATGATATGTTCTCAATTTCTGAAATAAGACATACAACTCAGACATCGTCGCTACGTCGCATTCGTCGTCAAAGGATTAGAACAGAGAGTTCATCGAAGAAAAGCGATAAGGCATCGTCGATGAAATAATTGATTACCAGGGTATTTTCCAGGATGGAATCGCACAGGGGTCCAAACAGCAGTAATCATTGTCCTTACAGAGTGGCTTTGAAGAGCTATCGGGGATCCCGTACCCGGTTCAGAGCCGTCGGTCTAAGCCCAGGAGGAATTGCCAGCAACCCTCTTCGACGAATTACGGGCATAATAACGGCATCACCATCCGGAAGGAGGTCAGGCAAACAGGAATTCGCAAGTGGTACACGGGTAAGGGAAACCGGCGGCGCAACTATTTGACAGTCGACCCGTGAGACAGTCCGCGTGTCCCACGTATTACGGTATTCTCCGGCTGTCGTGTGTCCAGAGGGTCCTGACGCCGAACGCATCGGAACTCCATTCGTAATCCAATGTACCCGCTGCACGGAGATGACAAGTTGGCTAACGGAAGAGCACAGGGCTGCTGGCGAGCCGGTGCAATCGCCACTCGTCCTGGCTTTGACGCCCCCCGCAGCCCTCGAACGATCTCTTTGTCACGCAATTCTGTTGATCGACCAGATCAGTTCGTGACGGGAGCTCGTGTATTTTTATCGAAACCGTGCTTAGTTCGTCTAGGAACAGAGACAATTAGATTCTGAACAGTGGTGGCGGTAATGGGACTGTAATGTAGGGGTCCTCAGTGATTATATTAATTTCGAAGTTTTGGGATAGTAGAGGATTGATTCAGTTTTCAGGCTCCGTAAAGTATCAATAGTGTTAGGGTCCCCATCTCATTTAATTGGACGTTTTATGATTCCAGTAGAGGCGACTTAAATGAGGTAGACTTAAATGTGAAATATCTCATTGGCTACATTCAGCTTTTAGTTTTCGGGTAGCGAACTATATTTACATTGAACTATTAAGGTCTATAAAATATCAATAGTGTTATAATCCAATTATTATTGAAATTGACCTAACATAATCCTGTTATTAGACTTCGGACAGTGATACCGATAATGGAAGTGGACTTTATGTCATAGTAACTAAGAAGCACAAAATAGAACCTTAGAGAACCAGGTTAGAACTTTTTCTTATTAAAATGATACTAAAAAGCCAATTCTAATCACAATGATATTAAAGTATTCGTATAAAATAGAAACAGAGAGAATTAGAACGTAACATTCAAAATCCAATTCAAAGTGGTCTCCAAATAGTGATTGAAGACTAACATTTTTCGTTTTCCTATCTCATAATCTATTTATACTTCAATTATCTTCCATTCTGCTCTAAAAATAAATATTCCTGCAAACACTGATTTACGTAACTTTGCTTCTATTGAAAAAGACATTCTCCAAAAAGATTGCCGAAGGGTACCAAAGCTTTATCTTATTGCCATTACGTCCTTCCTGAAAACTATGCTTAGAATGAAGCAACCGTCCACACTCCTTTCAAAATAATTTCAGTTTAAATGGCGTCTAACCGTACCAGTATTAATAGTTCCAGCTTATTCGCGGACATTTCAGTAATTAGTAGAGACAGCCGCATCAACAGATCAGTTAACGTGACAAAGAGTGCGATCAGGAATCCGACAGCTCTAAAGTTGGGTTCAGGTGAACTAGCACCGACCTCCCTGGTCCCCGTACCAGCCTGCCAACCAACTTGTCATCTCCGTGCAGTATATACGGCTTTGCGGCCGAGTCCGCAGTACGTCCGCCGTTTTCTCGGGGTGCCTGGTCCGGATTACGATCTGTCTTGTGTGAATTAATTCTCTTTGTAGCTGGACGCGCGCCTGGTAATACGAATAATTCGCTTTAATAGCTCCGCACACTCTAGCAAGACCCAGACCTCGTTGATGGAAAAATTTCACCACAGAATCATTTGGAACTGCGACATCATTAAAATTATCTTCATCGACTCATAATCTAAACAAGCTTCTTTGATCTTGAACACGGAATATCTGCTTCGGTAGTCAAAATGACCCCAAAAACCATCATCTCAGGGTTAATTACCTAAGTTTCAACAGCTTTCACTGAATTAAGTAATTTATTTTAAAAAACGGAATGCTGAGAAATCAAAAATTATGATAGCTACTGGACTGCGGATTCTATGCATTTATGAGAAAACTTGACGAACCAAATGCAACAGAATAAAAATATTTAATGAATTTATAAATACTGATGCGGTATTCTAAATTAATTAAAATAATTCAGTGAAGAAATAAGTATCTATGTATCTCCTGCATCTTGCAAACCCAAATAATTATTCTCTCGATTGTCTTGCATGTTGCTGATCGCGTGACATGCTCAATCCGTCAGCGTGGAAATAAGCCCTCGAGCTTGAACAAATAATCCCGTCAATCGTGGATGTCATTGCAGTGAACGAGTGAAACTCGGCTCCGCCGACTTCAAAATTAGAGTTTAGGTGGAACGCTTATAACTCGGAGCTCGAACACACCCATCGAGCGTATATTACTCGAAGAAACCTATACCGAGCTCTAAAACTAGCCACCGAAGGTTCCGAAGGAGCCTAGGAACTGGCACAGTTATTCATCGCCAGCTCCGGGAATAAAAACCGCAAGCTACGGGGTAGGAAACGGCAGCAAAGATGGTCGCAAAGATCCAGTTTCCAAGGCGAGGGTCCGAGAAAATGTTCTTCGACCCCGTTCGAACACGTCCGGCTAAAATAAGACACGCTCTAGGCTATCGTTCTCGCGGCGACCCAGCCGATAAAACGACGCGAATTATCACGGGGGAGGCTCGGGGCAGCGCGACGCTAGGCAGGGACGGGGCTGAAAACAGCGCGAAGCTTTCGTGGCCGATTCCGGTTTCGCGTCACGTACCTTTATCCCCTCGTAAAGTTTCCCGAGCGCGGCTGCTACGGGAGGATTTAAATTGCGCGCGGACGAGAACGTATCGGCGAAATTACGAGAGTCCACGTCGTCGGGCAACAGCCCCGCTACTTGTCGATCGGTCCCTAACAGGACGCCTAACAGATTTACCGGATGCGAGGTTATGGGGACTAGAGAACCGGCTAGGATCGACTGGTAACTTAATTGGCGGCTATCCCTCGTCAATCCCCTCCTTTGTTGTGAAACCGCCGATTTCTGAGCGTCGTATATTTTTCTGCAAAGTCCCGACGGAAAATTACGAACCAAAGGCTGCTGCATCCTTTCGGTGACATTGATCGGCTCTTTGCTGCACCTTCAAAGCTTTCTCACACGATCCGCGCGCCTCGGGTTCTTTGTTTGCAAATTTTAGGAACGCTATTGTGTCCTTGGGTCCTTTTATCGGGTACGCTCCAAGGTTCACGTGTAAGACCTGTCGCTTGTGTCCTTCAAGTGCAATTTTATCTCGGGCTTTTGTCGCACATTTCGGATAACGATATAAACACTGCACGCTGCTCTGCGGCTCGGACGAAGCTAAACTTCCCTCGATGGATACAAACAAACTTATCGCGTCACGGTCCCTTCCACCATTGACCGCAGCACTGTCGAAGGCAACAGAGTCTGGTCTGACGCAGTAATATGTCGATCAATGTAATGCAGAGCATGCACACGTTTTCGGCCATTCTGTTATTTCTTCAAATGCATCTTGAGTTCGCTTATTTCGTGAGAAGTTTCTTGTGATTAGAAAAAATGTCTCGTGAATATGTATTTAAATGTATTTAAAGTGTCCTTTGTTGCGTTTAGTGGAAGAATTGAAGTCGTTAAAGTCATTTGTAGGTGAGAGTTTTTAGATTATTAATCTGGCGTCAGTGTGGTATAAAAATGCAACGTGATAAATGTGGTGTGATATTACATGGCCCAATCAATTTCTTTAAGAAAACCTTTGAAAAACCAATTTTAATAAGAATTAATTCAAATGATACATATGTTATTATCATTATCGTCATTTTGTTTAAGGCACATTTTGTACGTCGGGTTAATAGCGTTTTTGTCAGGGAATTAGATTAAATGCGATTATATATTTTTACATTTTTAACAAATCACGAAACGAAGACTGAAATCTGTGGAGACGAGTTCCACACTGTACAGGTCGAGATATTTCTGCAGTTTTGTAACAAGCAGTACGTATACACGTTCCAGTTTATCTGCACAAGTATACTATACAGGCAAACGTTACAGGTACACCTCAAGGTGTATGACCGCCTTTAAGGAATCAAGAAAGTACGTGTTGATTAATTCTCCAGAACATTATTCATCGAAAGTTTCATAGGAAGTCGGGTTTCCAGCGCGCGCTTAATGTTCGTCGATGATGTATCAACAGTTCGTAATCTCTGTAACAAGAGTCGGCAGTGGAGAGAGGAATCTTGTGCTTACATCACCGGCAACTAAATGAAATGCAACGCATAAGAAGGATTCGAGAACTTCTGGGCGAAGAGAATTTGTTGCAGGATGCTCGAATAGTATCTGCCGCATCGCAGTTTCTGTTTAGTACTACTTTCGCAATCAGTAGTTAACTGGGTCGTGGCTAGAGAGAGAAAGAGGGAGAGGGGGGATAGAAGAGTGAGGAAGAGTGCCGCGCCAATGGAAATCGAGCTTTAACAGCGATGAACAAAGCGGCAATCTCGGAGTTCAAAGAGCACGCGCCGCGAAAAGCAGTTTCGCGCGATTCACGGTTCTCCGTTCTTTTGAACGTGTTGCGGTCTCGAGCACATTGTCGAAAAATTCTGTTAAACCACGCCGAAGAAAATACAAACGATCGCTCAAACGTATATTCCAGCGATCCGTTCACCCTCCTCTATTTCATCAAAAAATCCATACTTCGGAAAATCCTTTGCTCGCACCGTGAAAAATGTTGAAACACTTCAAAGGCTTCAGAAAAAGGAACTGACAACAAAACTTTGCAGAGAATTAATTGAAAACAGTGCTCATATGTTTTCTGTAATTTGATGATTTCGATTTGTTCTGGCGTCCTAAATAATTGTTTTACTATCCGAACTTATTATAGTTCTGCTATTCAATAATAACACACATATAAAACGAGTTCGGATCCTAGAGCAGTTGCTTGGATTGTACACTAATTTGTATAATGATTTGTATTTTTTATGGGAATCACAGACAAATCTGTTTAAGTGTAAAAATAGAGTCCACTGTATTTTAAATATTTTCCAAGGCACGTTAACGAGAGTTTTATTGCATCTTCGAATTTCAATTAATCACAAGCTAGTCGACTAGACAATATTCTTAAAGTGCTGGATCAAAGTCGACATTATCAACCAAAAGTGAATATTTTCTCTATACAGAGACAACTGTTGTGTAATATTAGTGTTTCATCAACGATGGCATAGTGTGATGGCTGGTTTTCAGTCAAAATTGCCGGCGGCAGAAAAAAAGATTTCCATCGCGGTTCAATGAATGATTGTTAATAGAAATCACGGTGCAACATTCTATCCATTCGAATATTGCGTTATATTTTTTAACCATAGATGTAATAACTTTACTGAACAATTTTTCCAGCCATTTTGTTCGAAGTATTTTCTATAGTCGGCGAAATAAAAGAGCCCACAGGGTTTCCTAGGAAAAATTTGATAACCGCTCGGAAAATTCGAGGACTCGATTTTCTATTTCATATCGGATAACCGACATACTTCTGGACCATTCGTCCCGGCCAACAAACCGTTGCGCAACGGTGTTTGCAATTCCCACTATTTACCATCGGCTAAACAGTGCGCCACCGTTCAGCGGCGTAAATTTTTGCTGCTTTCACTTCGGTCCGCGTGACACTCGATATTTATACTTTGTCAACGACCGTTTACCGCTTGCGCGCGTGTGTTTCGCAAAATTGTCCGGCAACGCAGCAGTTATCGTTCGGATCGTTTTCTGCGTTGGAGCATTTGATAAGTTACTCGAAAATGGTTCGCTAGAGTTTATTGATTCATGACGAGCGCCGATCGGTCCGCAGTTTACGCGAATCACCGTGTATGCTTGCCGTGTGACGTTTATACGGACTTTTATTGGTCACTGAGCAAGAAAATAAATGTTCGCGTGCGTATCGCTATTGATAGAATGGTGCCTGGCGAGCAGATAGCAGGCTTTATGTTTTCCCGCGTTTTACAAAGTCGTTAAGGGTAAATAGGTGGCACGCTTCGCGAGTATCTGCTTCCATGTTCCGTACGGTCGAATCGATGCACTATTGTTGTAATTTCAAACATTTTTTGTTTACTAAGATGTCTTTGCTCTGATTACTATATCGCGTCCTTAACTTCAATAGGCACATGATTATTTCCTACGTGTTACTACGATTGGTAATTTATTGTGATCAAGTACGATTGGCAGAGACTGGCAAACGAGTGGAAATGCAGTATTCTGAAATATACAACTTATTCTAATTTATAATTAAGGACGCCACGACGTAGACACGGCGTGGACCGGCAGTACTCTGCAAGACAAGAATGTGACACCGGAGTGAATGGACAGAAAATAGATTATGAAATACATATAAGCAACTTGAGTGAATACTGGCAATTAAGACAGTTCATAAAATTATTAAAATTCTATTAGAATTCATTTTTTACTTCCATACAAATTTGACAACCAATATAAAAAGTTCCTGATACGAAAAATGAAACTTTCATTGAACTTTTACGATCTTGAGATGACTTTGGCATGACCTTGGCACGACCTTGGCACGACCTTCGGAAAGCCATGACCTTGGAATGACCTTCGGGAGGCCATGACCTTCGGAATCGCATAACCTTGATATGACCTTGGCATGACTTTGACGTGAGTTTCACATGACCAGGTCACGAAAATGACCATAGAATAGTAAGATGGTTTCCGAAGTAATTTATTGCGCGCTCTAAGACAAAACAGTACAAGTAATGCAGTAGCAGCATCAACAAGAAACATTAAAAGTATCTTCGGCCCGATCTCGGGCTGGTAGAAATTCGAACCGTAATCAGTAGAACGGGGGGATTTCATAAGTATGGGCAGACAAATTCAACTCATCAACATCAGTCCCGTCGAATATCGTAGCGAAACGGTCCTAATGAAGATTGAACGTCGGGCACGGGGTGCGCGCGGCCATCAAACGGGATCAGCTCAAAGAGGACGGGATCTAAAAGGGCTCGATCGAAGGATCGTCGGAAAACACGGAACATTAATGAAATTAATACGGCCGTGGGATTCGCATTGGCTGGATGGAAATGAAGATATACAGATTTTAATATAAGGGAATGCATCACGTCCACGCTGTCCCCGTACTACATTAAAACAACTAACTGTGGACCGTGCCGATAACTCTACGGAGATTATTTTAAACCCATCGCTTCATCCTACGAGTGCTATTTCTTTTATTAGTACTGAGGAAAAAGACAAACCAGACACTGAAAACCGAAATATTAAATATTATGTATTACACCGATGTTTGTTTCCATGTTGTTCCAAATTCCGAAATATGTACCAATTTGTGGCGTCCATACCTGTAAGAGTACCGAAATATTTTTCGACATAATATCGATATCGCGTACCGTAACAGCGCGATCAATGATCGCGGCGCCTCCGCGATCTCTTTTTATTCCAGCGGTATCAATCCTCAATTTAAAAGAACACATTAGTGTTAGACCGAAATAAACATCGCTATGTTCTATAATTTTTTCATTATTTGCCACCACGTTCGTTGCATTAGATTTTTATGTATTCGACATAATACGCAGTTCTGTGTATTTATTTTCATTAAATAAAATGCAGCACGTTTTAAACGGTACAGCTCACGGTAATTCTTGCGAATCTGCAATATTCCAGAAATGACAATATTCGTAAATTAATTTGATTTCAACAATATATGTATATTTCAATGCAATTACAAGTGTTTTATGAACGGTTAGTTTGGTTTCGATTTTGATGCAATGGAGCTCACAAAGTATTAATAGATTAAGGAAACCCTATGCCAAGTAGAACGAGAATTGGTTATGGTCAGACAAGTAGAACGAGCAGACTTATGGTCAGGCAGCGAACCGAAGAGTCTTATTGTCGGACAAATGAAATCCGCAAGACCTGTAGTTCGATAAATAGGATTGAAACAGCTCCTGACCAGATAAATAGAATAGGACAGCGTGTAACCAGACCCCAAAACAAATTGAAAAGAATGATTTATTTTCTACAAGATTATAAAATATGCAAAATTTACAAAACAGGACTACCGAATTCCATACACAATTTTTACAAATTCTAGAAATATTTGCAGAGTAAAACAAAAATTCCAAATAAAAGTTCACTCTCTTTACTATGAGAAACTATTACAAAATCGCTACATTTGAATCTGTAATCCTCACCACTAGATATATAATTGTATACGCATCAGTTTTATGGAAACGTGAATTTTCTTAGCTTAACTTACACGACATAGAATGAAAGGAAAATTAATCTTGCCGGTTCGAAATTTCCTTGTGCCGAAAATAGCGCGACTATAGATAATAGCGATTCGAGTTCCAAAGAAACGAGATTGGCAATAATTGCATAGTTGGGCCTTTATGGCCCAATAAAGACCGGAAGGATGAGCATTAAGGAAGCAATCTTAGCCGGAACGGTCAACTTTCATTCCCGGGAACTGAAACTCTCTGATACCGTCGAATGTTAGAATCCTTCACGCACTTTGGGGACTCCGAGCATTAGAACTTTGTCGGAACGTCCTCAATATTAATCTACGTGCACGGTAATTGTTATAGATTCCCATTGATGCAGACGTACACAGGTTGTTTCTCCGACACGTGCGCCAAGTTTCAGTGTTCATTTGCTCGCTATAAATTCCGCTGGGATTCCCAACTTCCCTGAAGCTTCGAATAAAATTAGCTCCTTGAATTTTCTCACATTACCTACTATAAACTCATACTTATTCGTGAACTAGAGCACGAGATTATGGCCGTATAGATTTTAATTTTGAAAGCGCCATAGTTACCATCGTGTTATGTACCTTGAAAAGGAATTGAAAATGAATTGAAACTTACATTCATGTGTAAAATGGATGAAACAAAGAACATTATTTCTTCTCTAAACTGAAGCTCATTATTGCAAGGAGCTAAATGTCATAAAAGCAGTTTCGACACAACTGAAATATAAAATCACGTCAACCCTTGAGGCTATTTTAACTCGAAAATGACAAAATTTGTTTCAGCATACAGCATTTCCATCCGCTATGATTGTTTTTATTCGTTGCATAGCAAATTGAAGCAGTTTGCTATATAGATAACTTACATTTTTTAATAATTTATTGCATCAAAATGAATTTAATAATATAATTTCTTCATTCTTTTGAAAAATAATTATTAATTTTTAGTAACACCTCGGAGTCGCCACGCGAGTGCAAAGTGTTAAAACTCCATTCTCACTAGACAACGAATTTGCGCAGACGGAGAACCTCGCTTCCGTTGTCCTAACACCGTCTTCCAGACTATCGAGACAGTCGAAGCAAGATTATTCCGCGCTTTTCAAATTATTCAGCAAAAACTAGGACGAGCCCCAGTAAAAGTCGCAGAAATTCTTTACAAATGAGAATTTCGGCAGCGCAAAGTCCTCGAAAACAGGGCGGAAAGCGTTATTACTGCATCAAAACGAGCGTAACCTGTCAGGCAGCCGTTGAATTGCATTATTTCGAGGTTTATTTTAATTTACCGAGCCACGACTATATTTTTTATCGCCGTCGGCCGTCGCGAAAGAAAACTGAAGTTTTCCCTTGATCGGACGAGTTCCTAAAAGTCTGATGGAGGGGTTGGGAGGGAGGGGGGGAGCAAATGCCGGAAAATTCACAGCAGAGGGAGCACATGAAGGAAATTTTTGCAACAAGAATATTTGTGAACGAACAAGTGGTCCCTGCGTACTTTTTTCCTCTGCGTTTTCTTCCTCTTTCCCTTTTCGTCCTTCGCCGGCGAATTTTCGCCAGGCTTTTCTATGGTGAACAAGAGGTTGAGAGTCGAAGGGGGGAGCGGGGGGCACGGCGTGTTTCGCGAAACGTTGTTTACCCGCCGTCAGGCATTTGTAAATAAACGCGTATTTGCCCGTTTATTACATTCATTTCACAACGACCGTTACCTTTTCGCCATCCTCCGCGGCGTTTTTTCCAGCTGTTTACCCGAGCACCCCTGGCCCTGATTAATTTTTCCCCGGAAGAACCCGGCACCCTGGAAAACTCGCGTTTGTCTTCGCGCAGCCTTGACGGATCGCTGGGCTCCAACGCCAGGGTAAACAGCCTGTTAAGGCATCCGCATTTAACTTCCGAATATATACTGAGGCTAGCCTCGCTGTTGCTTCGTCTATAGTGTACAGGCTGTTTCATAAATAACCTTCCAATTACCATCCGAATGAAAATTTCATGGCTTTGCCGTCGCGGATACATTATGCATGCGGTTTTAATCGAATCGGTATCCGTTCTCTCTGCGATCGGCAACCAGAATTGCTATATTGAAACTCCTAGCGACTTTACTAAGAGAAGTTCTTCGAGTTATGTTCTTGACCAGAAAATGACCGAGTTAGTGTTTTTGGAAACACACTGCCTCGTTATCTTATAAAACGGTGGACACATTACTGACCGTTTTATAATAGAATTTTAAGGACGTTCCTGCAGTAAATTATTCCACGAGCTGTTTTTTTAGCTAGAGTGAGAGATTGAACGTATTTTACAGAGAAATACATTGCCTTGTTATTTCAAAAACTTGTAAACTTGCTGCTAACATTTAGCAATTATTATCTGAAGCGTTCTATGAAAAATTCTGAGAGTGGTTTCGCAGCAGCTAATTCATCAAGCTACATTTTTAGCCAGAGGAAGGCAGAAAAGGTGTTTGGAAAGGAAAACGCGTTATTTGAGAAGTTCTGAACCCGTTAGCGAGAGCAATTATTCTCAAAATATTTTAATTGAAAATAGTAACGTTTTATATCTACAGTAAATAACTCTTTAAACTTCGTTCCTTAATCAAACGGGATCATTAAAATATTTTTAAATTGAAATACATTGCCACATAATTTTCCGATAATTTGGCTCGAGCACTTGACACAACCTTGATATAACCTTACATATGAAATTGCAGCCCGTGAGTCGTGAAGGCTGAGCGTCCTTGTTTTCGTTTCGGGCTCACGCTGTTGAAACTTAAATCGTAGGGCAAGGGCCTAAACAACCTATTATCCAAGCACAATTGTATTTCAGCCAAGGAATACACTCTCATAATAAAATCGTAGAAAATGTATTAAACCCTGTGAAGAAGAAGCAACGTAGCGGTATTGGCAAAAGAAAGGGTCGAGAATCGATGAGGTAGGTGAGAAGCGCTGGCTAATTTATGATCGGGGGGATTTAATAAGTTCGGGCGCGGGCGGCCGGGTGGCCATTAGACCGGGGAACAGCGTGATTAATACAAAAGACGGGTGTTGGGATAGGTAACGGTCCTTATCGTTGGCCGTCTGCCACCGTCGCGTCGGGTGACTGTAAGTACGCCGGTTCAGCGACAGTCGGTGATATATCGACACGTGGGATGAGCCTCGCCGGGTGGAATGATAGCGGTGGAGAACGGCTGCTGTGTTTCAGCCATAAGAGGCCCGGGGCTCTTGGCCTCGGAATGGTAATTGCTATTTACGCGTTCGTCCTCGGCACGAAAGTGCTTGTTCGCGCACTGTCCCGGTACATTTAGGCAAATTGGAAATCGGACTGGTCATTCGCGTTCTCGAAACTTCACTTTCGTAATGGTGATCGCGCTCTCATGGCCCTCCACGTCGCAATCCCCACGAAAAATGGAAAAGCAATCTCCATAAATTATTATCGTTGATATAAAACCATTTATGGTCTTCTGAATCACGGATTAAGACGACGCAGTTTTGCGAGCTCCCGATCTCGCATTAATATATAATTTATAATAATCAGCTAATTAACGTTAAGAATATACATATATTTTGTATGTCAAGTGTCAGCTTAAATTGTTTTCCTTTTATTAAAATCGATGTTTAATATATGACAATTAATAAAAATATTGATGAATAAAGTACTGATATAAACATAGCATTACTGTCTGTAATTTCTACATTTCTTATACACGAACTGTCGATAATAACAATTGTTGGTGAAACGAGAGTCAATGTAAACATTTGATGGCGATTTCAACATGTCAGTATATAAACAATGTCGGTCGATGAAAACATTGTCAGTGAAATAATTGTCGGTGATTTCAAGGTAACCCAAGTAGATAATCTTCTTAAAAATGAACCAGTTACGCTATAACCAGGAGTCAGATTCATGATGAAGATTTCATACATAGTTCACTGAAATGTTGTTCATATCCAAATGAAGACATAATAAATAATAATACATACATAGTTTCATCTTAGCCACACTTAAATCTTCGGTGGCAACCTCAGGGAGTTCGATAAACGTATGATGAAATTAGATTATAGAAGCACATGTCAGTAGTTACCACTTGCAATGGTCGGACAGGTAATCCTCAATGTAATATCTGAGTCAGTGGACTATTTAACGCAAGTGTCCCACTTCCAAGGTTCGCGTTACAGTTGATTGAATTCGTCCCTGAAGCAGCACCCAAGCTCTGTCGCATCATCTCCATAATTTCTGACATGTCCGACTGGTATAATGAAACGGTATCGTGCGGCGACGTTCCAATGACTGACAGCTGGACAAAAGAAACCGCGTCCGTCGGACGATTGCGTCATCGAGTGATCCGGACGCGCGAATGTAACGCATAATAGTGCCCTGTATCGCTGATGCAGCGTGCTTACGTCAACCTGCTGGTGGCAGGTGGTCGACGATAAGGGTCCCCTACTACGTAACATCAACCGTGTTATCAACCGTGCAGGCTTCGTCTCGTGTAATGATAACGCTCCTGCCATAATAGCCACTTTCTGACGTCGCGTCGCCGCAGGAAACTGCCACCTACCGCCCACACCCTTCCGGATATCGTTTCCAAATATATTTCGAGACGATATTGCTTTATAATTTTCTTGCTAGGCTGCCGTCAATGGCAGCTACCCATGCTGCCCGGCTAATGACAGCATTATTGGACCCATCGATCGACCGACACAGTATTTTCGCTCGTAGAAATTGCTAACTTACTGCGAGAAGCTTCTCTCTGACTGCTTGACCTCGTTTAGACCCCCTGTTCCTTTGAGAAGTCATTAGTCTCGGCTGAGAACTCTTTCGTTGAAATTCGACACACGCGGTCGAAGTTGGATACGTATTCTTCTCTAACTTAGTGGTAACTACCCTGGAAAAGCTCGATTTCTTCGTAATGAGATTGAAACGAAGATTGCGCAAAGGTACAGATGAAGAATCAGTTGGGTCCGATATTAAGATACCGTTCCTTTTAATGTGCGAAAAATGATAGAAATTAGAAGTTTCAGATCTAAACTGGGAATTCATTGTCTTCCAGCTTTGTCCACGCATTGTGTGTATTAAATCTATCAGCAGTTTCTGACTACATTTGTAAATGAAACAAATCTGCGATATTTTCTAAACAATATGAAATCATTGTGATTTGTCTGTATCTCTGATATTGCTGACGGGCTATGTCATTCGTATATAAAAAATAAATAAGTGATCATTCTAACCGTGAATTTAATTTGTTACTGACACCTGTTAGTTACTAACTGAACCGTTTTATGAAAATTTCCAAGCATGTTTCACAAGCAAATAATTTCTCGACCTATATTTTTGGTCAGAGGAAAGCAGAAAATGTCTTCTGGAAGAGAAACACACTGCCTTGTTATTTTTAAATATCGTGGACTTTTTACTGATGTCTAGTAATTATTACATGAGCTGTTTTCTTAAAATTTCTAAGGATTTCCCTACCCTTAAACATTCCTCAAGCTACGTGTTTGGCTAGAGAAAGGCAGGGGAAAAGTTTTTAAAGAACACTGCCTTGTTGTTTTGAAACATTGCGCACTTAATACAGCGATCGTTCTTTGAATACTTTGATTAAAAATTGTTTGGATCTTTTTCTTGAGTAAGTATTGTTCAGGCTTCGTTTTCATCCAGAAAAAGTTTGCGAGAAATGTTTTAAAGCAAAGTATAGGAATAAATAAAATTAAAAAAGTTATAAAAGATACAATCAGAAAAACGATTTTAAAACAAGGTACCTTTTCACCTGGAACAATTATTGCTGTCCGATCTTGTGTACAAATATACGATATTCTGTAAACAATATGAAATCAGCATAATCTGTCAATAAATAAAAAAATAAATTAATAAGTAGTCAGTCCCTGCTCGTTGTCAATTTGTACCATATTTCTTGTATGAGTATTTTTCGAACGGTGAAACGATTCGATTGAATTTTGGTATTTATACTTCGCTTTCAAGATATAGTCTATGCTCCGCAGCATTCTGTACACCAATGGCTCCCGGTTCAAAGAGCAAAGTGCGCGTCGGGGTGGCTGGTTCTGGGGTGGAAGGTCGTAATAAGGACGCAGAGAGAGTGGAACAAAGCGAAGTACAGGACAAAGAATGCACCGGTTGAAAAAAAAGGGCGAAACAGAAAGGTCTCGATTGATACTTGGGCAGCGCTGCAGCGCAGGGAAACGTCAGCCGCGAGCTAGTCGAAGATGAAAGGGCGCTACGCGTTCGTTAAATCGTTTAGTGGCTCCTGTGGGGCCACTTGTGGCACATCCGCTTACTTCTTTCTCGCCCTGATGCCCGAGAGACCATGTTTGAATCGCATCAGCCAAAGGGAACAACCGCCATGATCGATACGGCTGCAAGACGCGATTCTTGCACACGCCAACGATTCTCGAACTGCGCACTTTTCTTTCGGGAAACTCTGCTATCCTCAGTTCTAACAATTACGTCTGTCTTCGCGATCGGTAGATTTCAGGGAAAGTCAAGGTTTTTTGCGTTGCTGCAAGAGGAAGAAACCTGATAGACGTTTCTATCATTTCGTGCATTCATTTTCGTGGTAGATACGAAAAATTAGAGCCCTGACGATCGAGTTTCAATGAAACACAGGATTTCCTATATGGGAAGCTGCATATTTCATTAAATGCAGAATCTGTGAAGTCGGATTAAGGATCATTTTTGTGTGTATGCACTTATTATTGAAGATAGGTTTCGCGATGAAACTGTTGAGACGATGGACTTACATTAGTGAATTACATTATCTGAACAAATTTATAAACAGCCACGTTTATTATTTGAATATTTCAATCGCGAATTTTGGTTTTATTTTGAAAATTCCAAGTCTTTGAAATAGTTATAAACCATGTTCCACATACTTCCTTTTTTGAAATCCTTTTCCGAAAAATCTCCGAACTCTGTCTAACAGGAGCTCGATAATTTTCGTTCAAATAATATTTTAAAAGGAATTTACTACCATATATTAATATAACCAATTTGACAGACTACGAATGAGATCATTGTAGTTTTTGAACGAATTTCTAAAAAAATCTGAACAGTTTATTTGCGATTTTAAAAAGACTACGGGAAACTGTCGGTAGATAAAATATTAAGAGTGACGTTCGATAAATGAATATCAAAGGGGATGTCTCTGCTTTCGCAATGGAAATTGTTAAACATTTCGATAACAGGTTTCATGGATATTGTCAGCACATATGGTCGCAAAATCAGAAATGCCCTGTGTCGGAACGGACGAGTAAATACCAGTCATTTAATATAAATAATGAAAATTATATCGAAGTTACACAGCTTGTTACGGGGCGGAAAGGTTTTCCACGAGACTGGAAAAATATGAATGTGTAGCGGGTCAAGTGTCTCCATCTCGCAAACCCCTCGGCTTCACAGATATCATCCACTAACACTTTTAGCGCCGCTCTCGACCCACACAAACGAACAGAGGAAACCGTACTGTTGTGCACGAAAATTACAACAGCCCTGCAAATATAAACTAACGAGAAGCGACAGAAACGATTCCCGCGGTTGCTGTTCCCGATATTAAATCTCTGTTCAATCTTTGTTCGATAACCGATCTTCGCGATCTGAAATGGGAAACTTCCATCAGAAAATCAGACCGCACCTTTTAGAGGGCGCTACATCTCAATTATTGATGTCAGAAGTGTATTCATTTTCCTTATGCTTCTTTATGACTTCAATGGCACGATTTAATCCAATGTTAAATAATAAATACGTATAGACAAGTACTCGATACTGTTTCTCTTTGGTTTGTCTAGTCTGAATAATGTTTATCTTTGTTCCATTTAATTTAGAATTCTTCAAAAGGGTCTCAATAAAAGACATTGGTTGATGTAAGATGTGAAAAATTAATTAGAGATGTAATTACGAAGGTAACTTGGAGATCATACTTTATGAGCAGTCTCTAAACAAATTCGTCGAAAAATTTCAGTCATGCTCGTAGCGATGAAGTCTCAGAGTGACAATTCACCTATGACCTACCTCTAGATTCTGTACAATTTTTCTTCCGTTCTATCTGTGATGAATTTCCTCGAAGTGTAACATCATCGATGCAACGCAGTTTGCTGATTCATACTGTAGAGCAAAAATAAGTGGAGGGGAACTATCGTAGAAATTTTTGTCCAACTATTTTTGCGGATCGTATGATTTATTATTTATATATTTCTGATCCACTAGTACAAGACGACTGCTTGACGATGACAAATAATTGGAAGAGTATAGATACAGAATTGAAGAACAAAGGATCGCGCGAATGTCAAAATAAATGGCAAACTCGCGAGACGGTCAACGGTGTGGATGGGATGAGCAGTAGCTGGAGGGTTTATGGGGGTGTGAGACGTCTCGTCGACGTCCCCCTCGACTGCCGAACGCATTGTACCAAGCTGGAGGGAATCCAGCCGTGGAGGCGTCGTTTGGCGAAAAATCAGACGCGACCCGTCGCTTTTCTCGCGCGCTCGCTGGAAATTCCGTCTCGCCGGTTTATTTCTCCCACACCCCTCTGCGAGAGCACTCGCGCAGCCCCGTACGAGCGACGAGCCGTGATTGTGCGACGAAAATTATGGAAATGTGAATACGAAGATAACACTCTGACTGGCGGCTGTAAAATCGTCGGTGCGGAAGATATTTCGGGGTGGCACGCTGGGTAAAAGTGATCAATACGGGAAATATCGGGTCTGCATCGGACCCTCGCAACCGTTTGTATGCGCTTCATCCTAACCAGACTGCTAACCAATACCAAAATAGAAACCCTTCATTAACCGTGCGATAGCACACCGTCCCTCTAAACTGGACATTGCTGGTTCTCCCTAAAATTCTGAAGAAAAACCTACTGCTACGCTCTTATATACTCTCAGACTCTTTAAAATATAAAATCAAACCCTGGAGTCCTTCTAAAAATATCACAAAAATTTTGTTTTATGATGCAGTGAACACCTTCAGCTTCGAGGGCTCAATTGTTATTGTACCATGAATCCAATTTTATTTTAATTCCTATGCGAAACGCAGCTGTAATTACCTCATAAAAGTGTCGATTCTTTCAAACTGAAAGATCCTGACTCCTTGTTTAACCAATTGAACACGCAGAGTTGTTACAAAAAGCGAATAAAACATTTCCAGTTAATTTCATTAAAATTCTGAGTCAAAAAGGAAGGAGTTAAAACTATTATGAAAATCTTACAATATTTTGAACATTCATCTAGATGAAGCAAACAGCTTATATACAATTTCGAGCATTTAACTAGATAAAGTGGACATCATATGCAATTATAAACGTTAACCCTAGAACAACCACACAACATTTTTAAATTGTCTGTAAACGTGTAAATAAATACTAAAACATTGCGGTTTTCCTTGTTCTCCTAACTCATGCCGTACATCATATTTTACAGTTTGAAAATAATAAATAATATTTTGATGATTAAGAGTTTATTTTGAGTCGCCCGTAACTCCACGAAGTCACTTATGCCAAAAAATGGAAGGGAGTCGTTCTAGGGTTAATTAGCTAAATTGAACAGCTTGTAGAGAAACGGAAAAGTGGTGCAACAACGATTTTCGATCTAAATTTGGACCTCCGGCGACAGAAACCGAACTTTACAAAAATTTTCAGACTTTTCCAACCAGAACAATGTTCGAGTACATCCGTGGAAAATCCAACAGTCCAGGTTGTTTGTACACGATCGATGTCAGATGTCTCGCAGCGATCCTCCTCCAATTAAGAACCGGCCGAAGAGAAACAGGTCCTCGAGACCCCGTCGCAGATAAAGAGATCGTCGCGGTCCTCGAGGATCGAGAGATCCTCCTGAGCGAACGGTCGTCTTCGAGTTTACTTATCGTTAGAGTCGCCCTGACGATCAAAGAACCGCATCTTTCATGCCTCGTCCACTCCATCGGCCACCCCTGTGTATTACTTCCGTTCGCCTCTTTCAAAAGCCGAACCAACTGCGATAGAATACGAATTGCTTCCGATTCCGTCGCGAAATGTCCTCCCAGAGACCACGGACGCTTTGAGCCGGACCGAGAGACATTGATTTGTCATCGGAACTATTCCATTTTTACTATGACTTTTCCTTTTTTGTTGCGGGCTTTGTCCTGGCTCCAGGTATTCAGATGACCGATGAAATATTAGTTACTTTGAGTTTCCGAAGAACAATGATTGTTATAGAAATCGTAACATTTTGCAGATCTGCTTAACTTTATGAATTAAACTCTTGAATTATGTTATGAATTAAACTCTAAAACTATGAAATTAAACTCTTCTCTGTAGATGATTTTATTGAATAGAGAATGAGAAGATGGGAACATGAGAATGAGAATGATGTACGATATTATTAAATATTGCGTTTATGAGTACAGAAATTGTTACGTCGTAATACTTTGAATACCTGCTTAACTTCATAAAGCTTTATTTTTCTAGGCGATTTTATAGAAACTCTCCTGTCGATGATTTTGGAGAAATTCTCTGGTGAATTATTTCTTTGAATTAAAAACGAGAATATAGAGGCTGTGTTATATTGAAACCTGCGTGTTCAGAGTATTTGATATCCTTGTGGATTTGTATACGCTGCAATATAATAGAGGCCGACTATAAGATTAAGTACTTTGAGATAACCGTGGGAATTTCCTAATAGAATTTATTGTCCGCAATGCATTTGTGAATGACGTTGCCATTTACCGAGCTCGGCTACGAACTCGGTCCTATATTCTTGATCCCTAACTACTGGGTGAAGTGTAAATTTGTTCATACTTCTTGAGAAGAAGATCAAGTAATATCGCTTTTACGCGAAACTTTCTTTAAAATTTGATTTCTTCGAGGAAGTACCCCGGTAACTTTCGAAACGGAAGTTGAACAGTTGTGATCACAGCTCGGTAATTGATCGTAGGATTTAATATTCAGAAAATATCTGGGAACGTTCCTTCGGAATCATTGATTTTGTGGAGGAACCAACCGTGGTTCAGCAATTAATCTCGGGATTTCAAATCCGGATTTTGTCGAAGAATATTCGTGAGGAATTATTTGGAAACTATCGAACTTACTCGAACATTCAAATCGATTTTACAAATGCGCTCTTTTAGAGTGGAAACATAATTCCCAGTGGAACGTCGGCTAGAAGATCAAGCTGATGCATGATGATTAATTATACCACGAAGACGTATGATGTTATCGCGGCTCCGAGAAGAATGTCGAAGAAGAAGACCCACCTGCACGTTCCCATCAACTGGATTTACCTAGACAGCTTGAACTCACATTTGAGACACGTATCATTCCAAAGACGCTCCAACTATAGCATATTAATAAAGTAATGTTCTCCACTTTTGACTGGAAAGAATATTATAGCAAAAAATAACTAAACTCGTTTATTATACAGAGTGATTGGTTGAAGAGAATACTGAATTTCATTGTGAAGGGTAATTTTAGACTAATTTTGGAATGTGTTCCCGTAGTGGTTTTTCAACGCTGTTCAGCCAAAATTAAAACTTGATTGAAGTTCTCTTTCAGACAGACCGATTTTTATTTTAAAAGAAGATTCGAAATCACGCCGAAAAATTGGGAAATCAAACTTGAAAATTCGTAGAAAAGTATTGCTTGAGGGTAATATTCGAAGAGTGGGAGGCACTTGATTTTTAAGGTTATTTTCAATCAGATTTTAGAATTTATTCCCGTAGGAGTGTTAAGATAGGACAATTATTGTTTCGAAATCACGTCGAAAAGTGAGAAATCTGAACCGGAAACTCGTAGAAAAATGACCTGATTCCCAAAGGTATCTTTTAAATAGATTTTGGAATATATTTCCGTGGGAGTTTTTGGACGTTATAGAGCTCAAATGAAAGCTTAAATAGCCCTCTCTAACACAAAGTCAATTTGATTGCAAGAAAAAATGTGATATCTTGTTGAAAAATTGCGAAATACGATACGAAAAGTTAAAAATCCAATTCGACAACTCGAAGTGTAAAAAAGATTTCCCTATAATTCTCTCCTAATCTCACTATAAAATGTGTTCAGCAGTTCCCTACGGTATCAAAAGACTCAGCACAAAGTCACCACGCTGAACGTGCCTGTACACTCCCGTATCGTGTTCGACTGTGACGTAGCGCTGCTATAAAGGGGAATTTTACGAGAACAGCGTATGCTGTAGGTGGAAGTCGTTACCCGCGGGTTACATTATCGCGGCCCGCGGTTTCTGGATACTCTCCCGGGCCGCGTTAATTCGGATTTATTCGGCCCCTTCCGAGACCCAACGGCCCGGGGGTTAACCCGCTTTACATTCCCTTCCTGTAATTCGACGCGTCGAATCATTCGCAGCGCTCGTAAATCCACGGATCACGGCCAGTTGTATTTTTGTCGGGCACCGGATCATCGTCCCTGGCTGGATCTTCCTTGTCTCCCAGACCCTTTGCCCCGTGCCCTTCTGGCTGGGCTTCTTGAACCCTGCGCCACTCTTCTTTTACAGCCTCGTGGATTACCGTTTGTTTTACTGCCGCCGCTGAAAATGTCCCCGCCGACGACGAGATCCTCGGATTTCGAAGAATCGATGAACCTGCTCGTCGACCTCGCGTTTGTCCTTCACCGATCGATTTCCGGGCCCCTTCGAACTTAACGAAAAATGTACGTGTTCTCGACGAATTTTTCTATAGTCATAGTGCTTTATGAGATTTTTGATACTCGTATATTGAATTCTCTAGCCTTTAATCAAACACTGTGTCATTTTTCTTTTATGTTATACCAGGGTCTTTTGTACTTTGATTCCAGTAGTGGCCTGTATCATGATTAGACTGCGGATTTTATACAATGCATAACCTTGACAAAAATGAATTAATTAAATAGAAAATAGCAAAAACATTTATATAATTTGAATATATTATTGTATTAGTGCCAATTTTACATCTTGTGATTAGTAAAGACAATTTATATTTTGTATAGAAGTCCGTAGTCTAATCATGGTTTATATGTGCTTCAACATCTTGGTAAATTGTTACCATTTTTAATGATAACCATGCCCGTTGTGTGTAATAATCCTCTTTGCTCCCAGGAATCTATGCTGTTTGTACGGATATCTAGAGTGTGTATCTTAATACACAATCAAATTGTCTTTCATGCTAGTCGTAAATGTATAAAATCGTGATCAAAGATCAACCTAATGAGATCGACAATTTCTTTCACGCAAATTGAGAAGTTCTTTTTAAAATAATCTTGCGATATACTTGCGAAGTAGATTTTATGTTATCCTTGGCATCATTGTAAGAAGCAGTAATCAGTTAGAAGTTTCCTTATTACTCCAATAATCTCAGAGAATCACACACCGGCACTCTCAAATTCCTTAAATATTCCTAGAATTCCTTTTTCCTCTACTATTTTTCGTCATACATGCATAAAATCCGCAATCTAGTCATCCCGCTTCAAGTTCGTTAACAAAATATATAAGCTTTAATCTTCCAATGTTTGTCCATGTCTATGAAAAAGCCTAGCTACGATTTCCGCTGCTGTATAAAACGCTGCAAAGACGCAGATTCAATCGATCGGCGACTAAGAGTGACCCAAACAGAGGGTGGGCTGGCTCGTCCTTCTTGTCCCATCCTGTTATAGCACAATGAACCGTCGAACTTGATGTACGTTCGCAAGAAATTAGAATATATTGGGCGATTCCATTGGAAACCACATCGACCAATGGCACGAGCCAGGCTGGAGCCAGCCCGGCGGATGGTCGTACGATTATTTGGCAGTTCTTAAAGGATCAATTCGCCTACAGCAGGAGCGCTGATGGCTTACGCGCGACCAATCGCATGATGCCGGGCAAACAAAAGCGCCGATCGATCGGTCGGGACCGATGAAAAGCTCCAGCGAGTGCTGAGGCCGATCCGAAAGTCGAGTGGTCTCGAGTGGACGGATCGAGGATCGACGATGTTCTTCCCTGACGGATCGTCGATAGGACGAGTGCTCAAGTCGGCCGGAAGTATCGGCTGGAATCGGCTGGAATCGGCTGGAATCGGTGTCGACTTGTCTCGAATAAATGCGTCCCCGAATTATTTTATATGACTCGACTGCGATTTTCCGTGCATAAAGTGCTCGATACATCGGCGATCCCTTTTTTCCATTACATCATAGGATCATAGTATCGACATCGGACAATTTTGCGTTGTATGTGTTCCGAGCCGAGGGTCAATCGGGTTCACGTGGCTACAGGGTTGTACCAACTACTGTTCCGAATCAGGAAATGCAATAATGAAATTTGACAAGTAGATAGACTGGTAAAAAGTACAATTGTATGTTTATCAGTGTAACGCGTATTTTAATCGCGTTCTCAGTTTGTCGCATTGAGTTGGCGGGGGCCTATAACCTTGTAACAATATAGGTAACGTTTCTTCGTCAATAAACCGTTTTTTGGTTGTGTTTGGAACCTTTATATACCTGAAATTTTCTTGAGAAACGATAGCGGAGGATGTCCATATGTGCTTCGGTTGCGGAAAATTCGTCATCGTACCCTTTTGAAGATACTATGAATCATATGTACATAGAACGAACCTTCTGGCCGTCTTCAGCCAGCGTACGCTCCCAGGAAGGAGCAAAAAAATGCGTCCGGAAAATTCTCCGTACGTGGCATACAATTTTTGCATTATTATAACTTCTGCACTGCTATGTATCTTCTCGCAAGCTGCAACACTGTTATTAGATGTTAAGTATAATAAAATAGGTGACAGACAGAACTGGTTTCGACGTGTGGCTTTTGCTTAGCAAATTGGACCGTAGTTGACAATTCTTAGGATAATTTTCAATAATATACAAGGATAGTCTCATGTAACAATCGTATGAAACGTATTCCTAGAAGTATGATACTTTTCCCTGATACATTAGTCTTTTCATATCTCTCAATGGAACAACAATAAAATCAAATTGATCTACATAAATTAAGCGAGCAGTTAATTGACAATTTAAAGAAGGTACTTTGAGTCAAGATAAACCCTGACATTCAAAAATTAATCCATAGTTCCACCAATTGTCTCGAAGAAGATTTATCTCGTTAAAAATCCATTTACGGACGCTAAAACTGCGAAACGTTACGAAAATCTAAACTTTAATAACTATTGTTATTATTCGTTCTAAATAACATTGTATAATTCGTCACAACATCCTGTCACTCACGAAATTTTCAGCAATCATGAGAGGCCTCGGGAGCAGCTCTTATAGATCGCATATATCGAGTAGCGAATCGAGATCCATGAAAGTTCCAGGTGCTCGAAGGTTCTCGGAGTCGACGATATTCCGGGCGACCTTGAACGCTTAATTAATTCAGTCTGCACTATAGGATGCGACACTAGGTCTCATGATAATGAGGTCGCTTATCAGCAACACACTCGCCTGGCCTTGATCCATTACTCAACGTTCAACTCTCGCCTCGTCAAGCATTCCGACGAGCTTACCTTGCAGAACATTTTTCCCCGGTTTATCCGGCCTGTCTCTGCAGCTCCGAGCAAATATGAATTATTTCGAGTTAATTAGAGGCCGTCTGCCAGACAATACCGTTCGCGTTGAAATATTCGTGCGACGATATCGCGAGAGAGGACAGACATCGAGCGCAGCTCATGCGTTGAAAGATCCCATTCGATATCTCTAATCTCCAAGCAAAGGATGCTATGCCTTCGTTCTTTTTTTAGCAGATTCAGGTCCTCTAAATATTGTTCACAGTTTAGCTTATAAATAATACTGTAACATAGTAGGATGATCTGTCTAATATTATGAAAAAGTAACAATTATGATACATTAAAAACTTTCCACATTCAAATTTATCAAGTAGAATATAAAATTTATCAATCGATTTAATTAACTGATTTTTCATTGGTCGTCTAACAAATTTTCTGTTTTACTCGATAAATATACAGTTAATTAAGCCCGAAAACAAGATAAAGACACAGCAATTGGTAAGCCCACAGTAACCGTCTAGACTATATGATATTGCGATATCAAAAACGGATAAATGCGAATGAAAGTCAGGCTGCAGACACTATGAGCTCAATGTTCGACCACCTATGAAAGGATTTCTCGATGATTGAGAAGGATTTTCCGAAACGATCATGATCGCGGATCTTCAGAAGGAATCCCTAGGATCCCCTGAGGACTCTGAGTAGAGAATGAAACGGTGCAGGGCCCGATGATCCGCAATCTTCGAATCAAGACTGCGTGAGCGGGGGTCAACACGACGATAACACTCGAGCGCGTTCGCGGTGTTCGGTCATATTTGAGATCGCGATTAATTCGATCCCGGTTTTACGACCGGAGTCCATTCCACCTCGAATCCGGGGATCTCTCCAGGAGAGAGAAAGGGGGAGAGGTGAGGGCTCATCTCGGACGTTCAATCTCATCTCGTGGCCTCTCGTGGCCTCTCGTACGTCGCTCGTCCGATTCGATCCTTAACGACTCGACGCACGCGAAAACCTCTCTCTCCTTGAGCAGGCTCCGAGAGGAGAGGAGCACTCTCACGGCCGGTATGCAGGCTTTATTTGCCGGTGATAGAGGAGTTCCATAAGGCGAAGACTAGCGCGATAGCGAGGCGGCTGCTTAGGAACGAGAAAGAGGCTGCGTGGGTGGGTTAGGTCGAGTCGGTCGTTGACGGTTGGAGGATGATGCCACGGTCTCTGGATCGATCCCGATCCCGACCCCGCGTCACCACTCTGCAACCACCGAGCACCAGCTAACTACCCCTAGCTCGCACACGGGCAACCACCCACGCGAAATACCCTTTTCGAACTCTTGCATCCTTAGCCGCCTTCCCGCGTTTGGTATTCGAGCTGCTATAGCATCCTCCATCTGTCGCAGCATCCTCCATCTATTGCAGCATCTGTCCACCCGGTAACTGATTCATGCTGGAAAAACTAGGCGAGTCGCACAGATTGTTAACGTGAGCCAATCAATCTCAACAGTTCGCAAAAACATGAAGCATTGGATACTTTGTTAACACTGAACCTACCGAGACAATATCGGATTTATCTTTTTATTATAATGTAAGGATGAATGAAGTAATTCATTTAAACGTTTCTTAAGAAAGTCTTTCCAGTATCAACGATTTTAAAATAGAAAATGTGAGGCAGGTATATGTTGATCGGTACGGTAGGTTTTGTGTTAGTTGAACTGGATATGCAATCGAGAAGCTTTTCCAATAAGGGTGTTTTTCAACAAGTTTTACTGGACGTATCTGTAAATTGCTGATGCTGTACTGCAATGATGCACTTAGAAGCAGGAAGGAGCATTTCTCGTATATCTCATATTACTTTTAATAAAAAAAAGAGAATAAAACAAGAGAATCAAACAGCTTAATGTCTTATTCGATAAGTATAAAGTTGAGTATGTCAAAAACAATCCAAAGGCACAGCAATTGATCACGCTGCAGCAACCGACGCCTTTACCCAAATACGCCACATGAAGAGTCTATCTAAATCATGTCGAATTAGAAGGGCATCCGAATTGCTAGAGACAAACCCGTAAAACTTAAGATCGTCCACAAATTAGCGCAGAGTCGAGAGTACATGTTCTTCATTTCGCATACGGTCCTCGCGGATGCGACGATTACTATTAGTGCGCAGGTATTCCCATCAAGAATTCGGTCAGATGTTAATAGCAAAAGAGCCAGCAGGAGAACCCGGGCAATTTCTTCAGAGGGATCCCAGGCGGTCGTAAGCTGTGCTGTCGGTCCACTTGGTCGATCAGCGCCGCTAGCTGTAATTATAGATTAAATCCTGAGAAACGGTGCTCGTAACAATGAGCAGGTCCGATGGCCGGTAAATGCCGGGAAACAAACGGTCCGCTGAGAACGCACGCGAGAACACCGCCCGTCCCCGCGGCGCACACCCTCGTAAATATCCGCTGGTAAAAGACCAGGGACGAGAGATCGGCCCGGATATTATATTTCCGTGCTCGCGCCCGGCATCGTCGGAATTTATTTACGGACCTTTAACGTCGAGATACGTTTCCCGGGAATCACGGCAGTGTTAACGCGCAGTTTTTATCTTCGGTGTTTCGTCGACGGAGATGATTCCATTGTCGTCAATTTGACGCTTTAAGCCTGCTGTACACGTGCGTTTCTTTAAACTGCGACGACAAAGCGTTCATTCATGTCATGTGCAATTTTAACACAGTTCACGAACCCTAGTATGCTTAAAACAGTATCGAACGTTATTCACAGGGTTTTAAACGTGTATTTTCTAGTTTTGCATTAATAGGTAGCTGAATGTATTATTCAACAGAGTTGTATAACTTAATATATCTCGCACAGAAAAGTACACTTTTTCTTACATGGACATAAAATGACCCTCCCTTTAGCAGACCGTAAACCCTCTAATACGTTAAGTGCCCTATGGTTATAGCACAGTTTATTGACATGTTAGACATGAAACTTTTTATTGGACACTTTAAAGGATTTCCAGAAACATTTGGCAGTCGACGAATTTCACGATAGGGCGAAAAAAAGCTTGCGAATTGAAAATGTTTATCGTGTTTTTGCAATAATTTTCATGAAAAAAATGAGAAAGGTAAGAATGAAATATCCAAGCTTCTCCATTGATTCACTTTTACTAGATCATGGAGCATACAATTAAGAAACGCGTGTGTACGCGTTCTGTATCGACGACAATACAGAACGATAGCCGCGTGATTTTGTGTCACGAAGTAATTCCTCATATTTCAATATCGTGCAACGCGCATAAACAACACACTCGAAATAAAACTGGCCTGCACTGTCCAGAAAATATGAAATGAATTTTCACAGAGAGCAAGCGTATTTCATCGAGATCGTGTGGTAGGATCGTCATGATTCATTGGGTCGCGGCACTATACACTGCCCGATCATGCTCGCAATAAATAAAATTAGCGGCAGATTACATTCAACAAAAATTGCGCCGGCCGCTTCGAAAATAACGGCGATGAAATTTTAAGCGAATGCAGCGATAGAAGAAACGTCGGACTGGAACCGATACGGAGCATTCCGCTTGTTGCTACATTATTTATCGCACAGCCCCACAACGTTTTAATCATCCCCGATGAGGGTCCGAAACGGCGGACAAACATTTCGCTAATACCCGAGCCGAGCCGTTCGCGGCGAGTGCCAATATCATTATGAAACCTTTTCGCGAGAAGCTCGGATCGCTGTTCATCGATCATTCATGCGGCCAGCCCCGCCTCTCTTACCCTGCCCCCGGGATTAATTTTTATGAAACGCGCGAGGAGGTAAACGCGCATCGCGAAATATTTAACGTGACCGTTCCACCTATTCGGTTGTATCGTCTGCTTTTAATCCCAGCAGCTCTTCCTCCTCCACTCCCGACGAATTTTCACGCGATCATTTATTCGGTCGGGCATCGCCGGATATTGCTTTTACATTTATTTCCCGAAACCCAGATCGCCAGGGCATATTCCCCCAGCGCGTTTAATCCGCGTTTCGATGATTTCTCCGCTGGCCTCGTAATCATCGACATTTTCGTGCACCGAAGAATTGCCTCGAGCCGATCGCTTATAATTATCAGCTCTGGTAATGCACCGACAACGATCAACATATCGCCATGCTGTCAGAAAAAGTTGCTTGGCTCTACAGGCCACTATGATAAACAATATCTACAGGCTAAGAGTTTTTAACCCTATATAAAACGTATATTGGAGCATGAAAAAAGTAAAATAAATATGTTATTATTTGTTCATTTTTTATATTTGATTTCACATATACTATAGACCCCTTGCAATGTTTCAACGTGAATTTACTTCAACTTACTAATTTGGAAGTCTGCAATATTTACCGAAACAATAACTGACAGTAATTGGCAGTCCAATTAAGGGTTAAACAACCCAGAAAAGTGTAGATCTTCCATTACGTGGCCCAACTTTAATACCACCCGTACATCATGTCTAAATTTGTCTAGTATCATTTCATCTTTCACACTGTTTGTCAAATGTGGAAAATAATTTAAATCTCTAGTTTCCGATTCAATAACTGCACAAAGAAGATGCAGGCTATTCTCCGATCCAAATGAAAATTCTTAGTATCTGTTTCTTAGCAAATAAAAGTATTTCACATATTACACTCATTGCAAAGAATTTTACTGGAGCGTACGAGCATTTTGATGATAATTCCGTCAAAGTTCGTCGTTGCAATAATTACGAATAGGATAGAAACTAGCGTCAGCAATTTAAAAAATACATCTCCAACATTGATGCTTCTCTCGGAGGAATTGTTAAGAATAAAGTAGTTTCGTTAACGTTGCAGAAATTATGTGTCATAAAGGGTTAGGAGATGAACACGGTTGAGATAGGGGGTGGACGAAGGGCTAAGGCGTTTATTGCCACGGTGTAGTTTTACGCCAGGGCATCGTTGCTCTTACCGGTCCTTATTTGCGTGGAAAGGTAGCGCGGCAGCTACCCCCTGTGTGTAAAATTTACGAGAATGGTCGCCCAGGCTTTTCGAGCACGAGCCTGCAACTTGTCGACCTTAATCGCTGTCAAATTAAAATTACACGAAGTGTAAGTTACCGCTCGCCGTACGAGCACGGGTCTTTCAAGTGTGCGGGTCACCAATTCTAGGCACGACAACTTTTTAATATTGTGTAATGCCGTTTGATCGACGCGTTAGCTCCATTGGTTCCCCGCTGCTGTGCACTGTGTTTAGTTGTATTTTTCAGGCACTTTGTTGCGAGTTTATATAGGAGTCTGCAACGAATGTTTTCGACGCGTTAAAACTGTAACCATATTGGTTACATCTCCTTTCAATTTTGCAACCGTTCTATTTGATACATGATTAAAAGTGGCATTCAAGCCACGTTTATACCGTAAATGTGTTCCATCCGTTTCATGTAATTCATCTTCTCCTACGACCATCCGGAATGTCTAAACTAATTGATTATTAATACTCAAACGCCGGATTTTTTTGATAAAAATATAACTGAGTATGCTTAGTGTCACATGTAGTTTTGTTTATCAATTTTTTTCAACATATTTGTTAATGTACTTTCTTATATATATACTCCTGCTAAACACGCCAATCTTTCTATAAACCTCAATGAAACTCGTGAAAATTTCAATTAATTATCAGAAACTAGACACTCCAGTAACAATTTAAATTATGTCTTCAAAAATTCCAAAAATATACGAATGTTCCTACAAGTATCCAAGTACCATCGCAACGATTACAGAAAATAGAAATAATATTCTGCAATGCCGTGTCAAGGAAAAGAATATTAAAAAAATGAATGAATAATTGCTGGTCCATCATTCTTTTGATAAATTGGACGAATACAGATTTCGCCGAGGAATTGTCGATGCACTGGATTCACGGAAAAACCGAGCTCCCGTGGGCGAAGTTCGGAATCAATCGGTCGTCGTTGCCAGCGAGCGGTGTCGATCGTAAACCGTTTTCCTCGAATCGATTACGGGCCGTGTGATCCAATATTCCGACTCGGAGTTCTATTCCGCGGCTTCCCTAATCTGCTATATCGGAGTTGTCTGGAATAACAACCAGTCTCAGGATACTGGTACCGAGGTCGAGAAATCACGGACTCGCGATACGCTAAGTTCTCGAACCGCCAGATACTGGAAACAATCCCGACCCCTTTGCCCATCTCGAAAGAACGCGAGCTGCCACTTTACATATTTCGATTTTGTGTCCTGTCGTTCGCGACGGTGGCAATATGCAGCCGAACCCAACGTGCTGGTAGCTCGCGAGAATTACGTGGCGCTGGCGTATTTCTTTTCTTCCACCACGCATTCGCAAATTCCTTTACAATTTTTATATTGCTTCGGGTACAGTGGCTGCAGAAAGTATCCGCGCATCAAATGTTGTTCTAAAAATTGTCGACCAAGGGCTTAAAATCTATACCGGTTACTTAAAAAATTTCTGTGATAAGGACCAGTAAGAAATTCGTATTTATTATTCAAGTTGAAACTATTTATCGCGAAATGAAAAAGAATTTGTTCAAAAAATTGCAATTGATCGAAAACTTTGTTCGTTACTAATAATCGTTATCGACGACGAAAATTCTGTTTCAAACGCTTGGAATAATTTTGATTAGGGGAATTTATTGTAGTTATTCGTAACAATTATCGGTGAGAGAAATTCTGTTTTGGTCACTTATAACTTTTATAAGTTCTTCATAATAGTTATATGAATAAACATTATTCTGAATACAAAATGTTTATATGGATATAATTGTCAAAGATCGAAAGCATTTTATGTCTGTATATTAATCTTTCAGTCTTTGAACAGGTCTCAAAAAAACGATCTTTGAAAACTTTTGCAATTAATCCTTCCTAACGAAGTTTATATGTTTGAAAATGAAATGAGGTGCTCGTTCAATTTTTATCTCTGTCTCTACAATTTCACGAACTTGGGGCAACATCAGATCGCGGAATTGTGTTCAAAATTGTCTATATCAGTCCTAGATCAAGAAATTGGAATGACGTAGTAATAACGTCAATGGACCGAAAATATTATATGGATGTTTTCGAAGACTTCCAATCCTTCTACTCTATCAAATCACATCTATCCAGTTCTATCATAAATATATAAAGTTGGCAGTCTAGAGATGGTACAGGGTAGATCCGAGTTTCGAAGTCGAACGCGGAATAGAATCGGTGCTGCTCACAAGTTTCTCTTAAGCATGTCATTTCGAAGTTCCTAGAATATGAACGTGACGTATGGTGTCCGCAAAAATTCCGTCGGAGATTGAATATCGACCTACATACCGTACTTATATGGTCCAATCGATCTAATGTTATAAATTCTTTGTGCCGGTGATTAATGATGTACTCAATACTCCAACGTTATTTCTATAGAATGCTTCAGTACTCTGGCACTTCAGTGCAATTATTCATTCGGAACATGAATCGTTGGATATAAAGTTATATTTACAAATTCTTAACAAAGCAACAGAACGCCACATGTGTCATCTTTTAAAGGTTTTATCTTCAAAATCCTGCCAAAATATTTTCTTCACAATTGGGCATTACTCTATTTATTCGAATGATTCTTCATTTTTTATTCTAATAAGTTATCCCAATACAGGTAATAGAGTAAATAAAGGAGAAAAATAATGTAAATAAATATGACAAAGTTATTTTTTTGGTTATTCTAAAAGAAAGACATTTTTATTTGATTTTATTTTTATTCATGATTACAAGAGTAGAATAAAAAACGTAATAAAAATTATATCAACTGGAGTTGATTAAGTGCTATATATAACAATAAGTAACCGAAAATGAAAAATTATTCAGGAAATAGAAACAAAATAAGTTAAGCCCTGTTGTCTATAAAATTCAAACGAATCTTGAAGCTTAATTTCTATTATCAGACCACCCTTATCAAACACAGTACAACCGCGCGATACTACAAACGTCCTACCCTCGTGCTATCAAGCAAAACCAATTTCGAACAAACCTCCTGTCTCCCTTCACGCAAATCACGGAAACCCCAGAGGGACAGAGCTCGTCAAGGCCGAGACAAACGACGGAAACGTAAAGATTGCTCGACAATAATTCATCGAGTGACGTCGCGCAGTATTCCGCTCGCCGCCTTGGTGCATTAACGATGCATTTATGCGTTGCGACCCGATAAGAGGTGAACGTCCCGGCCGCGGGCAATAACAATAGCGGGCGGGGTTCTGTCCCCGAGGCTGACAGGTGTGTCCGATTGGATGATAAAAACGAATGATCTAATAGCCAGCGCGCGTTCAGTACCCTCCAGCAACCTCTGCTCGCAGACTTCTCGATCCGCTTTCGGAAAGCATCTTGCGGTGCGCTCTTCGTCAGGAGAGATAATAATAGCCGCGTGCCAACCGCGGACGATATGGCAGCCCATCGTTAAACGAGCTGTGCTCGACTCCCTCCGAGAATTCTGCCCTTCTCTCGAGGAGACAGCCGAGCACCTGTGCTCCGCGATCGACGACCCTCGGAGACAGGGGACCTTGGAGCCATCGCTTCTATCGACTGTTATCGAACCCTCTCCAAATTCGATAATCGCATTTGTCTGGGGGCCTGCCACTCTATAAGAGATGCTGCGAGTTATTGCCCGGAATATTTGCAAAGGGAGATCACGTGTTCGATTCGGTGTAAAAGTCACTGGGAATGAAAGCTACGCTGAGGCATTTGGGGGACTGTCTCTTGGAAGCTGTGACACGGTATTTTAGGGTTCGGGAAAATAGATGATGCCAACATTAATGAGGCCATCGCTCTGTACAGGCTTTCTTAGTTTGTTAAGGAATCTTGACAAGTAGGAGCTTCGATATGTTTCTATAATATATTGCATTCCGAAGGTCTAGGTTAGATTTTGGTGTAAGGTTTAAGTTAGTTCTGGTTTGAAAAATTATATAGAGTATGAGCACTTTAATATGGTTCTAGAACGAGTTGAAATGCCATAAGCTAAGTTTAAATTACACTTAGAATTTGGGTATGAGGTGTAGGATAGATCGAGTCTGAAGACTCTTCAAGAACATGACTACTTTGATATAGTTCTAGAGCAAATATGAAAGGCATAAGCAAAGATTAAGTTACAGTTAAGCCATATCTAATAATTGGTTAAAAGCATAAGTTTCGTATGAGAAAATGGACTGAATATCAATCAAATAAAAATAATCATAGAAAAATGACAGAAACTTTCATTAATGCATCACATTTGTCCCATCCATCAATTATGCGTGTTCAATCGTAAAATACATTACCTGGTTTCACAGAGAAAACAGATACACGTGCTCCATCAAAAAGTCGAAATAATTCTCGTTCGCAATTTGTTTTGCTCCGAGTGGAAAAGATCAACCCCTTTTATCTCTTATTGAATACGAATCTAGCTTGAACGACGAGGTTCGTGTTCTTAAGAAGGCGAGACAGGAGTCTGGGAGCCGGTTGTTTATAAATTCAATGGAATCCTCCCTCGAACTTTGGCTCGGCGAAATTCGGGAATAGGCTTCCGTTCCCGGTCCCGACGAGCAACTTCGATGATTGAATATTCGCGCGGGGTCGCCATCGCCAGACACGAGAGTACAAATTTCACGAGACGTCTGAAATTTGTCCGACGAAGATTCCAGGTAGGTTAACGCGATTACGCGAATCGAGGAGATTCTCGCGAGCCAGGCGAGCGATCCATCGCAACCCTTAAACCGTCTTCCAAGATCCATCTCTCTCTCTCTCTCTCTCTCTCTCTCTCTCTCTCTCTCTTTCTCTCTCTATCTCTCTCGTCTAAGAGCTCCCGGGGTGTGATTAATTCGTCAAAGGAGAGCGCAACCGGGCACTAGAACGAGATAGACCGTAGACACTCTCGGAGCAGCTTTATAAACGAGTTCGTCGACTTACGTTAACGGTTCTCGTACAGCCCGGTTGGCTATCCCCCACTCCTCTCTACAATTATACAACGACGTGTGAGCTCGGGTGCCGTGGCAATTAAGTAACAGCAGCAAATAACGCCGACTGGAACAGCTATCGTTACTGCTGCCACCGCCGGTGCTAGACGTCTTCTCCTTCCGACGTTGCTCCTCCCCGGCTTCCTCTCTTCGAGCAGAACGTTTTTCCACGTGTTTACTTTTTGTCATGCTTCGTGTTACGGGCTTCTTATCGGCGGAGCGCTCCCTCGGTTGTAATCCTTTTCGCGTGCCCAGCGAAATATTTCACCCCTTTTGCGTCGTAACAGCTCGGACGCCGACGATACTTTTTCTGATTTTAATGGGGGATTGCTATGTGATAGATCAGGGCAAAAACGTTGATAGCTTTACCCTTTGCAGTCGATTTCTGGTTAGTTTCATCCTTTGCAGTCGGCTCAAGGAAATATTTATTTCGCGAATGCTTTGCGAAACGTTGGAGAACCGAGTTTATTAGCAAATCGTCGTATCAGAGCGTTCGTGTTGGAATCTACGTGAAAAACTGCGTGGAAAATGTGGAATCAAATTTTCGCGCATGATGCCTCGCGTCTGACGTAATCGATGTTGAAATTCTGTCTAACACGATGCATTAGCTCTCGTGTCAAACGGGTCTTCAAACTTTATTATCTCAGGAATAAAGCATCACGCACAGGAACTTCATTCTACATTTCCAAAGTAGAATTTCCTTTATACTCATCCCCTTTAAGTCTGTCCTGAAAATTTCTCATAACTCCACGTAATTTATAATAAATACGAAGTAATTCATTCCACGTTTGCGTTTGATTCCAGAGATTCGCGTGGATTAATCCCTATTGAAACTGCGCCGCAATTTTTCTATTGTCCTACCTATTCTACAATTAAACTGCAGTCAATTTACCGCAACAGACCAGCCTACAAACTCTATTATCTCGGAAAGGAAGCATACTACAGAAAAGATGTATCGCACACTTTCGCTTATTTTTTCGCATAGAAACTTCTATAGATCTCGCAGTGCAAATTCGCAGCAGCCCTGCGTATTTTTCGGGCACAATGGTCTGCGCTCCACAAACAGCTCCGTTTCTTCGGCTTGTTTTCGCGTCACGAATTTCCGAGGTGACGCGCTGTTCCTCGCAGCCTCTTGTTCATCGTCTCAGCTATTTCCAGATCCGCCGGTTAACTTGTCCCCCCCCCCCCCCCACGGAGCCGTTGTTCCTGCAAGAGTTTATCTCGTCCTATTTCGGGTGCTCGTTCTTTTCCATCCTTTACGCCTGCTTGCAGCCGACTTGTCCTCATTGTGTCGGTCTCTGTCCCTCTCTGGCACCGTTCCGCGGCCTCTCCATATTTCTCGGCCGTCTCATTATATGCTCCTGCGGTCGTCCTTCCTGCCGTCTTGCTCTACAAACATTAACTCGGCGCGAAACGGCCCATGGAGCCCTTCGCCATTAGAGGGAAACGGGCTACGTGCGCCCGACGCCGCGACTCCCAATTACTTCTCGCGGATCCCCCCTCCGGCCACCCTCGGGCCATCCTCGGGCCACTCGTTCGTCCACTCACGATGAGCCGAGAGCCGCCGAGGAATTCGGAATTTCGAACCGCTTTAAAAATTTCATCTTAATTCGTCTCGCAGCTTCGCGATTCCAGCTGCATCACGTACTGCTCTAATGACTTCCTGTCCCGGCTCGCGTTTATTTCCCCTGGAATCCTCCGATCTACACCCCCACTCTTTTTTCCAGCCCTGCCACCGTGCTCCTTTTTTTCGGGAACCGACAAATGGGTCGCGCGTGCCGCGAATTACCACCCGCAATAAGATTTCAACGGTCTCCCGGTTCTTAATGTCCTCCGCTTTCGAATTTCGCGCCGTGAAGAAGTGCAGTTCGAGAGCCGAGTATTTCCACAAGATATTTCAGCGAGGGATTGCAGTTTCTTATTTGAATCGATTATTTTGTGAACGGTGGAGCGAGGGGAGTGTTTCTTTCCATGGTCGGCGAATGTCTTGTGGTACAAAAAAAGTGAGAATGCTGGTTAATTTTGTTGAAAATACGCAAAACTACATGTTTCTTGACGGTGTGTGAGAGTCTTTGGTTCGCAGTTAATGCGTTCTGTTATTTTTATATCTCAGTAAGTACCAAAATATTGCAACATGCTGGTTATATATGTGATATATTTGTTTAATAAATGTATCATTACTTCGATCTTGGTAAAACTGATTAATTAATCGTTGTACTATAAAATTCGATTGACAGTGATCACTGTAAACACTGTTGACTTCCCTGACATAAATGTAAAATGTAGATTATGGAATGGGGAATATAGAATATAAAATATACATATTAAATGGGATAGTGAATGCAGAATGTCGAATGAGGTATGTAAAATATAGAATCCATAGAATAAAAATAAAATAAAAAATCAGTACAATAGAGAATCAGTAGAATAAAAAATCAACAGAATAACAAATGTGTAGAATGGGGAATCAATAGAGTAAATAGAATATAGAATAGAGAATCAACAGCATGGAAAATACGTAGCATACAGAATCAATAGAATAAAGAATGTATAGAATAGAGAATCAGTAGAACAGAAAATCTGCGAAATAGAGAACCGATATGACTCAGCATCGGGAGAACATCGAATACGTAGAATATAGAATCAATTATATAATATAAAAAAACGTAGAATATACAATAGAATCAATATGTATAATGTAAAATATGTAAAATATATAATAAAATATAATACAAAATATATAGAATGTGTAATCAACAAAATATTGAATACAAATTATAGAATTTAAAGAGTTAATGCGACACTGTCAGGTGAATATACTCGTCATAGCGAGACAATCATTCTAGTGGCATGCACCCGGAAAAATATATCATCCCTTGGATATTATTTGAAGGTGGTGAACGAAAGCGTAGAGATCGGCACACAGGGGTCAGCATCGAAGCCAAAGATAAATGGCGGTCGCTGTTTGATACAGCAACACCAATCGAATTTCTCTCTGTGTCTCTGTCTGTGCGCTTCTCTCCTCTTTCCCCCCCCCCCCTCTCTCTCTCTCTCTCTCTCTCTCTCTCTCTCTCTCTCTCCTTGTTTTGTCTCGCAGCGTGCCAATCTGCTGGAAACCTCTGGAGCTTTTATTCGCGACATCGCCGATCGGTGAGATTAACGTGGACACCCGAACACTGGATTTAAATATTTTATACCTGTGACCGGGTGCACGGGTCGCGGTCACCGAATATCGCGAGTGCATTCAGCGAAATCCGATGCATCGGAGACCACGGAAAAGCATTGAATGAGAACGCCTATCGTCGACGAACTCTTTGAGGGACCTAAGCCTTTGATCGATGAATCGGCGATTTTTATACGAGCTGGAATACTCGGTCCATTTTTTTGGCGGATTTCTGGGTAATTCGGTGACCCTTGGCAGATGCGCGTAACTTTTGACTCGTCGCAGCACTTTCAAGATTATTATTATTATTATTATCACTATTATTATAGTAGAATGAAAGAATTTACTTATTTCAAGGTACACTTTTTAAGCAGGCGTAGCGAAAATCTCCATGCACTTGTGAATTCAAATACTTCAAAAGTCATTTCGAGATTTAAAAGCAACATGCAGACATAATTACAGAACACGCAGACATAATTACAGAACACGCAGTCTTTACTTAATTTGGTTTGTTTGATTCCGTAATTTCGATTTTCTTAAATTCTCTTTTGAAAACTCATTTGATTCCACTAACTACTCTTGAGTCTATATCTGAAATTTTGTTTAATTCCATTATCTTTAAATTTGCGACTGACGTTTCGTTTAGCCTTTGGGAGTGTCACGGAAATTTCGTTGAAATCCAGTTTCCTGGAGTTTGTCCGCGAATTTTCCTAAAGCTTTGCAGTCTATTAATGATCCACAGCCGCACAATTAATCCTGAAAGACGCTCTTCCTTGGGTCTCAAGACTCGCTACAGAGATTCTCTTTTTCTTGATTGGCGTCCATTATCCTCGGTCGTTGGGTTCGCTCAGAAGAATAATTGAAAGTGCTCATTACAACGATCAATCTGCATGAACGTGACAGTGACTTTGATGTTAGGATTAGGGGGAGGAAATCGCCAGATGGTCCGGGACACTTGATTGATCGAAACGCTGGTCCTGGAATCGGAAGCTTGCGGGTTTACGACTCGTTTCGCTGGATTCTACCGTCATTGGAACATCAACAGAACTGGGAAGATATCCGCGTACGATGCCAACTATGTTGCCAACTTTGCTATAGGAATTACAAAATAAATATATACCACAGACGAGTTAGCTAATTTTCTGCTTTTAGATCTTTCTGTATACGCAAGCATATTTGTTTTTCTTACAACTTTGTTAATAACAATTGTGGAGGACGAATTCACAGAGATATTTTACAGGCTGATAGAATTAAAACTATCAGAAAAAATTTCATATTGTTCACCCACGAGTAAAACAATTTCGAATTGAAATGCGCACTGTCAAATAATCTTCGCAATTTTTGAGTATTTTTGTAAAGGAAAAAGTTATTTCAAATAACCTCAGGAACCCCTCATTTTTCAATTGCAAGTGACTTTTGGGATCATACATATATATAATTGCTATTCGAATAAAATATTCGTGTGAAAAGAATTTATTCGGACAATTATCTTAGATAAATATTTATTCGAAACAATTCGAATAATGCCCAACTCTGATTAAAACTTACGTCATTCTTCTCCACGAACCCAGAAATTATCCATAGAAGGCTACGCCGCGCCGCAAGGCAACTCAGCCAGTTCAAGCACTAAGATCGCGACGTATTCGAGTATTGAACGTTTCACGGCGTCTCCGCCGGTATAAATTACTTGGAGCACCTGTTTATCCCAAGAGAGATAACATCGGATCGCGTCAGTATCTCCGGCGACAAAACTAAATAGAGTCGCAAGCAGCGCCATAAATTGCCGTGAGAACACGGCGGGCCTGCGGCGCGTTTGTTTGCGACTTTTAATAACACCCTCGCACCTGATACGCGTCCTCGCTTTAGAAAGCTGCAATATATGAATATCCGCGACCCACATTTTTATTGAAACAAAAGGAACGGCAGGCCCGGCTCCCGGTGCACCTGTTTCTCCCCTTTTCCCGTCCCTTGAATTATCCTGAAATTCCCGGCGCCGTCCGGCACTTCCTCCTGAGTTCCTTTCCGCTTCCGGCTCTTTCTTTCCGCGTACGCTGTAAAGTTCGAGGGACCTTCTGCACTTCCGGATCGAAGGAGTTAGCAACGTTCTGCCGAAATGCCGACCTTTTCCAGTCGATATCCGTCCAATCTGTGTTGCTTTCCGACTTTTGTACATTGCTCTATAGAATATTGTGTTTCTACATATATTGAGCTAATACTAGCTCATCATTGACCGGGAAAAAATACTTAGCAGTTAGCTGCAGGAGAATGTATCTTCCATTTATAAGGCATTTAGCATTTTATAATAGGATACTTCGTATTTTATAAAGAGTTATAGCTAATCTACGGAATTTTATACGAAATTAGACATTGTCGAAGTTAAGTGTAAGAAACGTAAATCTGATGAAAAGGTCTTTCCGCTTTTAATTATTTAATCAGTTCTACATAATAAAAAATTACTTTGAAATTTGTCCAACATCTTGACAGTTTTGAATTTAACCTATCCTTTTTGGTTAAAAATGCATTACATCCGCAGTTTAGTTATCGAAACGGATCCTAGTGGCGAGTGTATTACAGTGATGGGTTACACTCATGCGCACCTCCAGACCGCATCTTGATCCGTTAGCAAGGGTCGATGTAAGAAATTTTTTCTTCTCTGATTGGCTGACAATTTACTGCTAAAACAAGATCCACTGTGGATTGGATGTGCAGTAAAATGGTGGGGACGTGCGTACTAGCTTAGGAAGTAAGAAAAGCGTGCAGGAATAGGTCCCATTACCGTAAATTAATCAATGCAGTACTGCTAATAAATGCATGACGGTAATTCAATAATTTGACATCATAAATTCACAAAAATGGGAACTGTTCATCTTGTAGCAACTGCGAAAATATAGCGGATGTTTATGCACGATAAATATGCAAAATCCATATGACCCAATATTATGTATATACTATATTCGGTGTTAAGTCTAATATTAAATACCGTTGTAATATATAATATTCTCAGACATAACTATGCGAAACCTGTGCAACATGTAAGATAAATAATATATTATTGAAATCTAATGATCCTGACATAAATCTCTGCCGAGACTCCACTGGTCTGCCTATTTAAAAAAAAATACGCATTTGCATCACCATCCACTATCTATTTATCGTAATTGTAGGATGATAAGCAACTTTACATAAATATCAATTAAGTATACGCAAAAAATATATTTAAAACAGCATTGAATGTTTAACATTTTTACCAAAGGAAATTCAGAAGTGTTACTTTATTCTTTGATCCAGAATCTGGCCAAATCTCGCGAACGCCGCGTCGGAGCACCGAAACTCGATGTTCTATCCGGATCCTGGAATTTTCTCGTTTATCCTACACTCCTTTGTTTTGCGAACCGCTTCCCCCACCCGTCCGACGCCATTTTCTCTATACGCGGCCAAAGATATTGTGGCGAGATGGTCGAGAAGCAGTAGTAAACATCGCACGCTCGATACCAGTCGCCGCGGACCCGAATTGATTTCGGTCGAATCAAAGGAATCCTTGGCCGCACAATTCCGCAGAAAATCCGCATGGAAAAGTCAGCGGAAGTTGTTTACACGTCTTGGGGCTTACGTATCTATCATACCGGAAGCGACTTCGGGAATATTGACAGTCGAAGTTGAAAAGATTGCTTGGTCGCCGTTCTGAGATACACATGCGAAGACTATTGAAAATATAAAAGATTTCGAACGATTTTAACTATACCAAATGTGACTGAAATTGTTGGACTGGTAACTAGACTTGCTAGACAAAATTAGACTTAATTTTTGTTTATGTCTTTATTGCAGGGCTTGAAGACAATCTTCATTTGCAGTCGTCTTGGAACTCGTTTCCAAAAACACCGAAAGCAGATAAGTTTATCTAGAAAACACCTTTTTGTGTTATTGAAAGTCAATTTGGAAATCTACATTGCAAATAGACAATAAAATTTTATTGTACGATGCTTCAATGCTGACACAGTTGATGTCAAAAGTTCGTGTGTCGGTCAAATCTTCGTAACCTGATGTCTCTGAAAAGATACACATTTACGTAGATTAATCCTTTTCACGATGGAAGGCGGAATGAAGGTTAAAAATGTCAAAAGATAACTTTAGAGTGACTGAAACGTTTCAAAATTTTTTGCTGCCGCTTTTCAGCTTGATTCATTTAAAAGGTTTACAATGTCGTTTCGTTGGACTCGTAAAAGCTTGGAAACAATTTCTGACGTATGCGTCGTGAATCGCATTACAGTATCGGCAATGATCGTCTAACAAGGATCGACGTCGCGCTTCCAACAAAATAATGAACCGGCGCGGGAGATGGGGGTAGGCTCGAATATATCATTTCGCAATAACAGCGATATAATTGGAACGCGATTCGTCATCATAAAATTAGCTCCGGCCCGACAGAGAGGGCCGTGGGAGCGTGAAATCAATGATAGCGGGGTAGAGAGATCGTTGATGGCCAACGTGGACGCCGGGAATTATCGTCATCGTCATCGTGCCGAATAATACGGGGATCGATCCAGTGCGCAGGATGACCTCGGCGAGGTCGTCCTTTGACAGGATGCTTATCGCGTGCCGCGTGATTGACGCGTCAGGTCAACCGTTTCTACTTCGATTTCATGTTACCACTCTATCACTCCCGGCCAAATAGGCTTTGTCACCGGCACACCTGCCTACACGCGCGTTGTTTACGCCTCCTTGCCCAGAGTCCCGGTCATTAAGAATTTTCGGGCCGATGTTCGCGATGCTTTGTAATCTACAACGTGCCGCACCGAAAACATTTACCCTCAGGGATTGATCAATTTGAAATTTCCGTGTACATTGTTCGAAATTGGTGGATCGCCGAATCGTCATCGATCTTCAGACCGCGGTAACTTCGAGAACAAAAATCATACGATAGTCTACCTGGATTCATTTCGAAGGGTACAGATTCTGCTTCGACATCGGCTCATAGCTTTTCTCCGACGACCCTGAATTGACCGTTTTCGATGACGATCTCGTGGAATTGATCGCGGGAATTGACAAAATTAATATTCGAACTGCTATAGTTTTGTCAGGAAAAATCGTACAGTGATCCATCTGAGCTTAAATTAAAGGGAGCAGCTTCTGCTTTAATACCTCTGAATTGATTGTTCTCGAAAATCCTTTTACATTAAGAAATAAAGTGGAGTAAAGGATTTGTAGATTAAACAATTGTAAAATTACGAGGAGGTCTAAAAAAAGGTTTGTTAATTTGCGGTTTGATAGACATTTCAAAAAAGTCGCAGCAGTTCAAAAATCAAATTGAGCGATCCTTCATTCCCGCGGGATAATGTCGATAAAATCTAAATGAACGAGCGAGTGAAATTACGCGCGTAATTATGTAATCGAATGAGGGAGAAGTCGAGCGGTTTGAAACTGGAAATGATGATGATCTTGTTAATAATGTCGCGGCGCGTATTGTTTTATTCTGTTTGCTGACATGCCAATTCGTTACATGATCAGGTTAAATAAATTTCTCGTTAAATTATTGTTCTGTTTAATTGCTGTCCGCGAGTCTATGTTTATTCGGCGACGCGCGAATAGTAATTTAGCGTGACAGCGTTCGAAAGTTTGAAATTCAAACCTCGGGAACAGAGAGACTCCAACAAACTATATTGTGTCTTTGACAGCATTTCATTGATTAATGACCGAAGAGAAATGAAACGACATTGAACAATGAATCGGAATGCAATCAGGAAAGGATAAACTCTGTCACACAAGGTTAATCAATCGCCGTGATTCGATTTGTGTAGTGAACAAATCAATTTAAGAATTAAGCAATGATAATCGGATAAATGGGGTCTAGAAAGCGTAAATACAATTAATAAACAACTAGATCTCAAAACTGTGACGCGATCGAATCAATCGCAAATTCGATTTTGGTAGCAGACGAATTGCGCTAAGAAACTCGTTTTTGTCGAGCAGATTAGGCATCGGGAGCTCTTGAGCAAGGCGGACAAGGCAGAGGCAACGTTTGCAAATAGCAATGGAGGACCTGTCTGGGGTTAGGCGAGGTTAACAGAGCGTAAATGAGGCCGGGTGCGCGAGGCGGCCGCGAAAACCGCAGGAACACTCGGCACGCGCTACCGATGATTACGGTGCGGACTGCGGACGAGCAGAAAACGGACACCGGAAAATATAAGGCTGTCAGTCGCAAACGTTTAGCCTGGCCGCGCGCACGTGGTCTCCCTCTGCCTTCCAAAACGCAAGATCTCGACACGGTAGCCCCAAACCTTGCTTCACCGATCTAAGAAACAACGTTCCGCTCTGCGGAGCGGTATGATTAACTTCGGAACCGGTGCCTGCTGCCTTGAACCAATGCCTTTGAGACAGCGTTAGACCTCGACACGTCGCGTGCATCTCTATCCTTCCTTCATTTTAATATTCTTTCCTAATTTATTTATTTGCGTGTCTTGACTTTGAGCGGTTATGATGTGCACTCCAAATTTTCTAATGTACATGCATAATGGTAAAAGGTCAAATAAACATGTATAATAATAAATTATCTAATATATAATAATGAAGAATAATAAGAAATTGTATACTTTTCTGTTGACATCAAATTTTTTGTTATCTCGTGCTCTTTAACATTAAGGAAATTTAAACATGAAAGACAGTGGACAATCAAATGTTTGTCAATACAATTCTAGACTTTTTAAGAAGTGACGTGGATCGATTTGGCCTTTGAATGGCTAATATGTTGCCAATGTTTCTAGGGTATTGAGATGTTGATGAGAACCTTTAAAAAAATGAAGAAAATTATCCTACCTGTGTGCTTTCCAAAGTTTTAATAGCCTGACCAACTCCTGAAGAGTTAAATCAGAAACTTCTGTTGCCAAGATTAAAAACTGAACGTAGAAGAAGTGCGCCAAAGAAATTTCGGGTAGAGTACTATGTTCTAATAGTAGCTGCGGCAAGCTATTACAATGCAACCGACGTTACAGATGCACTGTGTTTCACGGCGCATTGTCCAGGATCGTGTCCGGGACAAGCGTCGTGGAATTGTTTCCAAAGCATAGTTTCGAGTTTCGGCGTACTCCGCGGCGGAATAATTGTTGTTTAACAATTTAACGCGGGCACGGTATGATTCGCGGTGGAACGCGAGCGACGCGTCGTTCGATTGCAGGGGTTGAACTGCGGGGAGGGTGGCGGGGAGAGGGATGGTTCGATTTACAATTGCTTGGAAGGCACCGCGACACAGCGATACCAACTAGCGAATTTTGCCACGAAAACCGCAGACACGGCCGGCACACGATTCCGTTAGCGTTGCGGCCACACCAACAGCCAGAACGGACAGACAGCTGAAAATATATGCCTGCCGGTGGCAACGGTTCAAGCTAGCTCTAGAGAAGAGGTGCGGAGAGAAGCGAAGAGGAGCGGATGGATCTTCTACGCCGGACGTACCGCGGTCGTGAACTCTGAAATTTTCGTTAACACGGACGTAATTCCTCCCCGATGTCGGTTTCCGCTGTCATTTGTAGCTTCCGTCGTTTCCAAATTCGTTCTAACGGCCACGGTCCGCGAAACTCTTGCGGGATCGTTAGCCCAACGTCGCGACCATCGATCCGGACCGACCGTGTTCCTCTTTAGACTGATTCATCGTCGACAGCGAACTATTACAGCCGTACTGCAACCCCTATGCGGAACAAAAATTTGCCTAGTCGGTAAGAAACTAAAGTTGGAAACGTGTTTCTTCCTTTATTCATTTTCGTAAGGGAGAAATGGTATAACGAGATTCTTGCCTGTATGCAATGTATTATGCCTATGGGGAACAACAATATTCCCAGTCAGTCATCGGAGACTGAAAATGTGTTCCTTCCTTCCTTCATTCATTCATTTTTCTAATGTAAATTTTATTATTCAGTTTTGTGATTACTATGTTTAATAAATTGGTAAAATGTATAGAATTTAAATCGAAGTGTCGTTATTTGTCCTCGAACTCCAAAAAACCATGTGACATAAAACATACTTTGTAATTTGAAAGGGACGTCTCGTTGGAATATCGTGGTGTTCCGGAAATTTTCCAAATCGCATAGTGACGGTTTCGGCTAGGTCTTCTCATCTTTGTTCTATCCTGCCCATGTGCGAAAACGATCCAGCGAGAGTTTCGCGAGAGATTACACGAGCGGATAACATTTCAACGATTTCGAACGCGTCAAGTTGTTCGATCGAATGACAACCGGCGACGACGACGACAGCGCCGTTCTTCTCAAGATCGATGGCGTTTCATCGGCACCACCTGGATCCTGTTTCGAGAGGTGTCGGGACATCATTAACGGTCTATGGATTTATGCGCGGAGTGTTGTCGTTGTTGCGTGCGCGTCTGCCGATCGAGGGCTCCTGTTATCCTGTTGGACATCACGCTCGTGTACCTTGCCATTTAGTGCCTAATTTCGTACACTCGGCGCGACAACGAATATGTCCGACGACGGTGATTGCCAACACCCCATTTACACCACGCACGATGTCCCATGTTTTATGTGACTCCTGTTTCATTGACTGCCAAATCAGCAGTCTCGACGGGCCCGTAACATCAAAGTTATCTGTCTTTTGGTACGCTCACTACCACTGATTTCACATTGTCATTATAAATAATGTTTTTAAATTTCCTAAAATGTTTCGAGACTGATCTACTCATTTTTGTTATGAATGCATCAAATTTGTTGTCTGCTTATAAAGCAGCACGTATCAATTGTTTTTTGTCTCCATACCAAACGAAGTAAAGGACCATCCTAAAATAAGTAAAAATTATAAATAGCTTATTAACCCTTGATTAACCATTGTTCAATTTGTAGTGATAATGAATAATTTGGTCTGCTAAGATCTTCATATGATTTATAATATGGATATAAGTACAATATAGAATCATAAAAATAATATAACAAGCAGATATTTCTTCTATTATGCTTTTTCATTTTAGTCAAAGCTGGAAGGGTTAATTTACTGTACCTAACACTAGAACTACCGAGGCCTAAACGTGGCTAATATATATTTCTTCATAACAATCAGAAGATTAGATTTATTGAACTTTCGTACTATTACAACATATGCTTGGATAAGAAGTTCATTAAGACGTCTCTCGCAAAAGGGAGAATATAATAATTTCAGTAACTCTAAAAGAACGAATCAGAAGCCAGCAATTTCAAACAATGTTTTCATTACGAATAAATCGAATGAAACGATTTCTACAGCCTCCTTCTATTTCATCAAGATTAGGTATTATGGTTGAGAATTATTCTGGACAACAATAAGTACTGTTGCACGGGAGCATTGAGCCCTTCGCGTCTTCAGCCGCAGTCTAAAAGTTCATTTGGTCCTGTCCGAAATCCCCATAATGGAATATGAAGCTGTTACGACGTAAGGAATCCTTACGAGCACGGAAAACCGCAGACGGCCGTGTAACCCTTGTATCGGGTTCCATTTCTCTCTGGAGCCGATTTTATGGCGGCGTAATGGGACTCCGTTTAACTCTGCGTGGTCTTTTCCGCCGGGAGAAAAATGAATTTCGTTAATCTTTTAGGGAGCGCGGAAGAGCTTTATTACGCCGGCCCGGTGCAATTAGGTAGCCGGAGGTTTGCCGCGTTGTCTGTAGAACTGGAAACTCCATTTTCTAATTTTTCAGCCGCACTTTTATCTCTAGCCAGCGTGGCACGGACAAATCTGGCATAGATTCTTCTGAAACGGACAGAGCGGGACTGTCGGCGTTATTCACCGTGCGAATCAACTGTAATGATAATTGGATGGGAGAACCGCCTTGGAATGATTTAACGGTGTAATCGATCTCCTTTCTTGAGGTTCTAACGTCCTCTCTTTAATCCAAGGTTTGCTGTTTTAATCGCTACGCTCTCGTAATCTCGACAAAATGTGATCCAACTAATGGATAGAGGGATTTTTTGCATATCTGCGCGGAAAGTCCCGAGAAAGCGAAAATTGCAGTTTAATTTCTTTAGCTATGAGGAAGATTGACTATAATTCTTTAAATAAGTGGATTGGGAATCGTTACAGGCGTAAAATGGAAATTCATTTCCTTTCCGCATAAATCTCGTCGGTTTAGCCATCCCACGGTGTTCGCAAAAACTTACTGAACCGACTAAAGAAATATGTGCAGATTTTTTGAAACTGCACCGTAATGCAATATTCTTGAGCTTATTTTTAAAAAGATTTATACCCAAAATCCAACAATAAATTTGAATCCAATGAGCTGGTAATTGAAAAAACTGTATTCACAGTTATAGTGAAATATAATACCATACTACTATAGGAGGATTGAGGCAATGAAAAAATATTTTTAAATTCTGATGTTTCTTCTATTTAAATCAATATCAATACTGATTTAAATCAATAAAAGAGAATTTATAATTTTTATAATCGTAAAATATGAAACGGCTCGGTTGACCGTGGTAGGTTTCGTGTTAAAGAATAAAATAACATTCATATCGAACAGATTATTACTAAAACTGTATCATGAGTAAATAGTAGGTTCACCCAAGTATCTTGTGTCGTTATAGCAAACGATTGAGAGGCAGCCGGACGCCAAGTATTTCTGGAGTTCGTAAAATCGACGACGTTAGTCTACTTTTTCGTGAAAGAACCGGTTTCGCGAGTGACAGGGAGCATTTCCGGTGGGTACGGATCGATAAGGTTCTACCCGGCTCTTTTTCCGGGGTCGGCGAGCTCTCAGATAAGATGTATGACGGCCGATACGTATCCACGGGGCATGATTGATCGATGATTTAAATATTTGTAGATGCAGTGGCACAGGGAACGCTTGCTGGCGCGCTGGCTCCCGCTGCCAGGATGAATGATGCCCCGATGGGTTAGCCGAGCGGAGTCCTGGCGTTGCCATATGGTGCCAGCTTGTATTTCGTATAATAGGTACACATATTTAGCGAAATCTCTCGCAACCTCTCCCCCACCCCCACCCCCCCCTCTCTCTCTCTCTCTCTCGCTCTCTCTCTCTCATTTGTTCTCTCGATCTCAGCTGGGAGTTCCATTTGTAGCCAGGAACAACAACCAGAATTTAGGACCTAGGCCAACGAAATTTGAACGACGCCGAACCGAGCGCAATTTAGAGGCTTCGTAAATTTCGCGGGGCATCGGTACACAGATATTCCAACGTGGTTCTCCGGGCGCTGAGTACCGTCGAAAACGTATGGCTCCTCAGACAGGAGGTATTTAGTACTCAGTTAGAGCGCAAACTCGCTTTGGATCTCCCGTTTACTATTTTCAGTATTTTCTTTGTTTATTTTGTTCCGGTCACTCGGATAGCTCTAGGAAGGCTTTAGAAAAGTTTAACGTATAGATTAAACTGAGAATAATGCCTTTTGCTATTATTACAATGAACTGCTATTATTTCATTGCATTCATTCCCTTTTCCCTAGATTTTTCTAATATTTGCCTGCAGTTTTAAATATTTCCTGGGAATTGTACCGTACACTATTTATCAGAATTTCTTATTACTATATATTAATATGATTTAATCTAAAGAGAACTTAATTGACATGACTTATTACTATTTCTACAAACTCAACTTATTTTTCGCCAGCATCGTTTCTTTATCTCTAAATATGATTTCCTATCATCTTTCTGCCACTCTAAATAGTTTCTTCTAAATTATATCATAGACCTAGAATTTCTTATTAGCTTCCTGCAGTAATAATTATTTGTTCTTGTTCGAACGAATATTTCTTCATCGTAATTCAGATGTTCTGAAAATGATTTTGCTAATTAAAATGTGTACTTATTCATTTTATTTTATTTGGGTTATTAGTATATCGCTAATTTATCAACCATAGCAGTTCAAATTGGAAATCAAAAAGGGGAAATTAATTTGCTGGTTCAATCGTTTTCATATACTTTTTCTATAGTGTCATAATTAGTTCTGAATTAATTTTGGCTCAGGTATCAACAAGTACTAAAATGGACCGAACGGTCAGGTTTGATTAAAATCAAACTTTTCACCGAACCAATTTCGTTCGCCTTTAATTAAACCCACGTAGAAATTTATAATCCCCAAAATCGTCCAGTAAACAGCTTAAAATCGTTCAATTCGGAGAGTGCGGTTACATTACTTCGAATTGTGAGATCGATATACTGGGTGTTCCGCAAATATCTGTGGAAACTCATTCCATTAACCGTCTACTAAAGGGTTCCATTAAAAATTTTAATGCAGTGCGAACGAACTCTTGTCTAACTCCATTCACTTTAATCATACAGAATATTAATTTTCGTGATCTATTTATTTCAAACAAATATGCAACTTCCAGCATCAAGCATTCCTTAATGAACACGCATAATCAAATTATTATAATTTTCATCTTTTTGTGCGCAGAAACGAAAAAAAAGGATTATTTCACGTTTATCTTTCATCGTATTTTTATCTCTCGCGACGATTTTTACTGCAGCTTTTTAATAATGTAATTACTAATTGTTCCATTACACGGTATTTTAGAATACAGAACGCTGTTCAAAATTACCTTTTCTCGCTGGTCTTCTCTTTACAAGGAAGTACAAACAACAGTTTCATTTGCTTATTAAAACCTTTACTGCCAGCATCACGCACGCGTGACGACCACGATTTCGTACTCCACGTAAAGAAAATTAAATTAATTTAGTTGGAGCTATTATTTAAATTGCAGAACACACAGCATAACATTTAAAACCTTTACAGCGATTAAAATAAATATGTCTATGAAGGCTATTAACACTGGTAGACAACTTGTTAAATTCCCTTTTCATCTAATAAGCGTGGTTTTTGCTTGATGTAAGCGTTTCCTTTGTGAAACAATAGCATCGTTCATCACAGCTCCGACATAAACACAGCCTCGATTTCGCCTCAATCACTGTGACACGTTTGGAGAAAGCGTGAACGCGAAATGATTGGGACACTCAGTGTACAGAACGATTTCATTGGGACCTGCGACTCCGCGGTAGGAATTTCGGGCGTGGTTTTCGCGGAATTGATCATATAGAACAGGCGACGATGAGTCGATAGTAGTAAGGGCGTCCACCTTTGAGGCGTGTGAATCGGGATAATTAATTTAATGCGTAAAACGAGCGCATCGATAGGAGAAGCATATGGTAAACGGCAACGCGTATCGACAACCCGCTTACAGTCAGTTAATTGCGCCCGTGCATAATTTGAGATCTTCGCTCCTGACTCTGTCTCGCTCTCACCCTCTTTATTCCCGTCTCTCTTCGCCTCTCTGCCCCTCCCCAACTCTCCCTTGCACTCGCCCAAGCTCTGTGTACGTAGTTCGCGTCAGCAATTGCAATTGGAGGAGGACTACCGGTCCAACGCTGGCTTCCAATTGGACTTCGATCGGCCCGTGTAACCTACTTGACCATTGGGCCCTGATTAAATAATTAAACGACGCGTATTTCGACCCATTGTTTTCCTTTTAACGCTCGATCGACTTCCTCGAGCACGATACAGCGTAAAAGGAAATCGAGGACCATGCGTTACTTCATCTGGAAAAATAACGATGCCCGGTCATGCGAATATTTTAGAAATACTGCATGGATTGGTAATTACGTTTGTTATCTTAATTTTTGGACGACAACTTTCCTTTTGGGGGAAAGTAACAGAATATAGGGAACAGATTGAGTAAGGAATTTTCATTTTGAAGCGAGCTACAGTTTCATCTCGCTGAATAATTTCGCAGATCATTTTCCGAGAGATAATTACGTTTCGCCTGAGATCAGTGGAGCGGGCAGTTAAACTGTTCAAATTTTTCATCTCATGTCATTGTTCTTCGGATGCTGCAAATTTCTACGGAGCGGAAAATATTACGCGTTTCTAACTTTTGGGCCTGTCAAAGAGCAAGTTGAACGGCGTATAATTACCAACTGCAAAATGCGTTCCACTTAACTTTCGGCGGACAAACGATTAACGGGGAACAGAGTGACTAACAGCTGCGCGATATTTTCCACTACACTCTAATTTACTGCTGTGCGTGAAAGTTCCGGCACCTAGCGAGCATGAATCAATGAAGGTGAAGCAAGCATTCGATATCAAATATCTATTAAACAGCTGCTGCGGAACTTCGTGCTCTGTGATCATAGTCGCGACTAGGTTCGCAATAATTTTCAACATGTTATTTAATTCCATTCGGACTGTCACTAAAATTGAATAGAAACTTAAGCAACGATGAAAACGCGAGGGAATTAGCCTGATTATTTTGATTGGATACAGAATTTAATATAATAACGTATAACGTAATACAAGTTATTATATTCATTCTCCCATATTTTCCTCGCTGCTGCAATTTTTTCGCGGCAAAGTACTGTAGCGATTACTTAAAAGGAAGATTTAGAATCTCCATGAAAGGAAGATACATGCTAAAATGAAAGCACAACGCGGGCAAAAATATGCAAATCCCGGGCAAAGTACACTTTCATGACTATGTTTTTTTTTATTTTCTAATTACTTCGTTATAAATTCTTTGCTGGAAGAATAACCTTTATCGGAGCACTATACGTGTTCGCGTTTCATGTAAATTTAAAATTAATAAGCGAGATATTAAGGCTGTATTACGTGTAATGATTGCACAGGTCTTACACTCGTTTTCTTTTATCTTTTATAACTCGTCCTTACAAATTTCACTTAGCCCTGATATTTTTTTCATACGTCCTAAAAGTTGTTTCATGCGAATTTCTATTTTTTTCATACGCACTTACATTTTTTTATACGTTTTTTATACGTTTTTTATACGTTTTTTTATACTTTCTACTTTTCTTTCCTCGAATTCTACCATTTTTTCCTGATTTATATGATTGTTTCGTAGATTCTGTCATTATTTCCGAAAATTCCCTTTTGACTAATTTAATATTTTTGTAAGCCTGATTCTTCGAGAGTTACGATGTTTCTCTCAACGCCTATAATTGTGTTTCTTAAATTCTATAGGATCGTTCAATTGATAATTTCGCATAGTTCCTAAAACTAGTACAAAGATTCACTAGTTCCTCCACCAGAACTGCGATTTATGAGATACGCGGGTACCCGAGTTGACCATAAGATGTTCGGGAAAACGAAAATTACCGAAACATCTATTAAAAGATTTCATCTGCAGGAAATTTTTTCGTTCACGAGACATAGAAAACATGTTTCACAAAATAAATGAATAAATAACAGGTGAAACGACTCCGATCTGTTAGAAACGTATGATAAAAATTACCTAAACTAATTGTAAAAAATATGAATCAGATAAAAATATATTTCCTTCTTTATCAGTAGTAGTAAGAAGTTGAAAATAATATAACAATACCAAGGTCTTTTTTAAATTCTTCCGAGGTCTTTCTTATCTTGTTTTTATCGCATTCATTTCTGTCGTAAATGCGTAACGTCCGCAGTCTATTCAGGAGATAGCCGAGTATTTTTATTCTACCCGTGTGTCTCATGGGTGCTCGGGTACCCAGATACCTCATATACCCGAGTAAAGTTACCAGCTCTGCCTTGTGCACGCCATCTAACACTTCATGCAGCCTAGACTTTCTCTAATTGGCTACCAACGTAAATAAAGTTCCTACCCATTGAACAACGAACGAAAGGTTCGTCGCAAAGTAAGCTAAGCTGTTGTTCAAGTAAAACACTCGAAATCAGCTTTTGTTCGCAGGAACAAAAAGAGAAACGCGGAAAGGGTCGTCGGAACCGGACAGGATAATAAATTAAGACGATGTTTTGTAGACGCGGGGCATCGACGTCGGGTAGCAGCGAAGAACAATGTCCGCGCAGAGGCGTAATTAGCTCGGGAATTTATTGCTCGGAATGGTTCGTCTGTCGCGTCGCGCAGGAGAGGGCTTCGAGGAGGCGAGGACGAAGGGACAGAGCAAACAGAACGAGATAATTTATTCGATCGATGGCCCGACTGCGGCTGGGCATGGCCCTCGCGACAATAACGCTGCACGGATAGCGCATCGCATAGTATCGAGTCGCATCCAGTTTCATCCGACGTCGGATCAATTCTATGTGCATACTCACCCTGACTCTCCCCCCACCCTCTCTCACTCTCTCCCTCTCTCCCTCTCTCCCTCTATATATCTCTCCCCGTCTCTCCGTTTCTCTGTTCAAACGTTTACGATTTTATGATTGAATTCGCACGGTGGATTCGTCCGAGGCGGCAGATCCTCGTTCGTTTGCGCGATCACGACTACCAAGCACCATCGCGAATACATTATCCACCGGCTGGATCAAATTTCAATCGATTTCTGCTTCCGTGCAAACGAAGTCTCAACAGATTTCTCGGCTGGCTATTGTATACGAATTACGGGCCGTGTAACTTGCTCGATGGGTTTAAGAGATCTTCCAAGATCGACGATGCTCTGCTTGTTTTCCTTCAAACGTTCGCGGACCTGATCTTTCAATTTTCTTTACCTTTCCCGACACTTTTCATGGACTGCGCGAGTTTTTATTAGATCCTGTCATCTCTTCCTAATCTTCTCCACACATGTCCCAGAAATTCGCTGACAGAATTCTCGATAGTTCCAGCATTTATTATTGCGTTCACAGATCCAAAAATTATTGTTTCCAATTCCATTCAAGAATTGTTTCATTACTCTTACAATTTTGGTCTTACTGTTAGATCAAGCACTGTTTCATCATTTAATCATTTCATCTGTTTTTACATTTAAGTACTGTTTCACACCTCCTAGAATCTTTGTCTCGCATTTATGTATTATTTCATAGTTCCTACAACTTTTGTCTGCGATTCGAGTACTGTTTTACAGTTAATGCAATTTATATCGGAGTTTAGTGATTGCTCTACAGTCCCTTCAAATACTGTTTTACAATAGATTGAGAAAAGATTTTACAGCTCCTACAGTCTTTGACATCCTTTTCAATCGTATTCACAGGTTTTACAATTGACTTAACCTCTGTCTAAACAGAATCAGTTAATTCTTCATACGTTCTAAAATATTATCTTGCGCCTTGCAGTCTTGAAAAAATGTTTCTACTTGAGTTACACGCTGTGGCTGCATGCAAAAAAATTGCATCTCAAGAACAGAATAAATGATCAAGAACGAGAAATTTTTACCGGGCGTGTGCAATGTCCTCGAGTCGAGCTCGCAGAAATAAAAACACGAATCAGAGACATACCTTATATCCAAGCTCGCATATCACTGTTCGCCGGGGGACTTTTCTGAACCACAAAGACCGGCGGCAGTCTTGTAATTACAATTACGACCTGCTATTTGCTTCTCCTTGGAATTGCAATTTTTATGCGCGCCCAGGTCGCGGAACAAAGTTTTTCGCCGGCGTGTTCTGGTTTTCCACGGGGTTAACAGAGGGAAAATATGAATTCATACGTGTAATATGGGCAGGCGGGCCCGTAGTTTATTCATCGCAGACGACGTAATTGCGGTAAAAATTAAACCAGCGAAGAGTTTCCTCGAAAGGAGATATTGTCGCGCGGCAAAATTCCAGCGAGAAGCCGGTAGTCACGCGAGATTACGCCGCTTCTGGCCGCGTGGGGGATGTAATTTGATTCCGGGGTGCGTATTTCTTTCTCTCCTGCTCTGGCAAGATCAGAGAGAGAAAGAGAGGGGAGAGGCAGAGTGGGTAGCGAGAGAGAGAGAGAGAGAGAGGGAGAGAGAGAGAGAAAGAGAGAGAGAGAGAGAGAGAGAGAGAGAGAGAGAGAGAAAGCTCGTCAACCCCGATTGCTGATAATCGTCGCGACACACGCGTTCCGCGAGCAATTTGTTGCGCGCGCGGTTCATTTGAAATTTAAACGGCGAATTTAAATGCAAATTATTCGGCTCGCCATATATCCTTTTTATATTTGCCGCGACGAAGCCACTCAATCTCCGGCCGCGATAAACACTCGAATAACGTCAACCATCTAGATCGCGTTTGAACCATAATTCCACACGATAATTGCTCCTTGCGATCCTGCCCTTTTGCGGGAAGATAAAGTAGGATGATCTCTTGATACGAGCACGTTGTCGGGATAAGGGCCATTTATGGAGGCGACCCGGAAGTTCAAAAAACTTTCAGGCTGACCTACGAGCAAGGTCCAGTGATGCACTGCTATTTTACAAAAAGATCTCTTCGTTTTTGCTAACAAATAATGTGCATCGATCGGTTGGAGGATGTCGTTGGACCTCGGGAAAACACTTTTTTCTATCGTTAAATGCACCCTCGAAAATAGTGCAATTTTGTGCTGAGAGGCATTTTTAGTACGACCATAAATTGCCGAGATAATTAAGTATTCCGGTTTAAGTATCCCACCCTCTTTATTGCGAAATTTACAGCCTCGAATAAAGGTCCGCGGGAAGCTAAAAGATATTACACACGACGACGAATGTAAATAATATATAGTGATAAATAAGAGCTGCTTTCCATGTTTTATATACGCGAAGAGAAGTTGGATCTGTTAACGCAAAATACATATACGAATAACATGAAAAATTCTTTACGTAATATTTTAAATTAACAGTTGCCAGATGAAGATGTTATAAGATTGCAGATGTTAATCTACGTGTATTTAAGACAGTCTCTCCAGTCTACTTTACGCCCCATTTGCTAAAAGAGTGTTCTCTCATCTTAACGAGGAACTCATCATATAAAAGTGACTACCTAACAAGAATATGAAATATGACAGCCCTTAATAAAATATCTTGAAACGGGAAAATCCAGTGGTTCATAAAATTCCTCGAGCTTTCCAAACCGAAGGCAAAAGAATAATAAAACATCCCATCTAGCAAAAATAATGCACGAGTGAAAAATATTTCCAATAAACCCATTAAAAGCCAGCAACAGCAAATTTTTTGCAGTTCATTTTTCTGCCATGGACCGCAAATATTTGTTAAACTCCGAACGACCAACAGCGTTTCGGGAGGCAAGCTTTTTCTGAAAATTTTTAGCTGATATTTCACGCTATGTCTTATAATTAAACTCGGCCTGAAATTCTCTTGAACGCGTTGCTGTGAAACAGGTTGGGTCAAATTAAAATTACTCACCGATCGATGACTCTGGGAAAGAAAACCCTCGTGGAAATCCAAATAATTCCCCACCGAAAGTTTCCTACTCGACGCACTCATCCAATCATCTGCAACAAAGAACGAGCTCTTTCAACTCCAGCGACGAGACAAATGGAAATGGGAAGACGGTGTGACGAAAGGACACCGGGAAACAAAGTACAGTGTGCTCCGATGCGAGCGCGGCAATTTACAGGTTCTATTTATCCACTTCTAACGAAGTACCATCGGTCACGAACGAACGCTTCAATATTTCCGGTTGTAGAGCCCACCGAGGATGCTTGGCAAACCTATAATGGAAACTCTGCGAACTCTGTAAACAACCGTAGAAAATAACGAATGAAACCAAGAATATATTATTAATATAAATAAAAATTGTCAAAGGCGGTTGTCAAATACAGAAAGTAAATGAAAGTAAATGAAAGTAAATTGTACCTCCTATTAATTTTGGTGAGCTGAAAATAGTTGAATATAAATTTCTTATATATCTCCATTTTGTATTTTAACTAACTACTTTTGTCATAAATGCGTAAAATCCACTGTCTAATTATCATGTAATAATTTCTTAAGGACTGTTCTCGGGAGTGACCTTTGGTAATTTCGTTCTAAAAAAAATATTCAAAAAATATTTCTTAAACAAAATATTTATTAATTTTGTTTCTTGCAAAATCTTCTCTAATCCTCGTGTATACATAACTGGAACGGTAGTCCAGAACTGTCCAGAACAGAAAAAAGAAAATGGTTGTAGTAGAGAGAAAGGTGAACCGCGACGGGTAATTGCCCGGTCGAGTGACCAAAAGGAAAACAAAAGAAGCAAAGCGACTCCGATGCTATACGTTGTTTTTCGCCTTATCGTCCTTTCCATTACTTACGTCTCTCAACAATTATTAATTAAAATTACGAAGCTCGCAGATGAAAACATTTATTCGTTTTTAATCAAGAGGATTGCAGAGTTAATTAAAGGGTAAAATGTATTTTAAATTCGTTTACCGTAACTTGCAAAAAATTCGTGGATTCGCTGATCCGTTTGCTGTTTGAACGTATAATTATTATACTGTACTGTATTTATTAATTAACAATGCAATGATCAATGTCCGGATGACAATTCCGATAAATTCGATGGTAAAATATTGCCAAGAAGAGATTAATTAACGAACGTGTTGAGAACAGAATTTATCGGTAATGATGTGACCCGACGCAGCTGACGAAGGGGTTGTAATGACTATTACTCCTCGAGTGCACTAATATGGCCTCGAGACACTGTAATCTTGGAGTCTTGGGCAGCTGCGCGTCACTTGTTTGACACAATATTATTACTATCCCATCATCATGTTATTATTGCTTGGAATTGCGTTATTATTTTCTGGAGTATTTGTCGAGTTCACCGGTCTTGAACACACTGGCATAGCTGTCACAAAACACTTTCATTTTGTTGTATTTGCCCCCTGTTTCTTCAGCACTTGTTTTAATTGCAATCCTTTTTACACTCTTCATTATCCGACACACATATAAATAACGCAATCTATTTCGATTTATATACAAGTTATTATACATATAATCCAGTTAAGGTTAATCCACTACTTTATCTAAGCAAATGTCCTATTTTTCGAAAGATTATGTTGCTGTGATCAGATCGAATAAATAATATAATTAATCTCCTAATAGGGTCTCTCAGGATCCCATAAAAAGTTGCATACTAATTATCGTTGTCGCAAAATCTTGTTGTAAAACAATTGCGGCCACGATGTTTCTTCAACTTCTTTGGAATTATTAGATTTCGTAACCTTCAGCTACGCACTTTAAAGTAACTCTAATATATATTTTATGACATTATTAGAAAGATGCAAGTGTAATATTTTGCAGTCTCAAGAAACAGAGTGCCATTTCAGAATTAACACTAAAGCCAACACTAGAACCGTCCGAATATTTCGTCACATAAAAGTAACAAGACTATCCCGATTTTATACGATCTTTTTAACCTTGAACAAAGGATTTTAGTAATTTCCATAGAAGTGTTTTGCCATAGACGTTTCCAGATTTGGAACGAAAAAAAAAACAGAATGTCCCATTTCCCGTGGAACCGCCCTTCAACTTAACAAATTTCGGAATAAAAATAAAAGAAGATTAAAAATGCAGAACGCTCCATCCAAACGTCGCCGTATTTACCTATGTCGGACGACTTTCTATTTTTCAAAAAGTCCCAGGTATGGTCAAAGAATCGAGGGAAACGTTTCCCTTGTTCCTCTGTCGGGCAGTGCATTCTGGTCCCCGAGGAAGGAGCAACGGATTCATCGGGGACCGCGTTAAGCCCGGTCTCGTCGGCTCTCGACGTCCGGCAAACGCGCATAAAGGCTTGTCCCCGGTGTGCGTGGACGAAAGAGGCGGGCCTCGCATAGAAAAGGCGTACATATCCATGCCGGCCGGCACGGGGAACACGCGTAATCCCTTTTGTCTCTGCGGATGTTCCGCTGACGTTCCCCGGCCCCTCCGCTGCCCCCCGGAAACTCGTACACGGGACTTTAAATGGTAATTTCGAGGGGGCCGAGCGAATGGCAGCGTCGCGGGGACCTGTATAATTGAGCATGTCAGCTCTGAAACGGTCCGCGGCAGGATCATGGCCGCTGCTTTCTTAAATAATTGCCGGACGGGTGTCGCACGGTCTGCTGGACGACTTGATGGCTGCTCGGGGACACTATAATTTGATAAAGCATTTATGCACCCCCGGTTTTAAATACTCCTTCAACCTAGACTAGCAGTGGATCGAGGTAATGCACGTTTCAGAAATTTGTTGAGCGTAGAAACGACGCGATGTATTAGAAATATTGACAATTTACCACTTTTGTATTTCAAGATAAATGTCCTTTTGTCATTTTCATAATAATGTAAAATATACTTGTATTCAAATATTGATTCCATCGTTTCATACGAATATGTCTTTATAATATCAACAACTTTGAAATAGGATAATATGAAACTAGTTACAGTAACCGGTTTGGTAGGTTCGATTAATAACTTTGCATAAATACTGGTGGCAGGCGAAATTTTTTCACGACAACTGGAACTTCAGTGCCTAAAGACTCGAATATTTTCGGGAAAATATGAAATATATTCGAATCAGATGAAATAGTTTTTTTTTTAAAGTTGATTTAAAGTGGATAGGTTGCTATCACATTACGCAAACGTTTCACTGTCCAATTTTTTCTTTTTGCGTAAACTGCTCAATCTAAATAAAATTTGCATAATATTCTACCATCTTCCTACTATTCTATTTGTACCTTTGGTAAAAATTTTCGGACGTCATTTTACAAATTTAGAATTGAAAGAAAGCTTCCCTTCATCAATTAAAAGACTACTCGTGGTAAAAATAAAATAAAAATGTTATTAAACCTTATTAATTTATACGTTTCCTTGCATTCTAAGAATAAATACACAAACATTCGCAGTCTAATAATGAATAATATTATTAATGTTTTCTCGCAGTGCATATTGTATCTATTTTCCGATGAAATATCAACAAAGAGAACCGAAGTTTCCCTTCAGCCTTCATAATGCAAGAACAGGTTATACTGTACAAAGTCTTTCTAAAATTCATGTTCAACCTCCAAGCTCCTAAGTGCATAAACCGGAGCAGTTGCCGAGTAATCTGCGAGGACACCAGTAAAACAGCCATATGGCAAGCGAGGGTTCATAGTGCAAGCAATCGAACCCGCATTTCTTGCAGACGCAGGCGAAATCGCGTCCTGCAGTGCGCTCGGAGGACCGAAGCGGGAAGATTAGCCTCTCGCTGACGTCCTCGTGCGTTCACGCATGAAACTCCTCTTTCTCCCAGATAGGGGAGCCGTCATATCCCTGTTACAGTTGTCCCTTGACTCGTGACTCCCCTATTCGCTCCCTATTGACGCTCGATGACGAACGCTTCTTACGAGAACACCGAGTCTCACTCTACCCGCTATCCCCCTAACCATCGAGAGCACGCTCATTGTCGGTAGCTACGAGCCCGCGAGCAGAGACCGGTGGAAATATCTCAGAGATTCCTTCGAGCTTTGTTTGCGGCAACTGGGAAATAAGTGGAGAGGTCGTGGAATTATCGGGGAAAATGAGACGCCGTGTTTCGTGTAATTGGAACTGGACACTTGTGCACTCGTAGTGACGAGTGAATGCTTTCTTGGATAGTTTAATTTCCTTGTAAGACATTTTCCACTAGTATCGTAATTAGACTGTGCACTTTTATGCAACATTGAAATCGCACGCGTTCGTCGCAAGAACCGAAACCGCTTGGGAAATTGTCTATCTCTTAAATTATTTCTATAGGTCGAAAGTAATTCATTTAAATCACAGCCGCTCATTTTTATCATAAAATCCATAAAATCCTCAATCTACTTATAGTAATGTAAAGGTACTAGCAGTTCGTTATAAATCTTTCTTATCTAACTGTCGAGGACAAACGAAATACATAATATAATATAATAAATATTCTATTATATTTTAGCGTGTTCGAAGATATATCAGTCTTTCGCTTTCCCTAAAACAATTATTTCTAAATATAAAGTTAACTCTATTACGTTAGTACTTTTTTTCATGTCGTTACATTTTTATAGTGTTCGTAAAAATTAAAATTGATGCCCCGAAAATGAAAATCTCTGATAACAAAACTTGGATTGTTTTAGCAATTTTTTAAAGCTACCGAGACGCATAAAGATCTGAAGTCAATCGTATCGTCGAAGGATACCGCAGTAGATTTGAAAGTTTCCCAGAATTCTCCTAGCCGGCAGTTTCATTCCCTTTCGACTGTTTGTGCGGAGAAGCGTCGTATCTCGTGAAGAATTCATCGGCAAACATCATGAATTTTTGACGGGGAGGAGGCGCAACCGTGAACACCACCAGTAAATCAGCGGAGTTTCGAAACAAAAGCTGCTTCGCGGCGCTCCCGCTGGCGAGTAGAATACCAAATAACCGAATACTAGTAACCGAATATCTCGCGTCGTTTACAGCTTCTTCTTGTTTCCGCAACCAACTTGTTTCTGATGGAAGGCAAAAATTTCAACGCTACTTTGCCAGTCAACAACCACAAACGTATATACTTTCTACTACAAGCATCATGAAACCCAGCAATCCTCAAAAATTTGCCCAGAACATGAAAAGATGCCGGAATACATAACAGAAAGTTTTTTCTTTCCAAGTCATCAGGTTGAACCGTGGAAAAATTCCAAAAATTACCCACTTTCCTTAAACGTTGCAGAAAAATATCAAGGAAACATGAGATGGAAGGATCTCATCATAGTTACAAGACGAGTCCTCGCAATCGCCTCTACCGCAAACGCCATAAAATCCAGCAACCCCCAAAAATTCACCCGGTATACTGAAAGATGCCGGAATACGTAAGAAAAAGTTGTTTCGTTCCAAGTCATCAGGTTCCGCCGTGACAAAATCCTAAAAATGACGCTATTTCCCGAAACGTTGCAAGAAATGTCAAAGAAACGCGAGAAGAAGGAATCTCGTTATTGGTACGAGACGAGTGCTCGCGATTGATCCTTACCATAGACAACGTGAAACCCAGCAACACCCAAACCTTCGTCCGGTGTACTAAAAAACATTGAAGTATATAGCAAAAAGTCTTTTCGTTCCACGTTATCAGCTTCCGACGTGGCGAAATCGTAAGCATACTATTTTTATCGATAAGTCGGTCAACGCGTTCTACCATAAACACTGTCAAACCCAGCAACACGTAACAAAAAGTTTTTTCGTTCCAAGTCATAAGGTATCGGCGTGGCTGAATCCTAAAAATGACCCAGTTTCCCTAAACGTTGCAGAAGAATGTCAAGGAAATGCGAGAGGAAAGGATCTCGTCGCTGGTACGTAGCGAGTCCTCGCTAGCGCGACATTGCCTGAAAAACGACGGCTAAATGTGTCCGGTAACGAGGGTAGAATTCCACCGGTCTTACGTAATTACTCATGTTCGAGGCTGGCGAAGGCCGAGCCGGAACCTGCCGCTCGCAGACCCTAACAACACGCTGCGACATTTCCATCCTCGGTAGCCTCGATCTGAAAGAAAGACTGGAGAGATATCCAGCGGGATAGGAGCTGCATCCTCTCGCGGAGAGGTCGTTTTTGTTGCAGCCACTCGGTAGCAAGCAGCCAGCGCCCGTTTGCCGAGGAGCATTCGCGAGAATGAGGCACGGGAACGGGCCAAATTGACTTTAATCGCCGAGGAAGGAGGACCGGAGGCTCTCTCGCTACGGAACGTCTTTCGAGGACCCACTCTCCTTCTTCTCTCCCTCCTGCTCAACCCTCCTTTTACTCTGTTCAACTCTGTATTTCTTTCGATGTAACGATTCGCGACGGAAACGCGATGGCCGAGTTACCTCGCCTCCCAGACACTGTAATTTCTGCACACTGAAATAGAAGGATGCATTTTATTCGGAGGATCCCCAATCCGCGACTCTTTTCAATTGACAAGGCGGTTCGGTGCATGGTTTTTGTCCGGAAATTCGGTACAAGTGTCCTCTCGAAGATGATTCTTTGGCTCCGTATTGTGTTTCGAAGCTACGCCGATGTTTTATCATCGGAATTAGGGTAAGGTTCGTCTGAGAGAGAGGATCGAGTTTTATTCTCTTCATGTTCGTTTCGTATCGGTTTGATGCAATCGTTATGGAGTGGAACTCGTTATTATTAGACTACGGATATTATAGTACAGATCTTACTTAACTAAAGGTCTCACGTTGTTCTCACCTAGTCAGAGAATGAGTTAAACAAATTAATAATTTTCGAATTTCAATCTCCTTAACCTAATTTAAACCTGAAACTAATTTCATCAAAATTTTGTGGAATTTTCGAACAACGAACTAGCGTTTTAATTGCATTTATAAATCAGTAATATGAAACTTGAACGAGTACGTCAGTAAATTGATTTTTAACGACCTATACCCGTCTGTAGTTTAGCAGATCCAAATGGGTTAAACTTTGTAATAACGTTTAAATCCAGCAGCCGATTGCGAGTGAGGATTACGTATCGAAGATAAAGATCGGAGAGCGCGTTAAAAAGCTGCTCAACAAAGGCACCCCGGGGGTGTTATACTTCTTGGGAGACGTTGAAGGGGACTCTTCTGCAATGCGCCATCCGAAGCACGTTTTACGTTTCCATGATAAAAAGAGCGCCGGTTTACAGCATTGAATGGGGAAATAACCGAGAAGGGAATCGCCGGCGCGAAGATACTCGCCTCTGAATGTCCGTAATTTACGTTCCGACGATCGATCGGGAGAGCTCTTTTGCGTATCTTCCAATATATTGAGCCCCCCTGCCGTCACCATCGTCGTCGTTGTCGTTGTCGTTGTCGACGTCGTCCTCGACTACCGTCGTGAATGCGCCGTGCCAGTGTCGGCCGAGAACTTCCTAAGTCCTTCAAGAAGTTCGCCGGGCGTATTCAGAAGCCCGGTTCCCCGTGTCACAGGTCAATACAATTTACATAACTTCGGAGGGAGAATGATGTTTATGAAAGGCGAAGGTTACACGGACGCCGCCATTTTGCCCTCCGAGCGTGAAAGGACGCGGAGCTCGACAAGAATGGACGGCGAACTACGTTTCCCGACGATTCTATTCGAATCGGCCGAGTTTCCCTGCTTCTGGCAAACATTTCACAACCGTTTTCTGTAAACTAACTTTTCTCTATGATCGCGTTCTTTTATTTCTTTCCAAATATACGAGTCTAAGACTTCTTGCACTTTGTTTCAATGAAACATTTGGTTTGTTTTATGAGAACTTTTCGGTGAATTTTATCGACACAGTACGAATCGAATAGGAAATCGTTTATCTTAGATGACTATTATTGATTTTACGTTCGACGTTGAATTGTTACAATTTTGCAATTCAAATTCTTGGATTTTAATTTCGCTGACGGTGAATCGTGATTGTATAAAATACTGTTAGAAATTAATTGCGTCCGAACTTTAATGAAAACTTCGTACACTTCCATTCTACATCATCTAATTTTCATGTTCATGTAGTTCTTTTTTCAGGGATCGAGATTCACTTGACAAAATTCATAATAAGTCAATAGGTACGTACTTCCAGAAGTCAAGTTCAGAATCGTTTGCTCAATTATTACACCAACGAGGCAATCTTGTCCCCATAGCTATGTTTATATACACGTATTGATCTTTTAAGGAACCATTCTATTTATAAAACGTTGGTAGCTTAATTAAAAAATGTTTCTCACTTTTCTAAAAAATTTAGGAAGCTCTGCGCTCATGTAAATACACGCTTTCCGGCCGTTCGCAGAATTTCCACAAGCCTCGATATTTTTCAGAAAATTTTGCAACGTGCTGAAAAAAAGTGATATTTTTTCCCTGTGACAAAGTTTAGACGTCTCCATCTATTTTTCAAAAATTCACCATCAGTTCAAAGAGCGATCTTCGTGCTTCCACACAGTTCGATCGTTTCTATTTGTTCGCGGAATATTCAGGTGAAAAAGCGACGTCGGTTGACCGCAAAATTCCCCTCGTCTGACCAATGACGACTGATACTACTGGGTTTCGGTGGCCACACGGCAAGCGGGCGCATTACTTATTTCCCAGCAGACCGAAACAACAAATGGATGTTTCGTCGACGGGAAGGAGGGGTCGAACGGAGTCACGAGACTGCAATTTACTCATACAGCACCGTGTACTTAGGACCTCGGCTCGTCCCATCGCGCTAATCGCTGAACTTCGAACGTCTACAAGCCAGGACTGCAGCGAACTACCCTAAGTTCTACTGTTCGTCCCGGCGCGAACCGCGTCACTGCAACGAACCTGACTGTTTCAGGTAAGAAGTCTGCTTGACTAGCAGCCGAATTGGATACATTAGTACCGGCAGCGCACCGCTGTTTCGCATTAGAGCCGGTGCAACGGGAACTCGCAGCGAAATTTCCTCGTAGGTTTTGTACTTCGAACGTAGAAACGTTCGAACGACTCGAGAGGATTGAACAGTGTAGAATTGGTAGCTTGATCGAGAACCAACATTTTTTATTGAACAGAACTTGCATTATCAAGAATTTGAACAATTTACAATTTTTATCTCCAAGTTGTACAGTTGTGCTCCTAAAACAAGTTACTTCGGGAACATATAACACAATGTGAAAACTGCGACAGCCATTTTTCACGCGGTATTTTTATAACACGATTTTTCCTGACACACCTCCTGTTGGTAACAGAAATGATTCCATCGCGTTACGGTTTCCCTTGGCATATAATTTCTACATTTTAGTTTTATAAAAATGTTCGATATTTCTCTTTGTTGCGTGAAATCATTAAAAATACTTCAAATACATTTTTTAGATTTCTGTTGTTTTGAAATTTCTCTCAGTATATGACAGAACTCTCGGTTTCGATATTACACGGAACGCGTTTCCTTGATTCGTAATCTTTCTAGGTTTCTTTTTTTCACACAATTTTGATATGACATGACACTCCGAGAACACGGTTTCGGCATAACACGAGAAGCATTTTAGTTCTAGGTATCTTCTAACGCGTTATAGGAGGGTCGACTGTATAATCTTTATGGAAAAATGCTTCGAATGCTCGGCGAATTTGTTGTTGGCAGTTGAAACGCGGAGCAGAACCGTTTGAAGGAAAACGTAGTTGAATTTGAAGATCTGTGTCCATACATCGATCGCGTTGCTGGTGGGCAGAAATGTGTCCATGCGGAACGGAATTTAAAAAATGAACAGCTTCTATCGAGGGCTGCTGGAACCTATCGGAATTCGAAGCACCGTCCAGGGACCGTCGATGTGTGTCTCTCCATGATTTTTCCGAGTATTTTTCTACAGATGGTGTTTCCGTTCTATATTTGTATAGACGACGAACTTTCCATCGTCTTCGAGCTGAATTATTTGCTTCTTCAGTCGGTTGACATTTACGACTTCCGCCTTGTTGTCTGCAACGTATATTCGAGAAAAATGATCCTCGCACATCTTGCCATTGTACTTTGTTTTTATTAAAAATATATATATTCGTTGCAACGAATTTGAAGATTACAGAGAATAGGATAATTTCCTGAAAATTTTAACCACAAAGAGAATAGCTCCGATTCGATAACTCTAAGCTTCGGGAAACGCGACAGCAGAAGAGTCGTTGATCCACGAGGAAGGTATCTCGACTATTTGCCGATTTTTTCGCGGACGTTAATCGTTCGTGGAACAGTTCAAACAGCCGTCGGATATTTATGAAGCTCCGGGAGCCACTTCAGCCGGGACGCCCGTTCAAATTCTAATATTTTCCGAGGCAGACGCGAAACAAATCTGAATACTCGGTGTTACGTTAACGGATCTCGGTCTGTTTGCCGAAGGATAAGGCCGGAGCAAGGATATTGAGTGTTTCAACCCCGGCAAGATTAAACGTTGAAATTGAAATGCGCTGCTCGCCTTCGGTCGATCCTCCGCGAGCTTTCGCACCGTTCCCCGTCCCCGTTACCGTCCCCTTACCACGCCCCCTTTGTCGCCGGTCGTCTTTCCTCTTCTTTGTGCCGTCTTCAAGCTACCTCGCTCTTTAAATATATCCAGTTCTTTGCATTGCCCGCATATATTGTACTTCGGGACCTTTCAACCAGGAACAACGTCGCTACATCGACGTTCGAGGATGTCGTTCAATGCACAAGCTCGCGGACTACCGGCACGCCGTTCGCGTTCAAACGTTACACAATTATATTCAAACCCGGCCCCCATTGATCGAATTTCCGCTCTATCATTCTTGAACTCTCGGAAATTTGAGATTAACATAAATTCTCACGCGTCTCGAATAGAAATACACCGCTATTTTTAACATGTCTAGCGCCGCGTCACCCAAATATGGGTGACGCTAATTTTTAAACAATTTTGAAAATTCATTTTCATTTTAACATATCCAAACAAACTGAATTTGACTAGGATGTTTCGGATGCGAAAGAGTTCTAATGCCATCCCCTATTATCAATTTTAACTTACTAATTTCGCTTTAATTAATTAAGTTGCTTTGATTTTGTGAAAATTTTGGTGCTCGATTGTCGGCGCTGAACGTGTTAAAACAGTTCGTTGGGAAGATCAGGTTCAGTTAGTTAATTTTTCCGGCTGTTACTGAACCACTGCCAGAAGTATTAGTTTTCTGGTTGACTTGCATTTAATTTGCAAAAGGAGCGAAATATGTTAAATAGCGAAGACGAAGAAGTTGATGGGAGGATCCAAACAAGTTGGTAAGTGAAATTACACAAAGTGAATAGTGCTACTAAATCTCTGTTTGGCTTCTGCGAAACTGTGAAGTAAGATTGCGTATAATTGGTAGGGAAACAAGTTTGTGTAAAGGCCTTAATAATTTGATGCATAAATACTAAACTCTTTGAAGAAAACAAAATTTTGTTTTGATAGATTCGTGAGCATGGCTGCGAGTAAACAATGGGAGGAGCGAAAAAGAAGTAGCGAGGTGTGAACAGCCGTAGCACGAACATGTAATGTCAACAATTGTGATCTAGTTATTGTACACACTTTCAGAAGAGTATATTATCAATTGAAACGTGTATAGGCCTTAATGACAGACCAATGACGATCAATCTGGAATGGTAGACGGAGTCAGTCCCGCCCATTGCTCCGCCCTGTTGGCCCCAGCTCTCTCCGGAGCTTGGTTAAGCTGTACAATCATACACCCTAAAGAACATAAATAGCTAACTGAAACGCACAAAGATAATACTTAAAGAACCATATTTCCCATTTGGAAGAAAATTATGAATTTATGTTTTCGAGGTAGTTGCTGTACAAATTGGTTCTCTTCAATTTCGATTCGCCGACGTTTTCGCAAACACTGACGCATCGGGATTGAGAGTTTCCGCGCAGCTGCGACTGTACAAATTAAGCACGACGCGAAATAATATTCGGTGTTCGAGTTGCTGCGACGCCGTGGCTCGTGCAATTTATTAAATGAACAATATTACATATGGCCTTGGTGTGCACGGCGCTCGTTACGCGCGAACATTTCGCAGAGCGAGGAACGCTGAACGATCGAGCGATTCCGCAGGAAAATCCGCTAACAAAGCCGCGTCGCGAGTGCATTTCTCGACAAATCGAATATTTATGCAAATAGAGACGCCTACGAGCCAACTTCCAAGAGCTGAAATCGAACGGAGATTTGTCCGCGAATTCCGCCAACTTCCAAATAAAATAGAAACTTCATTAAACTTCGCGGAAATGTCTTGTCTCGGTCTTATGCAATTGTGAGTTCCGCGATTCCATGAAATGCGCATTTTATTGACGACCATTGGTGGCCAGCAATATAATAATTAATCGTTGCGACAAAGCCAAACAATCTGCATTACTTGTAAAGCTTTGCGCGTTAATAACGTTGTAATATAGATTGACGAATCTCGGCAAGACAAATACGCGAAACTCGATACAACGTAATTGAATAATTGTATGCAATGCAATACCGCGTAATCATATATGTCGTACAATATGAAAATAGCTCGCCAATCAACGGGTCGATAATGCAATGACACTAACAATAATTTCATAATATACCGTGGATAATATGTACATTGAATTATATCATTGAAAGACGTATCTGCGAACGACTGAATTCGAGGTTGCAGCATTCGCGCGCGCAGGTGTTAAGCTTCTCAGATTGAAAATTTGCAGATCTGCGCATCATCGTTTGACTTTCGGAAGCTATGCTCCGGCGGTGATTAACAGATACGTATCTATATTTAGCTCGATGATCGATTGGCGTACACCTTATTGAATTACATAGCCGTTACGGCCGACGCAAATCCCCTTATTCAACGCGGGCGTGCTTTCAGTGTCCTAATAGTCGCCGAGTAAACGCTGTAAGAGGATGAATTTCATCCTCTTATCGGCCAGTTTGAGCTGATTACCGGCCAAAACGGTACACATCGTAAAGGTAAAAGCTCGTCGACCGGACGGCCGAACCAATTTATTAAAGTTTCAACCCCCCCCCCCCCCCGCGCAGTTTCCGTTTCACGATTCACGATCTCCCGTACCGAACATCTCCATTTCGAACAACAAAAACTAACCAGGAAGCTAATTTGCCCACCTCGTATCGGATCGGATCGAATTAATACGATTACGTTTCGTTGCTTCGGCTTCCATGGAAGTAATAGGCACATTCATATCCCGTAGTGCCCATTATGCTTTGAATGACTATGTATTTACCCTTCATGCATGTTTCGAGTGGAATGGAATCATGCATCGGTTTTTGTAAATGAATTGTTTTGAATTGACCGAAGTAATTATTGTCATTATTCTTGAATGCCCGACACTCTATTGACGATACAATCTATTATACTTCAATTTATGCAAGTTTATGTAATGCATGGTCCAAAAATACAGAAATTGAAGTACGCGTGGGTGTAAATTTCGCAGGAGGATGAATACACATGCAAAAGAATGATTACGACGAGAGCGATCGATCGACGAACAAGTGGAACCGAGAGCTTATAAATAAACAGAACGGACCCGATTGCCCACAACGAATATATACAGAGTATTTTCCATTTTCTATCGTTCTGATGCCAAACATTTATTCTCATTTTTAAGGGAAGCCTTTTGTGATATATCTGACCTTTCATGGCTGGATGTGATAGCACATGGGAATTAATTCTCTTTGAATCCAGCCGATTCATTCCATTATCTGAGAACTAAGTGTTTCGCTCTATGGTTGCCCCGTTGAAGTCGGCACAGCGTTCAACTGGCCATTCTGGCCTTGTCACACGTATGTCGTCTACTTGACGTTCCGTCCACTTACAATGTGCCCGTGGTACCGCGTATTCCGGCACTTTGATCGCACTCACAGCCGAGCGCAATGTAACCGAATTATCGTTCGCAACCGCTCGGCCGTAACTTCCTTGAAACCGAGCTATTTTCTACCCTTAACCAAGCATAATTAGTCCACCCGGCTCCCTTTCACGGACTAAACCCTGCATCTGCGGATCGCGAAACATCTAACATCGATAATTAATCGATACCACGTTGTTCCCCACTGTTTCTCGCGTTTCACCCAACTCACAGCAATTTATTCCGACTAACCACGCACACGACGTTAAAACTTTTATACAATTGTGAACAAAAATTCGTGGACAGAGCTTTTAAGAGTTATTGCGATGTGGAGGAGTTGATCTTGAAGTCAGTAGTGATTTCAGTAAGGCATACAATTTTTGAACGCTCGTAGAGACGTTTAAGTTTGTAGAATCGTTGGAAAAGCTATCTTGGATAGCTTGTCTTTGAAACGATGCCAAATTGTTCATGTGATTTTGTATTTTTTGATACATTTTGCCTTTAGAACGCTGTGATATACGATTGATTGATGCATCCAAGTTGAAACTTAGATATTTCCGACTACTACTATCTCTACATACATGGCAACCAGCAACAATGTATCTCTTTCAAAACAAGAGTAGAATAATGTCAAACTCGACTGCTTCATTCGATGCACTTTAACAACTTAATAAGAAATAATATGGAGATACATAGGTAACGATTTCAATAAAAATTGTTGTGAAACGTATTCATAAATTTCATACATTTTAGAATAATTATACAAAACTCGCTGGGAAGCATCTGAACACGGTGTGATCGATAAAACGCTTATAAAATAGATTGACGTAACTACAAGGTTTATCAAACAAAAAATAATGAGAGTTTGTAACTACATGTACTCCAGAAATAATCAACCGAATTTTTAGAGTATCTACTAAATGCTACTTTATAAAATACCAAGGTTGCACTTATTGAAAACATCTATACAATTTCTACAATTACAAAATAAAACCTCAGGAACCAGTCACATAACGAACAGCGAACATATTTATTTATCACGAAAATAAATGATCCAGTCCGACTTGCCTCGCAAATGCCGACACTCAAGAATCATTTTCGCTCACAGTAAATTTAGCATCGCAGAAAGTGCATGAAAAATAAATGGCCGCACGTGTAGGCTAGTCGATTAGCTTCTGGTTTGCAGCGTCTGCGGAGTGATCAGCCAGTCAAAGATCGCACCTAGACGCGAATGCGCGAGTACTCGAAGCGTCGCAATGTGTGCTCCAGCTGCTGGAACAGCGGACCAGGTCGCAACGTAACCGGGTACGCGTTTAATAGCGCGGTCCCGCTGATCCTCGTTCCGGTTACAGCGGTTTCCATTGTTTTCCTTGGGCGCGGCGAGCCTCGGCCGCACGCTACACCCACGTTACACGCTCGCCGACACGCGCGTGCACGCGCGATTTCCTCGAGCTGCTCTCGTCGGGACGCTCGGCTAGCCAACCAGATAGCTGGCCGGGAACCCTATCAAACCCGGCTTAAGCTAATTTGCAATTTACGCGTTGTACGGCTTGACCGGGAAAGAGAAACAGACTGGAGAGGAAAAGAGACAGCGACAGGGAGAAAGAGAGAGAACTGGCCACGGCCGATTCGACGGGAAGAGCGATCGTCGCCGGCTGAGTTTCATCCGGTTATCGCGTCCAGTCCTCCTCCAGCAGCTCCTGGAAAATTGAAATAGCCCGCCGCCGCGGCCCGTAAGAAGATTTCGCCAATTAGAACGGCCGAATAATCTCGTAATCGCGTTCGAGCAAATTGCTGCGCGGCCCGCCCCTCCTTTCTTTTCCTTTTCGCCTTTTTCCGGCCCGTTCTGCTTCAGTCTGCTCCGCACCACGCGGATTAGCCCCGTTCCAGAGCGCAAATCTGATTTCGGTGGAGACCTTCGCCCGCAGGGCGATTCTGCCCCCGAAAAACGAGACAGGTCTCGTCTGGTGACGAATTTTCTGCGCTAGAAACTTTAGCTATCCTCGGAAAATGGGATTGGACATTTAGAGATGAGGGAAACTACCCCAGCAGACGACATTCGATCGGGATGCTTGATTAAGTCTCTGTATGCCGTGCAGGAGTCACTGGTGAATCTCCGTTTCGAAATTAAATAGTTTTTGAAGCTCAGTACGCATCAGCGAAATAACGGGGTGAGTTAGGGTATGTTTATGACAGTGCTGCTTCGAACGGAAAAAGCGAAAATAATCATTATTCTTCTCCAGGATTACTGACATTTGGGAAACTTTAAATGATCGAAGTTGAACTAGCGCAACTTTATTGTTTGGAATGAGATCAAGTTCAGTATACAGTAGTAACTTCCTGAATGTCGCGGGGACGGAATTCAAAGTGTATTTCTAGCGTAGACAAGACACGATTCTCCGAGTCTCACAGCTCGCCTTTATAGTTGTGGCATCTCGTGAGAGAGAGAGAGAGAGAGAGAGAGAACGAAACTCGAGGCGAACAAAACTACCTGAAAAGGCAAAGGCCAGCATGTCAGTGCACGTTACTATGAATACATTGTATTGCTAGAATAAAAACGATGACTTAACTGTTTTACGTCTAATTTTCTATACATGAAAATGTTTTTAATATATTGGCCAGATTCTTCCAATTAAAATGATACCAAACACGACATAGTTTAGACCATATTTGTTCATTATACGTATCAAGTAACTTATTTTATTTACGAAAAAAAACGATTCTTAACTATATATGAAATATTAAAGGGAATAAAATGAATTGCACATCAAATATTGAATAACTTAAATGTAATTATTAAATGTAATCGAAATTATATCGTGTTTGATTTTATTTTAATCAGAAATATACGTTCAAATTATATCATGTTTAGTCTCATTTTAATCAGAAGACTATCAGCAATATGTTCAAAAAATTCAGTTTTAAGATGTTAAGATTTAAAAAGTTATGTTATTGTATTATGAGTTGTTTTCCGAGAATTCGAATCGAAGGAGCGCGGCGCGTGTCGCAGCATACGTGTTTACCGACTATTTATAAATTCGAGAAAATTTTAATAACCAACTCAACGATACGACGCTTGACTCCACTCTAATTTTACATAAACTACACCACGATACAGTCTATTTCGAACAAAACTCTGAGCATGTCTCTAAAAAGTGGTCCAATAAAATGCTCACATTACAAATTACATTTTCATTTAGCACTAGAACCCGAGCCTTGAACGTGGCGTATATTGTTACGCAACAACGATAGAATTTTGATTGATTTAATGGTTCTAGTGTGAAAATAAGAAACCACAAAATCCGTGACTCGCTCAGGTGAGCAAATGAAAAAGCACTCACGCATCTGCGCCGTCCACGAATTTCCAAAATTAATAATTCCCTCGTACACGTTCAACTTCCTTGGACCCCATTAAAACAATCGAGCGCAAAATTTCATTTCCCATTGATTCTTTTAATGTTCTCGATGAGAACGCGTATTTGCTCGAGGCATTAAACATTTCCTTCGTGTAAAACTTCATTCGCTCGAGCTTTCTATTCTCGAAATTCAGTAAAAACCATCGGAACGAACTCGGCTGGGTGATATTTTCGATGAGAAATGAGAATGGAAAGCCTGATCTCGAATGAACGAAAAGGGGAAATCCCAAGCGACGTGGTTTATCCAAGATGGAGGATACGCGGGGATGGAGTGGGCCGTTTTACGACAATGAGACGCTGCATGGCGCAACGCGTTAACCTACTTGCGTGAGAGCGGATCGCGGCCGATCGCGGACCGATTGAAATTTCCGGGCCGGCGACGATAACGATCGCCGGATGCGAGGCAACGGGCTAATTGCAGCCGAAAATTCCAGTCCCGGTGCACACTGGGACAACGGTCTTGTTCTCGAGCCATGACCAGAGCTGCAGATCAAACGGTTCGAATGTCTACTTTGATCAATCGATCGATGCTCGCGATTTGGAGACGCAATCGAAAAATCACTGATTGGTTGATTGGTCTGTTTAGTTGATTGATTCGACCGAACGTCGGAAAATTTGCGACTAATTCGATCGATTTGTTAATGTTGAATTCTAATTTCATTGGAAAACGAATTCCAGCGATCGGTAATCAGTTATCCTATTAGTCAATGCTGAATGATAAATGCTGCAACCATCACGGCTCATCTGTTTATATTAACACTTTGCCGGCCGCTCATTTCTCGCATCGCCTTTACGCTGCCGCCGGCGAACTACTGAGACCGAGAGAAGCAAATCCTAAAGTTAAGCAATAAAGTATACGTTCTCTCGGCAGGAAAATTAATTTACGTCTAAATTGCATACCAGCTGTTAGCCAAAAAATCCTAAGCTCAAAAATATTAGTGCTGGGCACTTACAAGCATAATGGAAACATCGACGCTGGTCTGAGCCGATGTCACGCGTACGTGACGCCGGCCGATAACCATTGGCGAGCAAAAGTCACGCCAGCGTGACAGCGGCCGGCAAAGTGTTAATTGTGACGTTACCCCGTTTTGACCGATGGTCAAGTCGGAAAAGGAAGGCAACTCTGCGGATTTTGCAGGCCCTTAGAAAACGAATCCTGAAGTATAACTGATCACGTCGACGAGATAAGAGCAAAGGTTTGGACACGGGAATGGAAGGTCGGCCCTCTCAACAAGGGGGATACCCCGAGTGAAATGATTTATCCGAATTAGGTTCTGCGTACGCTTCCACGCCAATGATTACAAAATTGTCGGCCATGTATCGTAACCTTAACCGATGCGACACAATTCCCCGAAGAAAATCTTCGCAACGCAATCACCAAATTAAATTACGCGAAATATTTCCGTCGTTGCCAGTGAAACGCGGTCTCGGTAACGTGCGAGAAACGCCTAGTTACCAGGGAAGAGAAAGAGATGGAACGAAAAGCGTGTCGCCGTTCGACAAAACGCTACCAAGGTACATACATCACAAAAGAAAATAGCAACGAATCAACAGAAGCGACTCAGCATTCTGATTCTACTCTGTTTCGCTTTAATTTCGTCTCCGCTAAATCTCGAACCCTCTCCTGAGATGGTTAGTTACACACACATAATCTCCAAAACTTTTCGAAAACGCAAACGGTCGCGACGGTAGTTCGCTCGGCAACGACTCGTTACGAATTTTAGCGGCCTGTATATTTCTAGCCTGCGGATTGTACGTGTTTACGGCAAAAATGAATAGACGACGTACAAAATAGTAAAAATTTTTAAAGAATTGAAAGATTATATTGCATTATTTACAATTCAAAAGTGATTAAGAATTAAAATACACATGTTTGTAACTTATGTATCTTGCAATCATTAAGACAAATCTTATTTTGCGCAGAAATCTGTAGTCTACTAATGACACTACTAATTGCACAGTTTACTACATTTACGTACACAAAAAAATTTATTAATAAATCTATGACAGCAGAGAAAAGCCAAACTAAATGAATCGAGACTTTTCACAAAGATATAAACAAACGAGTATTGTATGAATAAACATTTGTACATTGCTATAAAATCGTCTGTTAAAAGGTTAGAATTGGATACGTAACACTTTACTAACGTGACTTGCTTTATGGCAACGAAAAAACTGTATTTGTGACAAAATCTCGTCAGTTTTATTAGAATATATGCTTGTATTAAAAATTTTATGAAATCATTTTGTATGAAGGAGTCTTCACAATTTCAGCAACTTAAAAATTACAAATGTGAAATCGGCCATACTGGTCGACTCGATAGGTTTAGTGTTAATCGTGAACAGCGATCAGAAGCCATGGTAGGAAATTAATTGTCAATTACGATTAATGACTAAAGTAGGAATTTAATCGTCGGTTAAATGTTCGTCCAACTCCGAGGAAAGCCGTGTCCGATCGGAACGAGGCCGCGCATAATGCGTCGTTAAGGGTGCAGCCGTGACGGTGGGCTAGGTCGAGGACGGGGTACAGGGGTGGGATTCGAGTAACAGTATAAACTTTTAATTAAACGCGGCTACGGCTGGAGGGGAGGACTGGGAAAAAAAACGGAACCCGAGAGAATGAAACTGAAACTGAACCCGCGTGGGTGGTGGCTGCCAGTGTATCTGGGACACGTCACCGGGGATCGCAGCTCCTCGAATTAGCTCGAACGACGCGTCTCCGTTCACGTGCTGATTTTCTGTTGTCGTCGGATGCATCATTTCCGAGCTTAAAGAGAGTCGTCTCGTCGACATGCGTGCTTCCTTTGATTTCTTAAACTCTTAACGAGGAAGCAAACCTCCGCCTGATGTTATAAATATTGGAGAAATAATAATTGTACGTAATTGAAATCGAAATCATTTCGCGGAATTATGTTGGAACTGACGTTCGTTAGCATCTTTCTGCTGGACCAAAATTAATTTTATAAACAAGCTCCGATTTTATGTGTACGTGATAGCTTCCTCTCTCCAGTGATTTCCTTTCATAAATAGGAACAGTTTGTTAATAATAATTATCGCACTTGAACAAAAATTAATTTGTAAATTCATGTCATTAAAATAGCGTTTTGTTTTCAGTGATTCTGTTTCATATCTGGCTTCATAAATGTGTGCAGTTTGCTAATAATTGGATTGCGGACTTTATGCATCCAAAAAGAGCAATAAATAGCTACGTACTTCCTGCATCTCGTAATTAATGAATTCAATTTTCATTTTACGTAGAGATTCGCAGGCTAATAATAATTATTCTTCCTCGGCCAAAATTCATTTTACACAGGAATCTGTAATTTATTGTCTCCAAAATTCTTTTATATTCCCAGTGATTTCGCTTGATATTTCAAAAACTGAGTTCGCAAACTAGCTGCAATTTTAAGTTCTCATGACACCTTCAATCTAAGGTGTATAACTCAGCACTGTACAATATCTGTCAAAGGTTAGCAAGAGTCTTTTTATGACCAAAACAACTCGACAAATGCTGCGATCGAATTTTCCTGGATTCCCATTTTCCATTTGGACAATAAAACTCTATAAAAATTGCCAACGTTTCTGCAGTAAACACCGATAAAACTAATCTCTGAACCGTACAGAATCGTGCTGGATCCGTCATAAACCGCATGGTCGCGTTTCCGTGCCGGATCCCGATCGCGAGAGCTTGGAAAAATCGTATAGGTGCCGCAAGCTTAGGTACCCATCAAAATCGCGTTACAGAAATCAGTGATCCAACGTCGGGGATTCAGGGATCGCGCGACAAAACCAGAATTTTATAGTCGCCGAGCGTGAACGACGCGAGTAATCTCATCTGTATCACCAAACTCGAGTGAGTTGTTTTAATAGAAATTCGAAAACTCCAATCGATCGCGGTGCGCAGGCTGAGACGAGTTACGGGCCCCATGCTGTTATTTTATGCATAGTGACATAGTTTTCCAGGTTTTTAGATCAGTGGGGCTGAACCCTCCGGCACTTTCGTCAACCTACTCATTCCCGCGTACTCGGAACGCATTCAGTTTGCGTAGAACTGCGCTGCATACGAACACACTGTACACTCGCGGTTTAACCTGCTCGATGACGAGGTCGCTAGAGGTTATAGCGTTTCGTTATAGCTGGCCATAACTTTTCGTTACGGTGGTTTAATCCCCGTTAACTTTACCTTGCGATTATCTTTGCGAATTTTTTAGACACGCTCGTGTCCATTATTTCTCCTGATTCTCTTCAATTCAATTCACATGTTGCCTACGAATAATGGATGATTATCTCCTACTTTTTTTAAGTCTTTCATTTAAATATTCAACATTTTACAATATTGATCGATAGATTTACGATCTTGATTTTGATGCAAAAAAATTGTCCTTAATTAATTGCGTAGAACGTATATTAGATGAAAATGTCTTTCTTCTTTCAATAATTGTAATAACTTGAAGATAATTTTGCAGTCTATTGATAGAGAACAATTTTAATCTATCCTTTTTAATCTTCCCTCAAAATCCGTTAAAAACTAAGTTAGGCGAGAAATAAAGCTACAGCCTGCAGTCTGGTAAAAACTAAAGAATTTTATCCCATTCTATTCAATCTATCATTCAAGATCTATGTAGAAAACAATTTCATCTTGTTCTCTTATATCTCCCACTCAAACTCTACAATTTCTGAAGTACAGCAAAGAATACGTAACTGTACCTTGTTTCTCTTACACTCGGAAACTCGCACAGGAATTACTTCGATGGCGCAACTACATCATTCAATTACGTCTGGAATGGACGAAAAAAAAATTAAACTCCCCGTAATAGAACCACTTGTAAGAACTACTGGAACCGTGCATACAACCGGAAATGTCAGTGGCGGCATTTGAAATTTCCTCGAATCTCGTTTAATTCACAGAAGCGCTCCCATACGCGGTAGTTACCTAACAGCCGTCCGCAGATCTGCAACATTTTCGCAGGTTTACGGTCCGGCTCGTAACCCGAGACCCTCTTAATCGGCTACCCTTTTGATGCGAGGTTGGCGAAGCGATAAGCTCGAAAGCAATTCGAAGGCCACGCCGTGTCTCGCCACCATCGAAAAGCAGGTCGGGGTCCCGCGGTATCTTGGACATAACGGAGAGGGCAATTTTTCCCGGTTTCCTGCAAATTCGAGCCCCGCGCGTCGTTAGTATGGCTTTTACTGCGGGATCAGCCGTTCTTCGGGCGATTTCATTTTTTTCCCTCCTTTTACCCTTTCGAGACCGTAAAAGTGCGGCCCTTATCGGCCCGCGTTTCTGCTCGCACCGGAAACGGACTGCGACGGCTAAGTGGCCCTTGATATCCGCGCAAGGTAGATTAGCCGCACTCGTCTCCGCTCTGTAAACCCCAATAAGAATGGAATTGCGGTCTAGCAACATGCGACTCGCAGGCGCATCCGGTTTTTCCGCGATATCGAGTTGCAAATGTTGTTTCACTTGCCGGCCTGATTATCCGTATCGCTGATAACGAAACGCCAAATGAAAAGATTCGGTAGAACAACGCCTTTTTGCTGAAATATTCATGACGTCGAGTTTATTGCGTAAGGATTATGGAAGTCTTTACACGAATGGACAATTTTATAGTAAGATGGATCTTTCATTTTTTATTTACTTCAGAATGCACGTACCTCTGATTTCTGCAGAATATTTGTACAGAAATTGTGAATTGATTTGTATCATCTCTTAGATTTTCTTAGATATATTATGATTTTTTATTGATATATACCATGCTATACAATGATTTTTTATTAAACTGAGTATTTCATGCATTTCCGCAAATATGAAGAAATGTTCTATTTAGCTCCTGTACCTTACAGATAATGCAGAAAGGACTGAGTACTCTGAAACACATCAAGACGCAATTCTGGCCCTCACACTTTCGACAACATTTTCTGTACATCGAGAGCTGCACGCAGATGAGTAAAATTGTGGGATGCTTTCAGCAACGACGGCTACACTTTCCATTTACCGTAGAAAGTTGGTCGTTGAGCTTAAACGCATGGATAACTCGCGGAACACAAGAGGTTTTCGCTAGTTTGCAGCGCGACCGCGGCCTCTATGCGCCGACAAGTTTTATAGGCCATAAGAACGGGCAGAGTACTCCACGTACACGCATCTGCATTAACGTTCGCATATTAACAGCCTGTTTGCTTTACAAGCCACCACCGGAACACCAAGTTTCTTGCTGCTGCAACCTGCCTGGTCTGTTAGACGCCAAGGAATTTGGGAAAACTATTCCAGAGACATCTGTTTCCCTTTTCCGATTCTGAGGAATACCAGAACAAAGAACGAATTTATGAAATTATTTTAAAGTATTCTTCACGTTCAAAATAAATTATGAAAGTTTCCAATAGGGCGGTCGGTAAGTTCGTATGGTTTCAATTTCGATTTAAATTTCCCGCACAATAATTGTCTAACAATTATGTCTCGTACGTCATTTGATAGCCTTAGTTTTCTCCTGTTGTGCGATTGTTTACTTTCTCATTCTGTGCGAATAATACAGTGACTAATTTTATGGAAACTATGGAACGCCAATTTAACAAGAACGAACGTCCCCGACATGTTATACTGTGCAATTAAATCATAAATGTTCATTCTTGTCTTCACACTCAGTAATTTTCAACGAATTAATAACTGTATTACGAATTTAATCGCGCAGCAAAACATATCGGAGATGTTCATTCTCGTTAACTTGACGCTTCATAATTTTCAAAAAATGAATCGCTTTATCAAGTGATGCTTAAGGATTAAGAGATGCTAGATAAATACAGTACAGCGGCCATCGTCTGAAGTAATCAGAAGAACATACACGTACTAAATGAAACAGGAACAGATTCTTAAAATAAACATTGTTCCGCACAGACCGCCTTACACTGAGCTATCTAACAACGAATTCAGAGATCGGAGTAAAGCTGAGCAGAAGATTAAACATTTTAAGTAACTTCTGTATTCAGCACATAAAGCAATGAACATAGTGATTACTCTATCAACATCTCTGGGTCGTAAAATTGAAATGAAATTCGTTTTATACGAGCTGGCAGAAAATTAGCTCTCAAGAAGGAGCGAAGAATCGCGTGATCCACGTGTGATGCAAGAGCGAGCATGTTAAAACGGAACGAGACAGGTCCTAGATCAGTATAATCTTCAGCTTCGTTAGCGTCTAGGTCTCCAGACGGACTTTTCATCTCTAGTTGGTCTACTCTGCTAAAAAGTTTACGACGATCTGCGGGGGCAGGGAACGGGACTGTCGGAATTTTATTGAGTTTCACTACTCGGGGATCGTATAAACCGGGTTTCTCCCGGTGTCTAGCACGCCGAGTCCCGTGCCGAGCGTTCCCATATCGATATATCTCACGGCGAGATTATTTCTGACCCGGTTTACCGTAAATAACGGTCTTTTAATGCGCCACGAGCCTCGTTTTTCTTGTCAGTCGTTCCCGGAAACTAGTCGCAGCTCCGGCAGATTCGCCGGACGAAATACCCAGTTCCGGTGATGAAACTTTCTTTTATGATCCCAGCGAAGCCTCAAGGAGACTCGATCCACCTGTTCTGGCACCTGAATGAGAGAAAACTTCGCCGAGAGAAGATCCGCTTTGAGATCTAACGTGAGCAGTTTTCATGGACCCTGGCGATGACTGCTTAGTGAACGTTTCGGTAATTCTCACTCTGACAGAATTGCTTGTTTAATATTAATTTTTGCGTTAATGGGTTGTAATATGCGAAATGCGAAAGGCAAGTTTGGTTTGATTATATTAATCACTTTGATTCTAACTTTTATGGTCATTGAATACTCGACTTGTACGGACGCAGAATGACGAAGACAAAGGAATCGTTATATCCCACTGTAGAGGCAATAGCAAATTCTTTTCGAATTTTATACTTTCTATCTTAACCTGAATTATTCGAACTAGCCAATAAAAATTCCTGGTTTCCACAATAAATATTGATCAAGGTTCCACAGTTATGATTACAAAATTCGAGTTATTTATAATTTCACAAGTTTCTCGCTGTCACTGTAACACTGAATAATAAAAATTTGCGTTGAACACCAAGTTATAGGTACTCCTAATTTCTTGATCAGGAACTGTACTAAATGACAGTATATTCTAAAATTTTTTCAGAGTCTCGACTGTGTTATACTACATATTATTACCAAGATTATCAAGCTCCGTTGTAACTCCACAAACCTGCAATTCAGGAACGCGGCAGCTGGTCGACTCTCAAAAACAGGTAATTAGTGTGCCGGGGCTCAATAATTCCAGCTTGTTCGTCTCTGAACAAGAATGGACCGCAGTGTGTTCCTCGTAAATTTGTCAGACTCCGAGGATCCCTCCTTCGGTATTCCAGACATGCCAGAGCAGCATGAGCGAACAGAGTCGCGTGGCGAGTTCGGCTGGCGTGTAACGATAAATCTCTTTCCGAACTTATTAGACCACGAACAGCCGCGGCGAGGTATTAAAGAATCGTCCATTCTCATTTCCGGCTGCTCTCGACGCCGCCGAGATTGCTCTGTGACGTAGCTATCCCCTCGGGCGCCTACTTTGCTCTTTCGTCGCGCGCCCTGCTGATTTCTTTCTTTTTCTCCCCCACCCCCCCCCCCAACCCGCTCCACCCTCCTCGCCCTCTGTCTCTCTTGTCGATACGTTACGGCGTCGAACCGCTATCATCGGACTATTTCCCTCGGAATATCCCCTCCCACTCTTCGCAACCCTGTTTCATCCCTTTTGCCGCGTCGCTCGCCTCGTCAATTATTAAACGCGCTCTGCTCGAGCGGTCGACGCGTACTCAAAGAGACGGAAGAACTGATTGGCCGCACGATATTCGCGAATTTGCGAATCCTTTGGTGTAACACGTACCGAGCATGAGTTATGGATAGGCAGATTTTATCTTTTCTGCAAGGCTGATGCAATTTGCTTCATCCCGGATTATTTTTAGCGGTTGTGCAATAATTAGTCACCTCATCTACACGATACTGCTTATTCCTCTCGTTTGCTCAGTTATATCTCCTGGCCACTTCCCATTTCTTGTTTGTAATTTCTTCGACTTCTAATATTGCTTCGAACTACTGTCTTTGATTTTTAGACCCAGGAAGCTGCTCAGAAGTACGAAATTCTCATCTTCTGCCGTTCAAAATTGCTACAAATTACAAAGTTATAATTGTTGCAGAATAAAAAATTGTTCAGAAGCGCGTTTCGCTGTTCAAAATTGCTGGAAAGTGTAACATTCTAATTATGTAGTAACAAATTGTTCAGAGATAGAAAAAGTTCATTTTTTCTGCAGAAGTTGCTAAAAAATACCAGCTTATAATTCTTCCATCATAAGACATTACTCGAAAAGAAAAAATCATAATTTGTGCAGTCAGAAAGTACACAAAAATATTAAATTCCGATGCTTTTGCAGTCAAAAGTTGCTAAAACGGTGTAACGTTAGCTAATAAATCGATTAATATGTACTGATATTTCTCGCAAATGCGTAACATCCACAATCTAAAACTACTAAATCACGAACACGCTGATGTTTATTCAACCTGGAAACTGCCTTATGAATGGTGTGACACGTAACCCGATAGCCATCAATGTTTATGCAACCATTCCAGGATCAATCGTTACCCAAAGCTGCAAATCAATTAAAAACCGATTAAAAAATTGTCGAATCTGGATCGAATCGCAAATTCACGAGGCAGAATTCTGCTACAATTCGCCACCGATTTTGATAAAATCCGCTGGAAGTTGAGTGGTCCATTAAACAGAGACAAAAGTCGCGCAGCCATGAATAGCCACGGACGCGGCCAGATTAATTGAAGTCGCGGGATGACGACGGGCCTAGCTATCCTAATCGCGCGAAATAATTACGTCGAACAGGAGCGGTGCCGGCGATTATATCGGATTCGGGGAAACTGTGCGAGTCACGCGAGCAGAAATTCCGCGATCCCCGTTTTAATATCGTCGCGAGCCAGGACCGAGCCCCTGAAATACCGCCGGAAGCTCGTCTTCGACCGGAAGCGATTTCTTCGGCTGTAATAACTCAAACTTTACATTTCCTGCGACCGCTAGCGAGCGCCTTTAATAACTGCGACAGCAGTTTTTCCCGCGAGAAGAACCACGCGTTTCGTTCCTCTGCGCAAACCGGAAGCGGATCCAGCATTTCAAATTGCAGTTCGAGGAACATCGTTCGCTAAAACCTGCGCCCCGTTGAATATTAATTATTTTCTTTGATCCGCCGCGAGCTCGGGCTGATGAAACAGATTATTTATCGGTCCTGCGACGTTTTTGCGCGATAAAGCGCAGTTTTAACCTTATTTGTAAAAAGAAGCATTGAGTTAACGGCGAATTATTTTTATTCTGTCGTTTCTCGAAGCTTGTGAATCTGAAATTTGTTGTACATTCTAGCACGATACTTTTAGTTAGAATTGTAAGTAGAATGGAACAAACAACAATACACACTAATATTCTGAAAATGTATATTAGAACATAAAATAACTGCTTATGTAAATATAAATCTGAATGATCAATAATAAAGATAATTGGACACTCCGCAAAGCTCACTAATTCTCTCTCATACGATTAATCTCAACCTCAACAACTGACAACTCGGAACACGTTTCATAGCATACGTAACATGCATCATTTAGGCCGTGAATACACGGACGGTTTCTCGCGGCGTACGAAACGCAAGATACGAAATACAGCGTGCGAAACGCTCCATTTTGTACACCGCAATCGATAATCTTGTGTGACAAATGACGAAGAAAATACGACTTACGAAACGCGACGGACAAAACGCCGTAAGCAACGTCCGTGTAGTCACGGTGTTAGTAGAGAGTATTATTGGTATTATTTGATAATATCAAAATGTACTATCTGACGTCTATGTCTGAATAAGAATTCCAATATATGTTGAGCCGCTTTTTAAAAATCTTATACAATGTATAGGAAAATAAATCGAACTTAATTATTTAATTTTGTATTAATTATTATATTTTGTATAGGAAATACAAAATTTCTATGGATTAATTACAATCATATAACCCCAGACCGATATTTTTGATAAAGATTATATCGTAAAGTGGTCTCCTGTTCATAAGGCAATGTAAATGCTGCGTTATGAACGTTTATTTGATTCTTCGCACGGCGATCTTGCTTAAAATTGATCTCCTGCTCAATATTTTGAACATTTTGTTGCGAAATATAATTATTTAAACATTTTAACACATCATACGTATAGTTTTGAATAAATATGAAGCAGTGACTTTCCTGAATATTGTCCATTGATGGCCACACTATTCGGCGATGCACGAATCTGTCCACCCTCCAACGATCCAGATAAATTATAAAGTAGTTCAAAATAAGCAACCAACAATAAAAACGTTTATATCCAGCGAGTTTAGGTTCACGGCGGTAGAGCAGTGGTACAAATGAATATTTGAATACGTGTTCACCGGCAGCTATTAACTAAAAAGCTGCGACCGCTTTAACAGAATATTCAAAAAGCGCTCAGCCCGGTGAAAAATCAAATATTAACGAAAACCTGGGAAGAGTGAGGGAGAGAGAAAGAGAGAAAGAAGAGAGAAGCAAACGGACAAACAAACATCCAAAGAATTGAATTAGACTACGTAATCTCGGGCTCGCCTTAGGAAACAGCCATCAGACCGGCTGGACCGGAGCCAAACCGACGAAACCGGTCCAAGAATCACGAATGACGAGTTCCCAGGGGAGATCGACTTGCCAAAAACCGTGATACGCGCCGCTACAACGACGGAAAAATCATCTTCCCGAAACGAGAGCCGGCTCGTTTATCTCGGCGGCCATGTTTCTCGCGACGTGACAAGACGCACGATCCCAGATCATCGGTCTGCAATGCTGACTGGCTTTATCCGCCGAGGCCCTCTACCCTCGAACTATTCCGAACGAGTCCTCCGATGTATTCAAGATGGCCGACCGAATCCATCTATTCGCCACGATTTATCCTCCAAACCGACCCTCTCTCCCTCTCTCTCTCTCTCTCTCGCAGCAGCTGTCATCCGCGGGATCAAAACAAATTGATCGGGTTCACTGTACTCCCACCAGCCAGACCTTATTGTTAGTCGGCTGGCGTCAGCTTGAATCCGATCGTTAAAGACACTTCTAGTACTCTTGCTAACGCGTTCGCTATCGCCATTGTTAAGATCCAATGAGGTCTTAACAGATGATCAGCTAGCGCAGTCGGTACCCTCAATGATATTTAATTATTTGTTCGACAATCAATGGTTTTAAATCTTTGTTAAAATTGATGCAAGCCACTAAAGAGAGATGGTAAGTACACCATCGTACAATAGTCGCAAAATCTGATCCTCCGTGACTTCTGTCGTGTAACCGAAGTGCTCCACGTATTTTTCATTGCGAGAGCACGAACAATGAATAAATAAATGTCTGAAGACCACAGGCGCCGAAGGAGAGGAAGGACAACGGCGGTAGATTTAATAAAACATCTAGGTCTCCGCGGAGGGAGTAGACACGCGGATTTCGTAAGGCAGCCATTAATTGGGTATATGTCTTGCAACGTTCCGAGCGAACGAACAAGGGTATCCTCAAGCGTATCCGTTCCCCAAAGGGCTGCCTCTGTGGAATCTTGATACGTTTGGGAATGAATATCGTATCGGCTGAAATGATTTTGTGATACAAAGCGGAATTATATATTCTCGTGGAAATTCTTTTGCTAATACAGAGTCTGTCTTTGAAGATTTTGTTACAGTGCCAAAGGAACACACATTAGTCCCACCGATTCTCCGGGAACAGCTTTATGTAACCGAGAAGACAATGTCTTCAGTGAATCGTTTCCACTCGAAGTCACACCTTCACAAAGACTTCAGACTTTCGTAGACCCGGCTGAGAAAGCCTTCTCCGCGAAACAGAATATTCTACTTGAACATGAATCCAAGCCTTCGCCGGGGCGAAGTTTGCTTGCCAGTCGAAGATACGTCCGACATCCGATACATCCGGCTGGCAGCAGTTTTCCGGGTCTGATCTCCTGGAATTCCAGCCGGTCGATTAGACGCGACGAGTCGAATGTTCGCCATAATTATCTCGGCAACCGAACGTCGTTTCCGGAACTCGAAGATGCCCATCGGAACGTTCCCAAGTATTTACAGTAATTGCGGCAATAATTAACGAGGGCGATCGTACGCGCCGAGCCGAGCGGAAATCAATGGTCGACGCCGCCGACGACGTCAAAGAATTCTTCCGCTAAACAACCAGCGCTCGGAAGCCAGGAATTTAACGATCAATGAATCACCTGTAATCGGATTACATCGGAAGAACGCGGGAACGGCTAGCAAATCGACTCCGATTATTGTTCCGAACTCTTCTCCGTCCACGAGCCCTTGTTTTCCGAGCGTTCGACGCAGTCTCTCGACTTGTTTCATAATTTCTCATACGTCCAATTGCGTAATGGATTTTACGCTGCGGAACCGTGCCGGCGCCAGAGGGCAACGTCCACCCCCGCGGAATTCGCTGCCCGTTATCCCCAGTCCATGTCTCGAACAATTTCATCCCCACTGCGGCTCCCCATAAATTTATCAACCGGATGATTTGTCGCCCGTTATTCTTCTTCCTGCATTTACTTGGACCATTCCACTGCCGCCGGCTCCCATAATAAGAGAGGATCGCGACCCATTTTTTCGCCGACTTCCGGCCACCAGAATTGCGAATTTCTCGAGGATCGATCGAACCCGATCGCCCGCGGACACCCCTCTCTACGCCGCCGTCCTAGAATTCGAGGTTTCCTGCTCGATCCTCGACGATAGTGCGTCGAAAACGGGAAATGTGTCACGACACGTCTGCGGTCTCCCAGGAAATTCTCTTTTGCTTCGGCCCGGGCTTTATCTGGCCTCCGAGGATGTTCGGTTCGTTTCATATTTTCGAGAATCTGGGCCACAATTTTTCGAAGCTCGCAGAATTCTTGTTAGCGACAATAATCGAAATTATTAACAATATAAAACAGAGGTCGAGGAACTGTTTCATCCCAAAATATATTTATTTGCGCCTACGTCACCCTCTTGATTAAAAAGGGAGAAAATCATAGGTTATTTCGATTCGAAAGGTTTAGTGAATCTATTTATAGGAACAATACGATTATAAATATGAAAAGTATAAAATATGTGTCATGAAATAAATTAATATTTTCCACTTTAGGTTTCTAAGAAATGCTGTTATTCCACTTTTGATGCAATAACGTATCTAGTAATTGGAACATTTATATATCAGAGACAATTCAATTTGTTCTTGTTATATTCATTCTCCTTGCAGGTACAATTTCGTTGTGAACTTTGTCCATTTCACTCATTCCTAATATTTATTTAAACACCGTAAAGAAACATAAAGTATAGGATCATTCTTCATACTTCTTCTACTTCTACAGAAGTAGAAAGATGTAACTCTGATTTAGATTTTTAAATGATTATTTATAGTGCACAGCTTCCGAAATCTGCAAAGATAGAAATTGTATTTTTGATTCCATTGGAACAAATTATAATTTATCCACAAAATTTTGAATTCCAGATTGCGTTTATATCAATCGCAATCATATCTCTCTATCTACTATCGTTACATTGCTGATAATTATCGCTATTGTTAATTTACATCTGTTAATTGCTTCTACTGTTTCGTTCTACTAAATTGTATTTGCTAACTACCACTGTTAGATTGTTTCTAGCAATTGCTATCATTAAATTGCTTCGATCAGTGGCTTTCGTAAAGTTGCATCTATTATACTAAGAGCTCCCAAACGATTTCTGCGGTATTTTCAGCGCATATTATCGATAAACAACAAAAGACTTGCTATTATTATCGAAAAGCCGGGTGTTCGTTGGGAGTAAGTAATCCAGGTAGCCTCTAGGTTCAAGTCGGGAAAGATAGAAGGCTGCGATCCGTTAAAACAGGTGCGCAACTGTTTATTTTCGTCAAAATTTCGCTGGATAGACGAAACAGAGCCGGCGGCTGGATAAACAATGGAGTCGATTTACCAGCAGATACCGGCAGGTCGAGTTAAGCGAGGACGACACTATTTCGGAACGGCAACGTCGCGGAGATTCACTACTCCTTCGGCCCTGTCTGCTGACTCGGAGTCCTTCGTAGAGTTTCGCGGTGCGATCTGCTGTCGTTGCAGTTTCACTATGCTGGATAGTGTCGGCGATTATTGATTATCATGCGGAACTGTAGGCTCTGCTTTATTTTCGGAGGTTGACGGTCCGTCTCACGCGAAAAAATTGAAAACACAAAACAATTTTTCCATTAGTTTTGAAATACGGGGAGTATTTCAAGTTTAATACGTTCGCTACCAGTGTCGCTAGCGTGTGTAGCTATATTTATTGCGTTTATCGTATTGAATGCATCGTATCCGCGTATGAAATATGACAAAAATGTCGTCAAAGTGAAACTATAAATTGTTTGAGTAAACATGCTATGCGTTAAAATGTTAAACAAGTGTAAATATGTGACGCTGGTAGCGAACGCATTCAATATTTCTTTTGGACAGTTGATGCATTGTAATCATTTAAAATTCACTTTTGGAGTAGCTACAAAATATTAGGCATTTATTCGTCGATTTAATATGTATCGCGATTTTTGCGTTACTTCGAATACAAAATAATACGGAATACAACGAATTTATACGGAAAATGGAGAATAATAAATATGAAGCGCAACTGTTCATGCAGATTAATGACCGGACCACAAAATATTCAGAGAGATGAAATGAATATCCACGTATCGTTAATTTTCGAGAAATTCGTTTCAAAATCCTGAGAATCTCTAGGAACATTTGGACGCTAATGAATTTCGAAATTCATTGAATTCGGATGCTTCTTTTTAACATTTAACGGAACGAAGAGTGATTTAAGGGGTTGGGGTTGCGGAGAATTGTTTCCGGTAACCCGAGAACAAGATTCCAGGCTTCTCAATCACGCGATATCGACGCGGCTAGTAGCCGACCAGGAGTAAATCAACCGAGGCGATCCGTAGTGCACAATGGACGCTGTTATTCGTCTATCGCGTGTTGTTAGCGCGCGCGCGCGCTCTCTCTAAGGCCGTTATGGATGGCGCGAATAATCGGCTTTGCGGTGCTCTCGTGGCTCCTTTAAGTCGCCAGAAGGACACGGGTATCGATAACTCGCGCGAGCCATTAATTTTCGCGGTTCGACTCTATCGGTTGGCCTCGTGTATCACTTCCGGTCGTCCGTGATCCAATTACCAACAGATTGTCCATTGCTGAAGATGTCTCGCTACATTCTCTTATTGATGATTCGTTGTTGCGTTAACACCTCTACGGTATTTACAATTTAAACTTTTTTACATCTAAACTTACTGAATTCTGCAATTTCTATTTTCTTTTGTATTTTCATATTAATTATTACATCCTTTCGCATAATTAAGCTTAAACGCATTGAATTATGGCGCAGTGTCCAAAGATATATGTGGGTACACACATCCTTTTATGTGCTACCATTGGTGTAAATTTTCGTGAACACCGTAGAAGGCTCGATTGTGTCAAAAACCAAAAAGTAATTTTCCAAACAATTAATAACTTTTTTCTAATTACTCTTCGACATCATTTTCACGAGTTATATATTTACGTTTGATCTACTTACTTTTATCAGAAATGTTCAGAATCCGCAATCTATTTGTTACTTACCGTCGCACATTTGAAACTAGTATACCGAAGCGACGTTACCAATATTTCACATTTTATTGACACTCTGTGTCTCCTCAAAAGTTGCTGAAATGTTCGTAGACCCACGATACCGTGAATAAATGATGCAGAATATGCAGAGACCAAAGAATATACAGAGACCACGAAGGGGCGCTTTCAAAATGAAAAGCATTCTATGCGACCTATTTTTATTCGAAACTTTCTAAAGTCGGTGCCGCAGTCACGGGATCGAATCCTACTCTATTCTCTTATGTTTCGGTAATCTTCCAGCCGCCATAAATGCGTAAAACCCGCAGTCTAGTTATTACCAGTCGCGTTTCTCGCCTCTTGCTCTATTATCTTGCTGCCTTCGTCTGCAGCATCCGGCGAGAGCGAGGTAAGTGGACTGGAAGAACGGGGACGAGTAACAAATAGGACAAGTTGCGAGTACATTGTATATATATACGGTTCGCTGTCTTATAGCATTAGGTACGCGGCCGAAGTTGCTACACGTGTACCGTGGGAAGGCTAAGTTTCGAGTTTTATTATGACTAATGGCGACAGGCCGCTCTGTCCGCGCTGGATCAACAAATGCGCTCAAGTTCCGCAGGATTCTACGTTTATCGCGCAACTTCCTCCTCTGGTTCAGTATTTTTACCCATCGATTATTCAGCGACGTTGTTGAGAAACGATTAAAGCGCGTGGGCGAAACTCTGGGAAAGCGGAGACAACACGGATACGGAACAAGTTTCGGATGTCATGGTACTGTAGGTAGTATATGTATAGTTAAGTAATCAGCTTTCTTAGCACACTCCGTGTTGGCACACAGTTTCCACGCCAGAAATTCGGCTATCTATAATTCAACGTGTTCAGTAGTACCGCGAAGATTTAGGGGCTCACCCTCGTGGCGCAGACACTTGGAGAATCGAACTCTAATCGAAAGATAACCGGGAACAATCGACGAAAATTATGTCAGCGATTGCTCGCGATCGCGCGTGTTGATTTTAGAAAATTGGCCCCTCGATAAAAATCACTCCAGCATTAAGAATTTCAATCAGAATTTAAGATCTAGAAGAACGTTTCTCTTCATTCTCTTGTATTTTTAATTATGTCAGATTGCTATGATTGGATAGTGTATTTTGTTTGTGAGTTACAACCTCGGTCATGCAAGCAGAAGAGTATTGTGTTAGAGTTGAAAGGGAAAATTGTGTTCGAATTTCTAAGAAATAGAAGTGGAAACTGTTGTTGTGAATTAATATATATTATATAACCTGAACAGAATCTAGTAAACCAACAATTCTTCTCTCTTCCCGTTCACTTCGAACATCACGTGTATAGTTCCAGTGGATACCAAGAAACTACAGAATCTAAGACAAACCTCTAAGTATAGAAATGTCAACTAATAAATTAAAAAATGTAGCCATTTAAATATAACACGTATACAGATATATACATAATTCGCATCTGAAATCTTTTTAATAAAACAGGAGACTCAGAAGCGAATCAGCACAAGTTCCTGAGTATGCAGAAGTAATTAAGACTTCTTAAACCAAATTGTAAGAGAATATCATCTAAAGGGACGAAATAAATAAATTATTATTTAATGAAATAATTGAACTTCCTGAGAATGCAGACTACAGCAGCATATTTGTGTCAGGAATTTCGTTGATAGCGGATTATGGCGTAGGCGAAATTGGAGAGTGCTAGAGTCATGATTTTCTTCATATCGAATATTGTTAGTAAAATGTTACAAAAAGAGCTCGCAGCATCGGGCGGCAATGGTAACGGAGTTAGAGCTCACCGGGTGGCGTTCACGTTCGCGTAATTAATCCCCGACGAAAGAACGATCGTCTCTTTATCGCGGCCGCTGACCCAGTTCCGAGGATTTTCCGCCGCGAGGGAACGGAGCTCCTGGGAAAGAACAGGACTCGGGCCGACCCTCTTCTGTCAGTCATGGCCGCGGCTCCATTATTTCGAGATTGATGGTCGGAAGGAATGTCGGACACTCGACGGACCAACGAAACCCCGAGAGATATTTCATTGTCCCTTAATGACTCGTTTCGCGGCTCCTTCTTATCCGATCGGTAGTCGATCGATCGTTTGAATCTACCGATGACCCGGTGCACGCGAACTTCTCAATTTTGTAACGACCCCTAGTCTTCTCTGCGTTTCGAGGATTTTAGTAAGATATTTAAGACCTTGATGTTCAGGATGTTCAGTCAATGAATCACTGCAGTTTTTATGTGATTCGTACTAGACTAAGTATGCAATCGATATGATTCTGTATTCTGAATGACGCCGCGACAGTGAATCTACAGAATAGCGGGAGAAATAGTCAGTTTCTTAATTTAAATAGCAACAACTGAAAGTTTCGGAAAAGCGATAATTACATTTGCCATTTAAATGGAAGTAAAGTAGAATGAAATTAAAATTAGGGAGAGGAAGAGTTAAGTCTGTAATTCAAATAGAAGTAAATTGAAACTAGCAAGAGAAAACAGTTAAGTTTGTAATCTAAATAGAAGTAAATTGAAATTCAAACGAAAAGTAGTTTTACCATTTAAATGATAAACTAAAATGGTGAAGCGAAACACATAAATACGTAATCTAAAATTGCAGTCGAATAAAATCGAAATACAATCCTTTGAATCATTGAAACCCGAATTGAGCAACTGTTAATCACTGCTGATTAACTGCTGATCGGCCGGACCCAGGAGAAAGCACGATAGCTATAACCATGAATTCACCCTGTTCATTATACTATCATTAGATGCCATGTTCGACCCGTTCCTTCATCCCGGTTAGGGGTTGATTGTTATTCCCGCGGCCAGAGAAAAAGCGAGCATCCTGAGCAAACGTTGTCAGACGTTGATCAAATATTGACGGTCGTCAACCTTCCGGTCGTCGGAAAATGCGAATATTTAGCGAGGCAGCGGCCACGTCGGGTACACCTCGGCAAGCTTGAAAGAACGGGTGAAAACCGGCTGGGAAATCCACGTTGTGCACACAGAGGCGCGCTGTCCAAACCTTGGACACACGCCGCGAATACGTCCCGTCGTTTTACTTAAGCGTTATTTATAGAGACAGTTGCCGTGAAGCCAAGCCGTTAGCAATGGACACTGACTAGCCAGTGTTTCGGCTGCTAAAGCCTGGAATTACCGAACGCGTTAATCATTCGTGCTTAGACGCTGGTTGCACAAGCTGGCCAGTGCACTAGCTGCATCCTAACACGCCATTTTTAATTCTCCGATTTTCGTAATTCTTGGAACACGGTCTTGTCGGTGTTTGTTGGTGATTTCTAGCTACTTCAATTAATTTATGAATTATTAGAATGCGTTGAAGACAGTGGCTCAAAGGTAACCAGAAAATATTCTGCGACAACTGGACCCGATTCGGTTAATGGACAACGAACGTGGGCAGCAGACAATATGCCGTGCATCGGCGATTAAAAACAAATACGAACGTTGGAATCAATTCTGAGACGACGCAGTCGACAGCCGACAGTTAACGCGAGCCGACCGCGACAGATGAAATGTCCAGAATTGGGTCAAAATCGACCCGGAGAGCGACGAAGCGACAATTACCACCGAAAATCCTTTCTCCGGCCTGCGGAATGATACAATCCACTCTAGCCAGTTTCGGGATATCCATTAAACGCAAAACGAAAAAGCAATTCCGCGCGGTTCCAAAAACTCGAGGGTCTCTCTGCAGACGGTTGGCACTGGCCACAATTTTTCTAGAACTGCTCTACAGCGTCGGTGCTCGAGTAATATTCGCCGGGATTCGAATCTTCGAGCGAGTAAATTGCTCGAAAACTCCAGCAGCTAGATGGCTATCTGCGGTGAAATAGAGAAAGAGAGGGGGCAAGAAAGAGAGAAGGAAACGGAGAGAGGGAGAGAGAGAGAGAGAGAGAGAGAGGGTGGGAGGCGGAGACAATTGAATAGCCATCGCTACAAATAGCAGGAAATCCTGGAGTTGGTACGGGATCGAATGAGACGAGGCCTTAGGGGAGCACAGAGCAAGAACCTCGGCCCCTGATGGAAGCTCTCGGGCCAAGTTCAAGCAACCCCGAAGAAGAATCGAGTCGCTGCAGTCACGAGGACACCTCGTGCACCTTCGGGCCGGATCATCCAGGTCTCCCTCCGGTGGATTCTCACGGGACCTGGCCAACTAAGGCCGGTTTCCCTGTATTCGCGACCGCCCACGCCCTCGAGCCATCGGAGCGCGGCTTATCTCAACAATGACATCCGAACAGCGAAAGAGACACGCTGAAATAACTCTTGCCTCAAGCTCTCTCTCTCTCTCTCTCTCTCTCTCTCTCTCTCTCTCTCTCTCTCTCTCTTTCTTAGTTCTCTCTCTAGTTTTCTTTCTAGTTCTCTCTCCAATTCTCTCTCCAGCTCTCTCTCTCTCCCCCTCTCTCCCTGTCTGTCTCTCCCCTCTCTCTAGTTTTCTCTCTCACACTCTCTGTGGCTGTACGCAGAGCACGGTCATGTGCCATGGGGCCACCGCCGCCGGTCCTTTCCGCGGGAATTTATGTCACACCAGGGCGAACGATTGCCCGGAAGATAGCGCACACTCGTCTCGCCTTTGACTGCCTGTCCGCCGCGATTTTTACGATGCGTTTAACCGAGCTTCGAATCCTTGGGGATCACCACAGAGAGCGTACCACAGGTACCCGGTGATTCGACTCGTTATTTTGTACTCTCCTGGGCTCCTTGTACACAATTTGTCTTCTGCAATCGCATTTCGTATTTATTTGTGGTGACCGGTTTATGTTGGAAATGGTAATGTTGGTAGGGGTTAATTGATCGCCTCTGCAGAGTCATAGTTTCATGAAACTTTTGTCGAGCTTTAATTTCAGCGATCTACACTACAAATATCTCACGAGAAAGTATCTTAAAATCGACTTTATGTTTGTCTTGAACATTAACGCATTTTTCTTGCAGTCAGTCGCCGGGATGTTCCGATTATTCCAAATGATATAGCGATTCTTTTTCAACCTAATCTGCCTCATTCTGAAGCTAACATTTGCCGCTTCTATCTAAGCTGAGTTACACTGAAAATGTCTTACGGGAATACAATTTAAAATCGAGTTAAAGTTTAACTTTAACCTAATCCACTTTAGTCTGAAACTGGCACTTGCAACCGTAATGTCAGCTAAATTGCACTGAAAATGTCCCACGGGAATAGAACTTAAAGTCGAAGGTATTTGTGTGATATGATGGTACTTCTCTCGACGATATATCTCGTCTGTGGATTTAATAAGGATTCAGCGTGTTTCTTTCATTTAATGTTGTTTCGTATTAAGTAGGAGCCATTAATCAATCACTTTTGCCACCGACGACTGCGGTTTTCATCAAATTTACGAGTACTGTGACATAATAATATATACACGTTAAATCTAAGTGAAGTTTAAGTAATCGTTTTCCTGGTCGATAATATGTTTATACAATACATACTAAAATAACAAGGGTGAAGTCTCGCTTATCTTGCGAACCTCAATATTAGCAGAGATCATTTTGCATAAAATCGATAATTTATTGGCATCGCCGTCATGAATTTCATCGAAAATTAGGTGCGAAGATTTAAGTCAAAGCTTTGTTAATTTCGAATTTGTTTATAAACCACAGGCCATCAAAAATTACAGTTTATCTATTTTCGTGAAAATACATGGCTGCACATATACCTTTTTGCCTCGAAAACTATTCATCGAATCCGATAAAACTATTGTCTATACGAAATCTACAACTCTTAGCTCATCGTAATAATATTTACAAAATCGAGCTAATTTTTTAATCATGCCAATTACGAAACCAAAAGACTTTAGTAAATAACGTTTCGCCCCCTTCAGTGTGTGAATAGAACATCTCGTAATAAAAATATAAATAATCCAATAAAATTTCACACGGATGTCCAAGGTACATTAAACTTCGGCTTCGAAATAGCAAGGAGAAAAATCGAGAACCACCGGGCAGCGTTAAGGAAATTAAGAATGGAGTAGCCGAGGGACCGTGAATTTTCTTTGCGGCAGTCCCCGTCTCTGGTGATTCTCGCGAGGCTATTAGCAACTTTTTCGACTGTAAATCTCGTTGTGTTTGGGGAGTGCTAACCCTAGACGAAGCTCAAATATTTGCTGAGGACTTGGCGCATAGCCTTCGCGAAATATTGTGAACGGAAACTTGACGGGAGCAGGAAATCATCGATCGGATCGAGTTTACCAACGTTTACGGCGCTGCGTTTCGATGCGCGGCCATTTCCCTCGGAAAATTAGTTAATGATCGTTCGAACGAGGACGCAACTAGCAGCTTTTAATCTCGTTTAAAACGTACATCGTTCAACGACCGGCTCCTTCGTTGACATTCAACAGAATATTAAACGTTTTTTGCGGATGCCGAAGCGCCACGTCATTAAACGGCCGCCGGCTGAATCAAGTTAGCAATAACGTTCGCAGTTACGTTACTCAATTTATAAAAGCTTGGCGATGTTTGTCGACCACCAGTGGTCGTTGCAGTTTTTTTCCCCAAAACGCGAACTTTCCCATTTCGACGCAGTAATGAATCGCTCGATGGGGATGTTGTACGTCGCGCTGCAGTGTTCAACTTTATTTTTGATTTTCCCGCCAACTCCGGATAACTACGTATGAAAGTTCCAGGCTTCGAACGGACGCTGGAAAGTGTTAATTATGCATTCAATTTCGGAACGAGTTTAATTATTCGAGCCTGCGACCAGAAATTATCCGTGCTTGCAATCATTTCAGTTGTCAAACTTTTATACGTCCTTCTCCCAGACGATTTAACGATTTTTCGACATGATTCCAAATTGCTTCCAAAGTGAAATAATGTGCTCAATGCAATGTGCACTCCCTCCGTTTCAACGTTCAACGAGAATATATTCTAAAATTGATTTGAAATCATCCATTAAAATCCAGTTATTTTTCTCCGAATTACCGGTCGGCATTCTTGAACTTTCCGACATGTCGTCGATATTACTTCTTAACTAAAATGACGCTATATGGTGTGGTTTCTTCTAGATTTTATTTATGCCTCAAAATAACTGAAAATACCAGGGGAACATATTCTAATATCGACCCGAACTTATCCTTAAAATCCAGTCACTTTTCTCTATCTAAAATTATCTACTTTTCTACACTAATAAATTTTTATTTAATTGCAATTAACCGATCATAAAGTGCGTTTCTCGCCTTTAATTTGAATCCTAATAAACTTTACTTGGGTTTAATTTGACTTATTTTCTCAATTAATTTTCCCTTCCAAGTCTGTATTCTCTATTTTCCTGTTCTCCGGAACAAGATATTATACTGTAGTGTTGTAACAATGATAAATAACGAGTAGAACATTATTGCTACATTGTTGGCGGGCGGAATGCAGAATCTCAAGCTTAATTTCGCAGCAATCGGTCACCGTAACGCGTATCGGTTGGTTTTCCGGTCGCGTATCGCCGATACGAAGAAATATGGACGAACGCCTAATTACGGGTGATGTACGAGCGTAATTTTCCTTCGGTGTCGGCGGATGGTTTTTAAATACTCGTTCTCTCCCCGTAAGCCATCCGTGTTCCGCGTGTGTCTGCGCGTGTCGTTTAATTGGTTCCGGGAGGGGGCTCGGCTCCCGCATCCGGCTCGGATGCGGTTCTACTCCTTTTTGGCTTTTTTCTCGTCGTCCTTCCTGTAGGAACGTCACCGGTAGAAAAATGAATGTATCGCTGGCCCGTCGAGTGTAATCGAGTGTGAAATATGCAATTGGAACTTTGTTAGAACGAGGTCGGCGTCCTCGAGCCTCGAGGACGCGGCCGCTTCAACAGCTTCTGATTTATGAAGGTTAACACGGAAATGGAGAGGCCACCTTCCGAACGAATAAAATGGAAAAATCTCGCGTGCCCGGAATTTTTCTGTTTTTCCCCAACCATACCTGGCTCGGGATTCGATCCTGTCGAGTTCGGTGTTCGTTTACAAAGGATCCGTGGCCGGGATGTCTCACTTCGACCTCGCACCGTAATGTCACAACCAAAACTTTGGTAAAATAATATTTTTCCTTGTTTGAGCAAAGCTTATAGATCAGTCCTGTACTCTTTTATAATGTTCTTTGCAATTTTCCAAGCCTCGAGAAATGATTCAAGTTTATACATAATTTTGGTAGTAGTTTGCTCTGAATCTTACCAGTCAGCATGATCATTTGAACCATTTTTTAAACAATATGAGACAATATGTGAAACAATATGTGAAACAATATGTTTTGTTGTTTAAGCAAAGGTTCAAAAACATCTCCGTATTTTGTTCTAATGCTTCTTACATTTTTCAAAGAGTTCGAAAAATCATCAAAGTTCGCATACAATTCATAGTATTTTTGCTTTTAATCTTGCCAGAAGAACTGTTCTATCCAACAAGAGAATTTCAGATAATAGGCCATAAAAGTTGCAAATTGTATAAAGATCTAAAGTTAACTAAACAATATTTGCCACATGAAGAGCATCGTTTTCTGTCTAAGAGAATAGGGAAAATAACAATTCTCTAAACCCACAGTGTACTAACAGAAATTGTGCCTATTTAGACACATTTCAATCAGAATTCAGGAATAAGCAAGTCAATTGACTCAATAATTGTTTACAACAATATCTCTGATTTGAATTATGCCACTGCGTTTCCTGTAGCATTTCTACAATAGCTTCTGGCGTAAAATGCGATCCAGTTTGAATCCGTATGACGTAACGAACGAGCGTGAAGTTTGCGAACGACGAGCAACCTCGGTATTTCCGAAATCAGGGCTGAAATTAATATTGGCCGATGACTGGACACGCTGAGGAATCATCGATCGCGATTAAGCGATTGCCCGAACTGTGCTCGGGATCGGTTGACGCCGCGACGCCACGAAAATCTGCAGGCAACGCGATTAAACTGACAAATAGGTCGCCGGGTAACGACGCTAATGACGCTTTATGCACGGTTATGATTTGCAACGAGAGTCGGCACGGTAAACGCATATTTCCGGGCGAGCACGCTCCTGCCCCTCGTAACAATGCCATTTCCGCGATCGAAACGCCAACAGATCGATCGCCCTTCGACGAACATTATTCACAAATATAGTTCCGGTGCCCTAGATCTGCAATATTCTAATTTAACAGACACTAGACCTTGTTTCTGTTCCAAATCGTGTTCCAGATTGTCTCCCATCAGTTATAATTAAAGATCTACAGTGAGTCAAGTAATCGCAAAATTGAAGAACAAGTATTTTAGTTCGAATAATTCTAAAGTAAACTAATCACTCTAACATTTCCACAAAGTTCAAGTCATTTAGTTCCAAACAAGTTAGGGTGAATGTGTCAATTACTATACATTTATAATAACTGTTTAAACGAAATTTCTTGCGCAATTTTTATAGTGGAAACAAAACTTCAAATTCCTAGGACCTATAAAATGTGGAGACTAATTTTTTAAATTTCTGATATAATGTTCCTTAATCGTTTACTAGATTACAAAATAATGTTTCCATCATCGAAAGAAAAAAAGTTAACGTTGTTTTTTGCGCGTTTCTCTGCAATACCCTTTCAATTGTGTTCACGCTTGACTTCGATTAACAAATTCAATTTGCTACGCATTTCGAACGTTGGCATTTCTGTCGAAATTACAGTGAAAAGTATGACATGTATATAAATTTCATTTTTTGCGTGGCTGTGTTTCCTGCTAGATTGAGGGTGAAAAATTCACGGCGGAAAAAGCTGCAGGAGAAATAGACGATAAATCATTTCGAAACATTTTCTTGCGTTCCGGAACTACTCTATTAACATTCGAAGCCTGTAGCGTATTCAATTAAACATTGAATTATCATAGAAGTTTCCGACTCGAAAAATATTCCCTTCGAGTGTATTGTAAATTTGTCATTTCCTCGGGCAAAAAGGAAAAAAATAGTCGAATGCTTCATCGGTGCGCGTTCGACGGTCGATAATTCTTTCCGAGAAGTTCTTAATTACCGCGCATGAATGAAAATCAATCAAGCCTCTGAAGCCCCTCCCCCCGGGCGTCCATTGCGATAATCGGCCGGTGCAGCCGGTGTCGTTTCGATCATAATTGTTTGGAAAATTGGTCGCGTGCTGGCGACTCGATTACACCGTCAGTTTTAAACTGGATCGATGATCTGCCGATCGGTGTTATCAGTCATCCGCATGAATCTCCATTTGTGTCTGAGTCCATGCGAAAAGCCAAGAAAGGGTGATCTATTAGAAATTATTTATACAAAGCACATAACCTTTCACGTACATATTATATTAATAGCAGTTTCTGCATTAATTGAAGTTAATTTGAGATAAACTAACTGGCCCTTTCTATCTACCTTTAACCTTCCTTGCTTGCCGACGCAACAGTAATGTGTCTATTATTTTCTGTATAAGCAGTTCATTATTATTACTAGACACTGAGCGTCTACGAGATTCTCATTTGTGTAGGTGAACCGTAAGGGCGTGCACTTGAGTTTGATTCATTGTAGCTGCACCTTTGTGTGAATTATAGTATACTCCACTGAAAATTGTATGTTTCGTGTTATTTTTTAAAATCCTTCCTCGTACATTGTTAAAACCCTTTGGACGTCGACCTCCATAAATCACATTCTCCGCGTTTTCAATGCTTAATTAGGATAAAAATTAATGGAGATATTTAGAATAGTCGAAAGAAATAGAACAGCCTGTAGACATTAAAATTTAGTGTACTGAAGATAAGTTTCTCTTGAACCTGTCACAATTTTAGTTACCATCGTTCAAAAATTCGTGGAGCAATTCGAATCGGATTTTAATCGAACGAAATGGAAATACGGTTAGATGAAGTGTGATTGGACGAGCTTAGTGGCAGATGGGATTAAGACACAACAACACGACGAACATCCGGATCGCGCAAACGTTTTCGGTCGCCGTGAACGCAAACATACGCGACCAGCAAGTTGTCGGTGAAATGTTGGTCGAATTTGTCGGCGTGGCGCGACGACATATCCGGTTATTGCGCGGGTATAGCACGCTAATCAATTAGGGAAACGTTAGCCGCCGGCGATCAGATGGAACCGTTCGTGTTTCTGGACAACCGTTCGAACGCGTTGTTAGAACCGGCCGGGCGGAAGAGGCGATTCTAGGAACGGTTGTTATCCGATCGGGCCAATTAGGCTTCTCCGCGATTCCATCGGCCTTAATCGGCGCACCCGCGCTCCATTTTTAAACGAATCGCACTACCAACGATCTCCAAAGCCGACACAATTACTATTTTCGTTATTCTTAATGCTGATACGATGGCTTCAATTTTAGAGAATTTACAGGTCCATTGAAATCGGTTAATTTAAACCGAAACATCGTGACTGTTATAATTATGTGCGATGTAATACACGATTCATTAGTGGAGGGAAGAAGGGGAGGGGAGTTTAAGACATTGTTTTGTCAGTTTTTAATTGGTTTAGAAAATATACACGTTTGAGTTTTCTCATTTTTGTCCACTTACGCAAACACAGGCTTTCATTTTGGAAAGTTACACATAAAGCCTGTAGGTCCTAAAATTTTGAAAGATATATGGTGATATTAGTTGAAAGTCTGTTTACGACATCAGCTTGGTGCCAAGTCGTAATTGTTAACAATAACGTCGTTTTAGTTGACCGAATGTCTCATGTCTTGTTCTATGCTTGTCAAAATGCCAAATATGGGTGACGCTAGTTTTTAAACAATTTTGAAAATTCATTTTCATTTTAATATATTCGAACAAATTGAATTCGACTAGGATGTTTCGAATGCGAAAAGACTTCTAATTCCATCCCCTATGAACAATTTCAACTTTCTAATTTCGCTTTAATTAATTAAATGCCTTTGATTTTGTGAAAATTTTGATGGTCAATTGTTTTCGCCGAACGTGTTAATTTAAAGCAGAAACGATTCCAGCCAACGTTTGAGCTCTCCTTCTAAATGAAATTTACACGGCATACGAATTTACAATATTCCTGGAAGCAACACCGCCAAACAATTCACTTCAAATTCCAAAATAAAAATTGAAAACGTCGAACCGTTCGTTAACAGTTCGTCGCGAATTCGTGGAAATTCAAATGTGGAAAAACGCGCTCCAGTTCACGCACGGCTTTTTTTTAAACTTTTGATGTTATTTAAGTATTAAAGGGTTGGAGTACGCGACAGCGGCAGGCGACAGGGTTCCGCCGCGCTTTGCGTTCGATAGAACGTAACCGGGCGCGAAACAAAAATCCGCCGGCATAGATCGGCCGTCAGGATTTCCTGGGGAATAGAGATAGTCGGGGAAATTGTTTTTTCACGGGTAGGGAGCTTGGTATTGTTTGCGGGCTCGCGAGAGAACCGGTTCTCTCTCGCGATCTCTATCTCTCTCTCTTTTTCTCTCTCTCCTCTCTCTCTCTCTCTCTCTCTCTCTCTCTCTCTCTCTCTCTCTCTCTCATCGAACAGTTTTCACGCGCGGATCCGGGTCGGCTGAAACCTCCACGCTCCGACTAATATTTTTCTGTTGGATCGCTATCGGCTGGAAAACCTGCCGGTTACCCGGCCGAATCGGTTTCCCTGCTCTTTTATCAATTAACCGGGAATTTATGTTATTCTACCACCCTCGGCCCTCAATACTGTTAGGAATCGGCATTTCTGAGGTGTTTACGTTATAGGAACTAGGAGAGAATCAGTCGTCGCTCGGCCGGGATAGCTTAATTGAAAAATCCGGGTTCGAAACCCGGTCCCGATCTATCCGAGCGTTCTCATTTGTTCCTACAATACGACTCTTATCAATTAGTAATCTTTTTTACACTATTTACCTTCCTCTCGGCTTCCATTACGATAAAGAACGTTCCCATAACATTTTCCTCGCTAAAACAATAATTGCTCGAATTTTACAGAATTAAACTAACTTGTTCGATCGAAATCAAATTAGCAGGCGGATTGATATTACAATGATTTTTATTTATTTTTCTTTCTTGCTTTCGGCAGTCGTGATGAAATGGGCAGAAGTACTGTATCTTTCTTTCTTGCAAAGTCTGCATTAATCGTATTTACTTTTTCTTTGCTTTGCATTTTCGACTAGGACGTCCAATGATCAAAGAATAATAATAATATTATTCTTGTACAACTTTAGTACTTTGCATTATGATCTCAATTATCATTGACCGATTTTTAAAAATTGTTGTAATACTACTTTTCCTCTATTTATGAAGACAGATGAATGAGAAGCAGCAAACTAAAGTTGACTAGCACTTAATAGAGAAACCATGAGACAATTATGAATTAATTGAAATGTAAAAATTGATTCATTAATGCAATATTAATGCAACTACTGCGAGCAGATCGATACGATATTCAAACATCGGAATAATTCAAGACAGTTTCTTATTGCTTCAAGTCTGTCTCTAAAGAGATAAATCTGTATTAAGTATCGCAGGCTAATGATGTATATCACCATCCGTTTGATCAATACATTAATTATTCTTCGCGTTTCTCAGTCAACCCAAACGACGCAAGCTCGCCCGAGGATTTCAACGAATTAAAATAAATTGAAAATTATAAACCCGGTCGTTCCTATCGTCGCCCGCAGTGTGCGCACGAGTCAACTGCTTATAATGTAATTATTTTTCGCGATAGCTGTTTCAACTTCGACGAAGCCGGACCAGTTCGATTAATTAATCAACGATACGCGATAATGCCACTCGGGATTAAATGATATTTCACTGCTAAACGTTCGAACATTGTTTAGCCCTCAGCGGCAGTGGCAATTAAAAAAATTTCTAATAAATTGTTTGATACACAGATTCGGTGAAATTCTCTCATAATAAAAATGTTTTGGTAAATAATGGTCTTGAAGCGACCGATTTTTCCGATAACACCACTTCGTTATTTTATTTCAACGAACAAAATAAATGCAGTCCGATGAAACATTCGATACTCCGCTACGAGAAATGAATACACATTAAGCTACCTGTGGACGCCATATTGGATTCTGCAAAACAAATCGGCGCAGCAGTTTGAAAATTTGTAAAAATCCATCGAACAACAATCTCGTATCGCATCTGTACAATTTGTTTACTTTATTCGATTATTATTAATAGATAATAGATGTAATGCCATTAGGCACGACGTTAAACGACGTCTGCGATTATGCAATTTGAAAAAATAAAAGAAGGAATGGAAACAAATGTTAAAGTACTGTTCAAAATGCCAGAAAAAGGTTCTACTACTTTTCACAAGCATTCTAGAAAAATATATAAAATCAAGGTCAAAACGGTGTTTAACATCTCTTGCTAACAGGATACTAAACGTTATTATAAAACTTCACCACTTTGTAACTTAGAAAAATTGACAAATATGTGAAGACAAGGTTATCAGGTTGATCAAAATCCCATAGAATTGTTTCATCGATTTTTTCAAAAATTACTCAAGAAGGGCTAAACAACCCCCAAAACAGAGGTTCATTGTTCTACCGAGTAATTCCCAGGGGACAATAATTTCAAATTACCTAATGCGTTTAATCGGTATCGCAGGCCTTCAAAAACGAATTCTCGGCGTCAAATCGGAATCAAGGTTTCCCAAGTCAATGGAGCGTGAGCGTAACGATCGGTTCCAGGTGTCCGGGCCGTTCTCCCCGCGGTTATGGGACCGAGTCAACAATTTCTCCGGCGACTCGGCGTATTATTTGACTTTCGGGTCAAGGGGAATTCTTGGCTTAATGCTCGACAGTAAAGGTGAGGGGGTGGAGGAGAACTGAAACAGGGGTTGGGATCTAAAAGCGCTGAGAGGGCGAGAGAAGGAGGGTCGTGGGGCTCGTTTCCGCGCGGTAATGCCTAATAAAATAAGGGAAAAACCGTGGCCGGTTCCGCGGAACTTTCGGGGCCCGGCTCGAATGGAAATTGTCCGAAGTTTCGATATTTTTTTGCACGGTGCTGTTAACACTTTAGAGCCCGGTAATACCTGCAGCCGTGTCATTGAAACTCGAAACTGGGGAACGCGATGGCGGCCATTACCATCGCGAAAGTTCGCGAGCGGCCAATAAAAGGGCTGCAACTGCGTCATCGATGTCGATTTCTCATTGTCCGACAAAATGCCGGGTTCCTCGACCTCCGTGGCCCCCTTCTCCAACCGCTCCGCCGATCCCTAGCCCCTTCCCACCCCCGAAGCAACCGGTATATTCGCTGTTTGTGCTCCAGAAACGTCGTTTCCCGACGCCGTTTCCCCGCTGAAAGGAGATCAACGACGACCTCCGACAGCCGCGTATAATTTTCTCACCGATTTCTTCTTCTTTCTCTTCTTCTTCTTCTTCTTCTGACCTCACCATCACCCCCCTCCATCCTTTCGTAGTGGGGATGGAGAACTGTAATTTCCTCGGGATCAAAGATTGAACACGTTCCGCTGAAAACGCTCGCCGGGATGATTCCGCGCTGCGAACATTTCGATAAGTAGTCGTCCGACCAGCCGAGTGTTCCGGACTTCTATTTCCGCTTTCCAGAGATCCTCTCGATGCTTTTCGGACCCGACCAACCTCACACAACCCCGCGAATTTTATGCCGCGGGCGGACTCGAATTTCGCGAATATTCGCTCGTTCCGAAAGTTCGTGCTCCGAAATCGACCCTCCGCTCCTGATACCATGTTTTTCGGTCTTGGCACCGTAAAGGGGTTGTAACGGTGATCATACTGGACGTTGGAGGGTTAGATGGTCTCCACTGACCCTGCCACAGTGCAACTTTTTAGCACTGATAGGGAACAGAACAGTTTATTGTGTTGTTTAACCCTTCAGGGACGGCGCGGGCGTATGCTGTACGTCCTTTCACAAATGTTTCAAGATCTACTACAATCAATTAGATTCGTTGGATGAATTTTCCAGAGAGAAGACCAAATTGCCAAGACCAAATGACCATATAGTAGTATAATAACATTGGACATCAAATGTATTGCTTGTAATTTATGTTTTGTCTATAAGATTTTAAATGGAACTATTCCTTTCCTTAATATATTATCTAGTTTTTTTCAATATTTTGTTTATTTTTCTTTAATATTTTCTTTTAAAATAGGGACATCCTAGTACCTACTAGCCCTTGCTGGAAAGATGGAACAATTTCTGTCGAGGGGCAGGAGGGTACCCGCTTGCTCCGTCTGACCCGAACGCCCATAGCCCCCACTTGTCTATAATCTCCCGAAACACACTTCTCTTGGTAAATAAGAAGGCCAATCAACTAAACGACGCGGGGAAGAGGGGGGATCGGTCGCCCGCTCCACCTAATCACGCCTCTTATTCAGCGCGTAACTTAGCCAATGATAATAACAAGTCTAGAATGAAAACAGCGGATCGCAGTGTTGATATTTGACACCGTCTTCGACCAATAGCCAATTACTATCTGCGATCATAGGAGGGACAGCGGACTGCAGCAAAAGTGGGAATGTAAATATGCTGTGCTTTGTTTTGGTGAACGCGCGGTACTTTATACAGTCAATTCAATTTCCCGAATAGGATTTTTATAAATGTAAAGAAATATTGTAAATTTAGCTTGACACAATTATTGATACAATTAAATTACATCGTACAACGTCGGTGGTGTAGGAAAAAATTAACAATCGGACACCATACTCGAAGAGTTAATTGGATGGTTACGATCTTTGTGATATCGAAAGATAGTTTCGTGAAGAAACTAAATTGCGTCGATTTTAATTGACCTAGCTGGTGTTGTAAAAGTCCTTGAACGCGCACTGTGTAATGAGAATTATTTCTTAATTGTTCCTTTATTTTTGATAGCTTCGCGAATGCACGATTTTCAAGAGCTGAGTTTCTTGGTTGAAACAACGGAATTTCTGTTTCGTCTCATTGCACTTTTTACTAGCTCGCATCCCCGAGCTCTTGCCAACGTGGACGAGATTTTATTTCTTGGGAAATTCTTGGAGAAAAAGAATTACGAAGACAACTCAAGGAGGAAATATCTTTAGCTTTTCAAACGACTTAATGCATTAGAATGTATATCCAGTTTTATGCTTATGCTAGATGATACGGCTTCACTTTCGTTTTACGCGAGCATCTTTGCGAGTATACAGCATTTAGTATTTATATCGATAAAAATTAATGGGAATCTTATTATACTTTTGCTACAATTTTTTCCCTAATTTTGGTCTTCATCGAATACAGCATAAAAACCTCTGCATTCTATATTCCGTATAACTTCCAAAAAAAGTTAACGTTCTTTCTGATTAATAATGCCGATATTAAAGAATACTTGAGTATTCGCCATAAAGAGATTACTCTAGGATAATTGCTCTAGGGTGAGAGCATCGATTAAAATTATCTGTAGTGCCGCCACCTTGAATCCTCGAGAGTGTTGCGCCTCGCGCGAGGTCGCGCAACTTTCGCATTTAACATTTATCGCTGTCTCTATCATTTTTCGAGTTGCGCAGTTAAATGGCTCCTCCACCTGAAACTTTAGAGGGTAGTTTCATCCCCTTAACGCGAACGTGCTAGGCTGAAAAAAGGACGTGTCAGATATTTTCTGAAACTGCACGTCTGTACAAAGTTTCATTAAAAGTATAACCAAATAACATGCTGTAGTATCATCAAGAAATTCAATATTAACACGTTTTCTGTCGCCGTACGTTCCACTCTCGGACTTCATCGCTAAAACATTTAAATAAAAACAACTCCGTTTATACCGTATGATCCGAATTTAACAATGGATAGCCGAAGACTCTTTTTACCCGAATAAAACGCATTTGTGGCATTCAATCGCATGTTCGATAATATCCAATAATCTTTATCCACCTCTGCATATTTCCTACATTTTCTTTCAATCCACACATTGCCGCTTCAATTAGTCACGACGAGGGATTTAGATCCCGTCATCGGCGACTCACCGTATAAGCACGTCCGTTTTAGCGAAACATATTTTTATTCTCATTGGTAGAGTTAACATTAACGTATTCTTTGCATAATTCGAGACACCGGAAATTCGTTAAGCGCCAAATGTGAGAAACGTTTCATAGGATTAGTTGTCAAATTAAACGGAACGCGCGGAGGGCTTAATTTTCATGGAGAAAGGGCTGCGAATGTTTCCCGATGAACGCATAATTATGCAGCGTGGACTCGGCGTCAAAGAATTTGTAACCGTTCGCTTTTTATATTGTGCGAAGCGTAAGGCCTAACCCAGATACCCACTAATTACGGTCCCATAGTCAACAAACAGCTTTTTTCAGCAGCGGGAAACACGTTTTGCGGCTCGCACTTAATAAGGGCACGGTTAACAAGCCACTCGAACGCGTCTCAGAAAAGTTAGAGGATTTGTTCCACCAATTATGCCGGTCTTTCGCGTCACGTCACACCGACGTGTTCTCTCATACAGACACAAACCTACGTTAACTGGCTCCAGCTGGTGTTTAACAAACTTTTTCTGCCGCACACTTGCAAAAAATTAGAACAGTTTTTAAGGAAATAGTGGCGCCCTCGACGGGGAAACTGCTGCGGTCTCGTAATAACGTTGAAAGGGTTGAAACTGCTGAACAAACGTTGCTGACTGCAGGATTTAAATGATTATTACTGAACGCAAACTTTTAATACTATTTATTAGGATCATTATAGCATCTCGATGGACGTTCATTTGTTAATTCGCAAAGTTTTCAATCGTTGGAAAGAAATCTTGCAGCGGTTGACTTAATTTCCCACACAGACTGGGCAGGATTGCAACAGATTGACAAAGAATTCGATAGAAAATTAATCTAATTGCAATTTGCTTTATCACTTTGGGTTTAATGAACTGAAAATCAAGCTTGCAGATGGTATTTTATGTTCGAACAGCGCGTATATTTTCATACTGTTTGAATTATAACTATATTCAGTGAGGAATCAATCTTTCACGAAAATTCATTTAGTTCTCCGCGTGTAGAATTAAAATAAATGGACAAAGAGTTCAATAGAAGAATTTGCTTTGTTTCGAGTTTAATATATTGCAAAGCTTCTTCGTCCTGGAGAAAGCATTTTATAGTAAAATAAAGTTCTCATTTTCAATTTCGCTTTTACTGCGTTCAAGAATCACTCACTGGAGATGGATTTGAAAAAAGAACATTTTATTGCAAAATCGCAACAGATGAGCACAAAATTATGTAGAACAATAATCTAACCACAATCTGCTGTGAAATTTCGAGTTTAATACAGTGTAAAAGTTCTTCGTACTTGTAAGAGGTATTTCATGCTCAAAGAACGTCCAATTTTGATTTATGTTTTAACACTCCGTTCAAGAAATAAGAAATATCCATTTATTACGAAGTTAAAATAAATGAATTACGGAAATAATCTCACAATAAATTGCTTTGAAATTTCAAGTTTTATAATGGAAAGGTTCTCCGAACTTACGGAAGGATTTTTATACTAACCCAGTGGCCAATATTTAAGAGGAACGATCTCAATGCTGGCTGAGGAAGGAAAAGACTCGATCCTGTAAAAAGATCAACGTGTTCGAACGCTGCTTTTCTAGTCTGTCACTCACATGCTCGCAGCGATACCCTGCAATCCGCCAACAAGATCAGCTGGGATCCCTTTCGCGTCAATCCGCCATCGGATTCCGCGGTGCAGTCGATCGTTCGATCAGCGGGAACACGCAACACCTATTCAGGTATCGGTTTCGCTCGCGAACAAAGCGGCAGATTACTTTGTTGCTTCACAGGGCTGGCGAGACTCCTGCCAACCCTTGTTTCGTTGATCCGTCAAGGCAACCTCTGTCTGAAATATTTTATTTATGATGGCAACATTATACGATCTGCTGTCAACGTGTACAAAATGTAAAACGGTCGATGCACCTTATATTATTCGCACTAGATTTACCAAGTTTGTCAGTCAAATAATTTATATACGGCTATAAATCTTTCTTATCGGTGTATTTTTCAAATCTTATCGATCTCTATGCAAATCAATTGTTTTCTCAGTAGAAAATTCCTTATAGTAAAAGTAAAATATTAATGTTGATTAATATACTATAATAGTGAAGATCTAGTCAAGATTAGTCAAGAATTCCTATCTGAAGCTGTTTGTTCAATGTTTGACATTTTTTAATTAGAACATTATCTAAGATTCTTTAATCCTATTTGTAAAGTAGAACGTAAAATCAAATCCCACGAAGCCGTGTCATACTTCTATTTACAGGAATTATTACTTTAAGGAACAAATTGAATCACCATTTTAAAATTTATCTATAAAATCTAGGTTTGTACGAGTTATTTTAACAATGACAAAATTCTGTGTCCGAAGGGCACACATTAAGAAATTAGTCGATCGCCGGGACAAGTGTACACGTTTCTCCGTGATTAACGAGATCCATCGTCGATCTTCTAATAGCAGTCGGCAACCGGGACAAAACCAGCCCTGGCTTTTCATTAGACGGAACGATGACGAAGCTGCGCCGAGTCTGTTGCTAACGCGTGCATCACTTTTGCGATCGGAATCGATCGTAGAGACCGTGTGCTGGAAAATGATAAAAAAAAACTGGTTTATCAGAGACCACGGGAACGCTTCGAAACTATAGCACTATCTGGAGTTCAATCTGAACGCTTTCGATACTCAACGCTGCACCAAATTTTCTACGCTGCATCCACCACGCCAACCGTGTACCTCTAGATTAGTTTATTGTTACGGGAACCGCGAATTTCAATCATTGAAGATCTATGGAGATCGCCGCTTTGATGGTTGCGTTGATCGTTATATATTTGAATTTGCATTTTTTGGGAAGTGGCGAGTGCGGAATAATGTGAAATTGCATCATAATTCGTTGTCCGTGTCCCACAAATTTTTCGAGATTCGTCCCCAATGTGAAGATCCGCAGTCGTTACAAATTTCTAATTCACAACTTTATTACATACCGAATTTTAACAAACAAACGATCAGTTTCAATAAAAAGTATCACATTTGATAAACATAAAGTTAATTAAAAAATAATTCCACGACGTCTCCTGCTTCTTATTTTAAATTTCTTTCGAGCAGGAGGAATGGAAATCTTCTTGCGAATGTTTCTGCAACTTCATCAAAGCGCGAACTTGCACAAACTCCTGTAATTCCATAAACGCATTGCGAAGAAGAACGCAGGATAGCATTACAAGAGATTATAAACGTATAGAATTTTGTTCAGGAGTGTTATTTCTAGGTGCGGAGTTTTCAAACAAATTTAATAATTTCATCTGTCGATAACAGGGGCTCAAGGCTCAACAATGGAGTTCTTTCCAAAGCGGCTTCCATCGTTGCTTCCAAAGCGAACGAGGGCTTAGCATTCGCTGCGAAAGACTGGGAATTAATTATAATAGATCTCCGCCGACGAAATTGTGGAAAAGTGTGTAACAACGTAAACACACGTTTCGTAATTGATCAGAATGGTCGCGCCGAGCTCGATTTAATAATCATGACATCGGGTCACTGAGAATTACAACCAGGTCAGGCCGTTTGTCATCGAAACGGGGGCCAACATTTCGAGTTTGAATTATGAAAACGGCGAACAGGTGTAACGGCGGGGAAATAAATGCCTGTGCCTCGTGTGAAGGTCGGTTTCGCGATTGCTGATCAATCAAGGACGACTTGTAAACTATGGAAAAAGTGTTTCGTGTTTTAATAACTGCATTGTGCGATAGGAACAAGACGGTCCCTTTTATTATTGACCGAGTATTGGGTGTCAGCGTTTCACCGATATTTGGGCAACAGCTAGTAAACATTGATTAATCACTACCGCAACTGGCCAATATATAAACGGCACGCCACGAGGTCAGACGTGACGGGTGTGTCAATGTTTTTCTCAGGAGTAACGACCAAGTTGATTGCCACAACATTAGCAGACGCTGCCGAGGCAGCGTTCGTATCCAGTTCGAAATTCCCAACAACTTCGCGTTTACCTCCGTCTTCTTTCTTTGGAAGATTGGGTTCATTTCAACCAATCAGGAAAACCGCATTATGGGGTAATCCCATACAGTAGAACTTCGGTTATCAGAACCCCTGATATTGGAGTTCTTATTATCCAAACAGATTTCACGTAAATAAGTCAATCTAAGGCGATGCACGCAACTCTGTTGTACAAAGCAGTGAAGATTTAATCTAGCTGTATAATTAATTCTAAGTAACTTCTCTGTTATATGTATAATCATTAATGTTTCCTTAATCGAGGTTCTGTTGTATAGTCGTCGCGAAAAATATGTTGGTACTTATTCAAATGGAATAAATTTTAGAAAAATGGGCTAAATGACCCAAATTTTTTAAATGTTGGAGTAACTGATTTACTAAACGAAGAGTAAACAAGATTTTGCAAAAAAATACAATAGGTCATTATATATTAAATAATGATGTTTCTTCACTTTTTTCTCCAAGAGTATAACGAAAATTTAAACGATGCAATATGTTAACAACGTTAACCAATTTCGATATAAGTTACCGAGACCTGCAAACGTAGTTAGCCTAAAATCTCAATATAATTATTCGATTAGAACATACATTCCGCGACGAATGTCTATTGTTTCGTAGTATAATTTTCTGTCGGCTGCTACAGAACTTTACTCACTCACTCACACACATGCTAGAAATCTCTTTTCATAAAAAATCATCACGAATGAGGGAAATTAACTCTGTCATGAGATTCGAACCTCGATTAAATTATTTTAAGAACATACAAACGAGCATTTCATCTTTCTTTCGATAATACTTGCTGGATCTATAAATTCCCGCGAACGCCAGCGACCCAATAAAAAGGAAAATCGTTCGACCAAAAATCGTATCAGCTCCGGAGATCCAGCCATTGGAAGATAGTAATGTAATACGATTTGATTGCACGTCGGTGATTCATTACTCGCGTTCCTTTGAAATCGCGAGCTCCTTCGGTTAAATTGGCCTTCGCGGAATGCTGCTTGTGCCGAGACCTATTAATTTTGCATTATCTAGGAGAGTTCTTTGCTACGGAGAGGATCTTATTTAATGGTTCCTTGATTCGCGGGATCGAGGAGGAGAATGAGAAAGGGGAAGGAAAAAAGTGGGCGGGGTGGTAGGAAGATTAAAATTTCCCGCGATCCAATTGCGCGGATAATGAGCCCGGACAATTAGAGCTCTTAAATAAACGGCACCGGGAGGGTATCGCTCTCTGTTTGGCCACGGCGGTGCTGGGCGTGGGTGGCGGGAACGGTGCGCAAAACCCCGAATGAAATTTCATAGCGGCCCGTTAGCTGGAGAAGACCGATGTTGAATTTATTGTTGAAACTTCGCGCTTTACGACAAGCGGGTCCGTCCTTTTAACTTTTAACGCGTCACGGTAACGACACCTGCTCCAGAACTTCCCACCCCTGAGTGAATAATAAAAATAAAATCCATGGAACGCGGCTCTCGTGATGAAAACACCGTGCCGACGGTCGTTAAAACGGCTGAAATTTTTCCCCGAAAACCTCCGGAACCTTCACCCTATCGCGACAGAAAGTCGATACCTTCGCTTTAGTAATGTGACAATTATCTTCCTCCGTCTTCGACTGACCGAAGCGTTTTCGCCGCTGATAATGGATTTACGCTAGATTGCAGATTGTATGCATTTATGACAAAATAGAATATATTTCAGAATAATGATAATAATTACTATTCATTATATGAGACATATAGAAGATCGAACCCGATCATTCTTCGAAATACCATATGCAACAGAAAACATTTTAATAGATCCATCGGTAACGAAAATATTGTAGGTCACTTTACATGAAATAAATAGATCCTAAACATTGTAGATGTGATCCGATTACTTTGAAATTTCACCGACACTACCTGAAGACTCAATTGTCACCGCACAGCTAGCATATTGTCACGAAAAGTTGATTTTAAAGACAGGGAAATTGCATTTCAACGATTGTACGTTTTCGGGTGGGTTCTCGGGGAAGCGTCTGCGAGGTTCGAGGGGTGAACTGGCATAGTCCGCCGATAACCATAAACGTTTGAAGCGTCGGAACGATCCATCTTGACGACTCGAGCGCAATGCGGCCCGAACGACCGACACAGTCGAGCGTCCCTGAATTGATAAACGCCGGCCAGTTCCGCTCGTCTATCGGATATATTCGAGAGCATAGCTTCTCTCTCTCTCTCTCTCTCTCTCTCTCTCTCTCTCTCTCTCTCTCTCTCACTCTCGCTTACTCACTCAGCACCGGCTCTCTATTTCCCCTTATCGACGGGATCGTTCGCCGCTTCGAACCTATCTCGTCTCGGAACCCGCCGAATGGAATCCTGGATCGGATCGCCTGAATCCGGCGAGATGTTCCGGCGTTCTTCGTCGGAACCGTCTGTAACGCTCGGCAACGTTTCGCAGGCTTGTGCAGCGTTCGGCAGCAGCGTGCAGCGCGTTAAACGCTCAGACTCTCCGAGCGGTTTATTAGGAATCTGATTCAATAATTATCGCAGCGCGCCTGTCGTTGCAATTTAAACAGAACTCGAACGGAATCCGAGAGCGCGACCGTCTTCCCACAAGAATCGACTATCGACCCAGACACCTCGACATTCCTTCGAAATTGCTGTAATTGTCGATTATCGGCGATTCCGCGACGCTCGGCTCGTCTTCAATTATCCCGCGCTTGTCTCGCCGAAGTATCTTTTCATCGACGTTCGTTTAGTCTTGCTCTTTCATTCGAGCCAGACGCGACTCGGCTTTTTTAGCCGTGCAGTTTCGACAGACGAATTTTATTGTTAATCGTACGGTTTCAAAGAGAATGAAGTTCAAGTCTTTTTTATAGTGGTTTCTTTTCTTCCTATTGTTTACTTTTTCCAAATGTCCTTTATAAATTGACTATTATAATAGTGTTCATAAAAGTCTTAAAAAATCTGGGCAACTTACTTAGTCTTTACTTGAATTAGAATGCACTAGTATATCAATTTTCCTTTAATTGTTTGCACTCTTCTGTCTTGAATTATAAGCACCCATTTTTGTTGCAAATTCATAAAGACACTAAATAAGGTTTCTTCACTAGCTATTATGGGAATCAAATGGTTGAAATGGAAGAGGCCTCTCTCATACTGTGCACCGAATCCAATCATAATCATCATCATCATCATCATCATCATCATCATCATCATTAGCGATCCTAGAATTCTGTTAATCATCGACAGTAGCAAATTTGTTGCAGCCACCAGCCAAATATTTTATTGTGAGGCTAAATTCCGGGAGAACCGATCCGATCGAAATATTCTAAAATTCCCTTTGATTGGATTTTACCCTTGCAATTAGCCTAGATTCTCCTCTAATTACTATCGGCCGATCCGATTCGTCTATTCGCGTCGATCGGGCCACTCCCGAGCCTTCTCTTTTCTCTTATTCGACCAAAATGGAAATCTCGATCATAGCGGCGTGCCTCGAACCGTTTCGATGCCTGCATCGCCACATGATGCACTGAAATTCACATGGATCCTGATTAGACGATCACTGAACAGACCAAAGAAATGACTGCTCTAAATCGGAATTGTTCTGATTCTCTGGCAACGATTAGCTCCCATCGATACTCGTTTATTGCTCTAAGAATTCACCTGACCGTAGTTGTTTAATTATCTTGTGCTATTTGGATAATTATTCTTCCGATTCTTATGATTTCTGTTTCGTTTATGCATTTATAGCAAAATTGAGCAGTTACAATTTAAACTAATAGAAAGATTAGAGCAATTTAAAACTGCCAATGTATTATTTTTTATATATTGAAATGATTAAAGGAAGAAAGAATTTTCTATCTAGTTTTGATGCCTTGGAATTGACACAGACAATATATTTGTCTATTCGTAATTAAAATAGAAGGATCAAAGGAATTTAAGAACATCGATGTAGTAATTGCAACATGTTACAGTTACTAGGATAAGCCAGAAATCCATTTCTTTTAATTCGCAGTAATGGTTATTAATGAAATAATGAGAGGGCGAATTAATGTAATTTCAACTGCAGAGGTACTTTAAATGTTTAAAATAACCGTGCAGCGACCATTTTGCCATTAGCCAATTCGATAATGAAACCTGCAATTAATTAATATATTTGCGTTGCCTGTACAAATTGGGGGAAAGAACTAGTTCCTCTGCGAGAGAAATAAATTACAAAACTGGTATGATATGAACCGGTAAATGAGGGCAACGATGAAGAAACCAGTGCGAAATTCTCGCGGCCGATCAATAGGAAACCGAAGAAGCGAATTTTTGCGATGAAATTCGACGGCGAATATTTTCGTTCGATTTTCCGGCGAAAAATAAACGCTCGCCAGAAACGTTCATCGATTCTCGTTACTCTTAAATACAGCACACTGTTATAGAATATTCGCGATGTTTATAGGTATCCAATGAAATTCGCCGTAGCGCCGACGAATATTAAGCATCGGCCGAGTTATCTCTGTTTCGTTCTATCAGTACGTTTCGCACATCGGGCTAATTACCGCATTTTTGCTGGCCATTGGCTACCGGGTCCACGGTACAGACAGTTAATTACTCGACCGCGACTGCTAACGATCGGTAATTTCAGCAAAAATAACGCCGCTTTCGGCCGGGCACTGCATTTCCGATCGATCCGAGAGAGCTTCGAATTCCTAGCATCCTGACCAATACGTTCAATTATCAGTTCCTGTCCTTTTCGATAGGGTAACACGAATTCATCGACAATCTCATTGATCAACAAAACCAAATGTGCGCAGCCAAGTTAGAACTCGACCACCTAGCGCTAGACAAGCTCTCTTATCATTGGTCAGTGTTTTTCGTTAATAACTCGTAAATGAAGCCGCGTGTTGCATTTTCGCTGAAATCAAACATTTACTGTATAATTACAGTACTTGCACACACTACAAAAACGTTTGCAAAAGCTAATTGGTTAAATGGAACTGTATATCTTTATTTAGGCATCCGTTCTGTTAAATTTATTATCAAGTAGAAAGAACAGCATGCGGCCAGGCAATAGGGATAACGTGTGAAATAAAGACAGCCTATGATCGATCACGTAGAATAAAACGATCTCTGATCAGACATAAAAATACATACGTCATATATTGTCATTTGGACTTGTATGCAAAATTCAATTTTTATAGCTGTCATTTTCACGATTGATGAAGAAATTTTTTTCTGAACGAGCGTAACATTTTGGTTTGCAAGGATATAACACGTCAAAAATCAAAAATAATTAATCGCCAACTTCACGATCCTAAATTCCGTCTTTAGAACTCGATGACTCGGGACAAGGTCCGTTGCAACGAATTTCAAGGTTCCTCGAGTCTATCTTTGTGCCTTTTTACAATCGCTGTAAAAACCCACAAAAATATCCAGCAAAGTCAGAAAAAGGATGTCGTATCCAGCGGTGATATTTTTTAGAATCGTGTTCAGGTTGTAACAACTGCTGCAACCCGGTCGGTCTGTGCAACGATGCAGCGTTTTTGGCGGGGCACAAGCGAGAAACTTTTAAAACTCAGTTTTATTTATGGCCGATGGGATGAAGTTCTTTTTTTCTGCATGTGTCCGCGCCGATCCGGAGAGGGTCAAAGCGGGCTCGTAAAAGGGGACCACGGGTGCGACTGCAGAGAGATGCATCTCGCACAAAAGAGCCGAGAAAACACGCTGGAACGGAACGAGCATGCGAGCAAGCATGCGAGCAAGCATGCGAGTTTCACCGTGTGTGTCTCGTTCCGTTCGTATTGGTCTATTTTACACGGGCCGCCGATCCGATCGACTTATTGGCCGGCGCTCGGACCCGATAAGGATGCGCCTGGTGTTATCAGGGAATTGATGGAATTCGATTCGACTCGATCCGATCCGATCCGACCTGGCCAAACGCAACATGGGACAAACATTCGTTCTTTTCTTGTTTACAGGCATTATCGGCCTGCGCTTTTGTTATTGCCGTTACGCGGGACCGCTTTATTGATTGTTGGTGCAACGATGGCCGTGTGATCCGCGAGCTATTGCTGGTCGAAATCACCGTTGTCGCCGCGGTTTTCAGAGAGTTATTATTACCGGTGTTTATGCAGATTTTTAGCGATTCGCGGGAACGCGGCCGAACTTCCGTCCAATTAAAATATACACGCGGAGGAGGTGATGGGAAAACGTTGTTTAATTTTCGTTGAATACCTTGTACAGATGTTTGTGCGAAATAACATTGTGCATCGATTGCGGAAAGCAGAAACAGTACATGTCGATCAAAACAATACTAAGGTATTATTTAAATGTACAGTTCAGATATAAATATCATTCGCATAATCAGCACTCGAATAGCGAATCTTTGCGATAGAAAAATTACTCAGTATGCTTAGAATTATTTATAATTTCATTTATTACTTCCACCAACATATTTCTTAAGGTAGTCCTTTTAGACACGTTAGTTTTTCCATAGACCTTGATAAAATATGTGAAAATTTTAATTAATCTTCAAAAACTACATAGTTAAACAACAATATTTTTCCTGTCTGAATGTTAAAGTATATTGCAGAATGAATGGAGGCTTTGGTGCAATTCTTGTCTATCTTGTCTATCTTGTCTATCTTGGCGTGTTTTCAGTCTTTAATCTAAGCGAGTCTATCTTTTAGTAAAATTGTACTCGTCAGACTTGTTCACAATTTTATGCTGCATAATTAAATAGCTAGAATAGATTCTGCAAATCTCAGACCTAGCTCAGACTGTTCCTGTACATTATGCAAAGCAACATGCAGCTCACAGTGGCGTTCACCAACGTCAGACTCGTTCACGAGCCACTCGATAGTCCAGATTCCGCGATACGACGCGACGCTCGTAACGAATGCGATTGCATGGCAAGCACACGGAAAAATCGAACAACGGGGTCTCGAGCAATTATCGAGCATTCGGGTTCGTTAGCGAGCCTGGTAATCGCCCCCACTCCACCCGGTTGTCTCGCCGTTCACGCGACGGATTCGGAGCATTTCGCTCAACGAATCGCTAAACAGCGAATTATGTGCAGACGCTTCCATCAACCTCTCCTCTGTGCAATTGCACATATCATAATTACAGCGGATAAGTGTACCACCTAGCAATACTTTAATATTTTGATCGTTCCATTATTTTGGCAAGTACACAAAAAAATGTTACTGCAATTCTTCAAAGTCGTAGGCATTTTTAGATTCTTTACTGGTTAAATCGTAAAAAATTGCTGATATTTTCGTTCCTGGACGTTAGGATTAAAATAAAATGATTTTCATTAATAGTTTGTATTCTTACGAAATAATTTATGAACATTTTCACTCCCTCAAGTGACTTTGCGTCGAAATTAAATAGTTTAAATATCATAACAACCGAGTTACGATAAATTAACGGTATTAAAAACACTAAGAATATGTTGAAGTGCCGTCGCGAAATAAATACACTCGACAGGCTCGGTCGACGCAATTAAGCTATCCCCTAACACTACATAACGCCACGCCGGCGTCGATCGTAGGCGGCAACAAGAGGCGATTATTGCGTAATTTGCAAGTAAAAAGCGGAACGAGCCATCTTAATTCCCTGTAAAATCTGCAACGCCCACCGGCGTTGCCTCGAACGCTTTAATACTCCGTTGAATTTTTATTCTTTTCGTCCCCGTAAAGCGGATAATTTGTCGGCATTTGTCTCGGATATCTTAGAACGGGTCGAGTAGTTCGCGAACTCGCTATTTGTTCCAACGAAATAATTAATCGGTAACCGGTTCTTGTCGGAACTCTTGGAACCGCGATGAAGTTTCGCGATCAAGCGAAGATTACGGGTCGAGCAAGTTCTGCGCATGTATATTAATCGCTGCCGACGGTGTAATCTTTCAAGTGCTCCTCGGCAGGATTTGAAAGCGGTAGAATTACTTAATAATACCGTATATGTTTGCACTTCGTTGATCTTTCAAGCTAATTCCGCGTTATTCTATTCCGTCACGATTTGCGATGTTGTTTCGGTCATTTGAAAAATTTTTCCTTAGAAATTGCCTCTGATACATTACTGAGAAGCCAAAATTGCGATGAGGAAATTCTAATACACTATACACTAGACGACCATTCGTCTAACTAGTAACTCGTTAAACTTGTAAAACTCTAACTAGTAATCAATCGCTGTGCATAGCTTTAGAATGTAATTCGTCATGACCATAAAGTCCTAACAGTCACACCCCACTAGAATCAGTACGCTAAGTATAATCTTCACGCGACAATAAGACACCTTTGTGTTTACATTCCCCCTCTTACTAGCTGCCCTACTACCGTAGCTAGTCGGTGGTGCCTTCTTATCGTGCGAGGACTATGCACCAATCATTCGCAAAGTTAATTCGGCCTGTGAAATAGCAATCAAGTAAAATATCTAGAAATTTCATAACAGAACAAAACGATATTTATTGAAAATCTAATACTGTCACAGGTGCAGTGACAAATTATTTTGCGACAACGAGCATTTTTTCACTGAGCATTTTACTATTTCTACCTTTTTAGAATGTTCGTACGAATTTCCTACAGCTAGTATCTGTCGACGCGTACAGTAAGCGAGAACATTTCCCCAGTTATAGTTAAAGCAGCCTCAATTAAACTCGTGTTAATCTAAGATAAGCATGCTGTGTTACGATGCTTTATCTCATTTCACAGATGAACTCACTACTCGAATGACTTCACTTAATTTACTATTGTGGACACAATGGCAATTAATTCGACCAGCCTCAGAGTATCCTTGTTACTGATTCAACTATTAAAGTCAATGTTAGAATACTAGGAGATAACCTATCGACGCACATTTCCTCAGAAAGTGATTAAGAACCCACCGAGGTTTGTGATAATACAATATCGTAGATACTCTGTCTGTTTCCTCGGTCGTTCTACAACGTTTTTGTTGCTTGCCCTAATGGCTATCGAATTCAAAGGCCCAGGATTCTCTTTGTGAATAACCTATTGACGTGGTATCCGTGTCGGATCGGCAACTTCTCCTCGTCATGCTACCAGCGTCTCCTGGACCTAATCCGTGTCCTTTCAAGGCACGCGTGGATAGCATTGCAGGAGGCTTCGTCGCCGATTTGAGAATGCCCTTGCGCCGATAGTGGCCGAGTAATTGATAGGGTATCAAGTTGCTCTCAGATATCAGATAATCCTAAGCTTGATAATAGCGAATCGCTCGGACACTCTGAGAGAACGCGGTGCACTATATACTGGAAAACAGTACCAATCGCAGCCTGATATCCTTGATAGCGGATTACCAACCTTTGAAACCCCATCTGTCCTGCAAGACCACTCGGGAATCGGTTTGCTTCAGAGCCAGCTTTTGAACATGACATTTCATCCACGTGAATGGACATCGCATTACAGATTGTAATATGCAACTGCTGTTCTTCGATTCCTCCGAAATCGGGACAAGATTAACTTATTCGAATAATTAAGAATCTATGCCACTAACGTTTTGGCATTTCCAGCTTTTCGCTGGCACTTGACTGTACCATTTAATATTGGAATGGCGAAGCCTTTTGACAAAAATAGAACCGAGTGTGCTTCGGATCATTTACAATATTATTCATCAATTTTTAGCGACATCATTTTTAAGGCACTCCTTCTGAACATATTACATTTTCTATAGGCCTTAATGAAACATGAGAAAACTTGAATTAATTGTCAGAAACTATAAGAGATAATCAAATAACGATGTTTAACAAATTTAAAAAATCATGGTCATAAATCATATAGTCAACACCATGAAAACACGACTTGTTCCTCCTTTCTGCTCCACAAAATAGCCATAAAGGGGAAGCTACATTAGTTTCCGATCTACATCAGTTTTAGTTTCAAGAAAAATTTTCCAAAGTCTTTAGACCCATTTCGATTTGTTCCAATTAAAGCAGCCAAAGAAAATCGTACGACAGAAGACACTGTTCATCTCTAATCTTGAAAATAGTAGATAAATTGTTCAAAGTTTTGTAGACTTCTCAGATATCGATAGAAACCGGGTCTGGATTTATTATATTGTAGATACCGATCTACCAAATGCAGGTAACTAACAGTCCGTGGATGATCTACCCGCAAGGATCGCCGTGCTCAGCTGACTGTAGTCACTCTCCAGATCTATCGTAGCGCGTCAACAGAGATTAGAGTTGCCAGTTTGGCTGGTATAGTCAGGAACGGGCCAATCCTCGACGAAGGATCCTGTCCTATCGTCTCGAACCTTGCCCTGTCCCCGAAATCCAACTCCCTAAATACGCCTCGAAACGTGGCGGGCAACAATCTCCGAGTTCCAAGAATCCCGGAGATTAGACGATGTAGAGACTAGACGAACAGGTCCCATCAAAGGGGGCGACGTTCCTTGTAAATAGGGCAAAGGGTTCCGGTCCCCGACGAAAATTGAACGTAAATCTACGTCCCTGAATCGAATCCCAGGGATTAGAGAGTTCCGCTCCGAGGGAAAACATTTCACGGACTCGCCATTCATCGTGGCAGCGAGTCGCAGACTTCCAGGCAGAGTCTAGGTCCGAAACTTGTTGGTTCCTTTCCAAACTGCAAACTAATTCTGCCGTTTATCGAGCGTGAATCGATTTCTGCATTAGCCTCCCAGGCTCTCGCAGATTTCAGCCGCTCACCGAGACGATCGTTCGCCGGTCGCTCGCCGATTTCGCCGACGCCGATGAATAAATCTGCTGAAATTTCATTCCTTTGTCAGAGGCTGCTCCAGTGATTTACGTGGCATTTGAAGTATTCTAATTAGTCCTCGAAGCTGTAGAGTTCAGCTACCGAGATGTCGAGGTCTTTCGCGATTTTCGTTGCTTCCGAATTTGATTTGATATTTGAAAATTTCGAGGATGAAGTATAATTAGCAACTGACAAAGCTAAATGGTTTTGAGAATGACTTAAAATTGATTTTTATATAATGAGACAAATGGTATCGAGTTTTGGAAAAGATAAATAATCCTATAAATATCGACAGTTTGCGATGGAATTGTAAGCGTTGCACGCTCTGTAAAGTTTCTGGGATGTTCCTTGTGCAATACCACTCTCTTCTAGGATGCGATCACACGTTTTTATCCGATTGATCCGTACAAAAGGAGCTCCGTTCGAAAACTAATGTACACCTGCTGGACGCGGTCACGTTGCATCAGGAAAAATAAAATCAGAAAATAATGGATGTTTTCGTCGCGTTCACCCTGTTCCTTCGTTGCTCTTTAATACCTTTCAAGTTTGCGAACAATGTTGCATCGTGTAGACTTGCTTTCAGAGTGGCAAGCAATCAAGAGTTATTTTTATCGGCACAGGGTAAAAAAGTATAGCTCACTGTTGAAGCGATATTGAACAATTCGTTAACACGTTAACACGTTAACACTGCCACAGTTGTAATATTTTATCGACTGCAATGTATCTTTAACATAAAACATAAAAATGTCTTCGATTCAACTAGATCCTTTCCTCTCATCTGTCTAAATAAAATACAATACAAATCTCTTTTTTTAGTACATAAATTGCTTTGCGGGCGATATATAGACAGCTTCTTTGTCTAGATTACTCAAATGTTGACGACATCAAATTTTGATATAAACATTTTACACTTATACATTGCCAATTAAAATCGTTAAAAATAGGAATGAAAATAAGGACTATACCAACAATTCCTTTTCCAGATTTTTTCAACTTCCAAATTTAGAAACCATGATCTAGCAGAGTCAAGATCGGAAAATGTAATTACTGGTAGATCCCTACCCTCGACCTATCCCCAAATTACAACCATGAACCAAAAAATGCTCCCTTACCAAAAATCGCAAACAGCTCTTAAAGTGAAACTGGTAACCACCAGTGGACAGAAACGAAGTTCCACCCATGCACACGACCCGCTCGTTACCCTACATTCCACCCTCCATCGAGAAGAACGAGGTCGAAGCGAAACTCGCGAATCACAAAGACGGAAGCAAAACTCTCCGACCGAGAATCAGCGACACCGGCGACGCTTGGCCGACGAAAAGCGGCGGGTACAGGATCCGAAACGGGTCGTCGGATACAGGAGCCGGTTGGTTTTAACCGGACGTTAAGGGCTGGAGTCGATCTTCTTTGAGAAAATTTCGAGGCCGGGCGTCCGTCTGCTTTGCAATTTAGAGGCGCGGCGATTTTCATACGGCTCCGGATCCGGTAATCCGACGCGACGCCAAGCTTTGAAAGCTCAAAGAACCGTTTCCAGCCGCCGGAACACGCGGAAAGAAACGGAGAACGCGAGCAGAGAGCTGCACGCCCCTGCTACGCCGCCAGACGGCTCTCCCCAGTCCGCGTATATGCATATGCAAATTATTTCGCATCCAAGCCGATGCTTGGCTCGAGTGTTACCCAGCGAACACTTCTCTGCCGCGTCTTTGGACAAACGTTTTTCCCGGCAGCCCATTCTTCCGGCTGCGTTAATTGAACCACCGTAAAATACTTTTTCATTTAATTTAGTCTGCGGAGATTCCGGTTGCTCGGATGAGATCCTTTGTTCCGCGTCCTTTTGTTTGATTTTTTCCGAGCGGAGAAGGTACTGGTTGAGCGTGGAAGATTGCTAGAACTTGCAAACCTTTATTTCTATTTACAGTAGAACTCCACTTATCCGAACTCCATTTATTGGTTAAATGTATAAATGTGCGTAGAACTTTTAGCTATACTGGATGATCACTTTTTTGGCACTGTAAACACGGACGTTTCTACTGATCACAAAAAAGTTAATACATTGTGTTTATGTTAAAGTTTATTCGAATTTCAGTTCTAATTTCATGGGCTAGATACTATTGGAAAATACGAAAATTATAAAATGAGAATAGCACGATCAGAATACTCTATTTTACGAAAGACGAAAATATTTTGGAGATCATGTTTATCCCAAGGAACGTTTAACGAATATATTGCTACTAAACGTATTGCATTAAAATTGTGCTATACCATGTGCAAGCAGTAAGTTCGTTTCTACTAGCTGCAACGGATTTTAGAGCTTCGAATTTGCTCTTGAAATCATGTGAAAAAATTGAAAAGTTCGGGTACCGACTTCTCTCGTGCAAACTGTGCCGATTCCTCTCAGTCGGTTTATTTTATTCGATAGAAGCTACCGGCTATAGCTTTTCGAAGAGTATATGTACCGTGGGAGAATAAAGTATTCACGCTTCGATAACTGTTCATAATAACGTTCTCTCTACCACTCTGGGTCGAAAACTATTTCATATAAAGAAAATTTACATTTTTATTGTAAAGTGGCATGAAACTGAAATAGAGAGGAATTTTATTTTGTGTATTAACAGTGCGTCAGAAACCATGTTAAAAAGGAATGCAATTTTTTGCAGATATTTGCATTTTTATTCCCGGTATTCGGAGGGTGAGACGAAAGGGATTTTTATTTCCCGCGTTACCAGTTCTACCGAGCCAAAACGAACGTTGAAAATTTATGTGTTATTTTATTGGCGAGATCATTGGCCGGAAATATTAGCATTAGAAACTGAAGCATCGAAATGATCAGTTTCAATATTTATGAATTATTTGCGAATGATTAGTACATCTACAGCTACGTGTTCGTTGTACTAATGTAATGTACATTTTACGTTTTACATTGCACATTATAATCGAGATTCGACAGCACAGCGCAGTTATAACACCTAAACCGATTAACATCGATGTTAAATACTGTGTTCCCCGCAATCAACGATGATCCCACATAAAAGGTATTTATATCTGTCCCGCTGGAAATTATCAATTGCGAAAACACGCACTGAACGTTCGGCCCAATTCGATCACGAATTAATTAATATTATTATCTTCGAAAAGGTGTCAACGACCAAAATAACTTGTGCAGCCCACTAATTTCTGTAATGAAATTTCAGCTGCGAATTTCCCTCGTATATGACATTTATGAATAAATGAGAAATAAAAATATTAATACGTACCAACGTTATTAAAAGATACTTCATACCTAACTACGGATGTTAATACCTACACGCAGTTGATTTAATTCGATTGAAGCTCTATATTCTTTCGAAGCATCGTGTACGTTTAAACACATATCGTCTGTTGTGAAAAATATTCTGCTCGGACTTATACGTTCCATTCGGCATAATACCTGTTTCTGTGAAAGTTTTACAAAAAAAGTACGCACCTCTTGGGAACTTTTTCAATAAATGTTCTCGTGAAACAGATGTGACCGCTACCTCCGTTCCCTGCCAGTAGATGGATACCTTTCCCGCAAGTCCTCTGAACGTTCCCGATTTCTATATATTCTTATCTTCTATATATACTTCTCGCGTTATTTACTTCTCGTCCTTCTTATATTTACGTATCAAAAATAGCAATTCTAAATTCCATCGTCTTTACATCTAATTCTACATATATAAGCTAAAACGAGTGTGGTAGAAGAGTGTGTGCATCTTTCCTATACCCTCTACCACCTCAACTGCGGAATTTGTCCGGGGTGGTTCCCACGGCTAACCAAATGAGCAGTTGCTCTACCATAGGTATATACTGTCAAAATAATATTCATTAAATAATATGTAGCATTTGTTATAAGATTTGAGAACTTCTTTAATATCAAAATCTTTAATCTGAAAAATTCTTTTATATCGGTTCTCATTGGTATTTACCACGTGAAAACTTTTTCGAAAAGTAAGGCACGTAGATAATTCCGATATTGGTTATGAAAACGCTCCGTAGCTTTTTCCAAATCCCCCTAGAAGAACTAAATATGTTCTTCCGAATCGTGTCAGACAAAAATTCGCAATCGTTAATGCGATAAGTTTGACAAAGCAGAATCGAGGGCAGGTGGCTCGTAATTTAATTCCAACGAATCGTGGAACTATTTTGAGCAAACAAAAATTAGATGAAAATGGCGCAGGATGGAGCAAGGAGAATGAAAGAAACCTCGGTAAACGCGACGAAAGCCTCTTTGGCCGACACCTTCGCAAGCACGTGACCTGGAGGTTTTTCGGCTCGGCCACAATCAGCTCGAGAGGAGACCGTTCGTTCCGTAGACGTCTCGCACCGTTCCCAGTCTTGTCGCCGGGAAAGAGGCTTGCTCTCGTTGGAATAACGGGAAAATCTCGTGAAATTATAAATAAAGGGAAATTCTGAGAGCAGGCATCGACGCGGAACCGCGCTCTCCTCGCGGACGTTTATTCCGCGAGCGAAAATCCGATATCGTGTTTTCGGAAAAGTGACGGAAACCGGCCTTGCGACGCTATTAATCCCGGCACCGCTGGCTTCTTTCTGCAATTTACGCTTGGCTATTTATCAAACGAAACGCTTAATCTCCATGTTTACCGGTTTATATACTCCTCGAGGAGGCGCGGAACCAGCGACTTCCGCCAAATTGTTCCTCTCGACAACGCGACCGGCCTTGGAATCCTTTTTCTTGCTTGAACTCGTTCAGTCAATGTATTGTTGCTGGATAATAAAAGAAGAAAACAATTATTCTGCAATTGACTTGACAGATAATGATTGATAATTCGGTCTGCGATGATCAGACAGTTTTTCGGAGCCACTTGTATATTACTAGATCGTTAAACATTTGAACCGTCTATTTTGAAAGTAGAGTTTTCAGATCCTAAACAAGTTAAATGAATGTATCAAAGAAAACTTGAATGTTCATACTTAAATAAATGATTCTGTCTCCTATCTTTTAGAAACACTCAAAGTGCAATAACTATTGGAGGAAAGAAATGTTATCTGATGCCTTCGTCCAAACGATTGAGAGAAATTATTGACAATTCCAATTGAAGAACAAATGATTTTGTCTGCTATCCTTGCTAAACACTCAAAGTATCAAAATTATTGAAGGAAATATCTGGCACCGTGGAAACGATGCAGAATTAATGAACGCAGAGGAATTGACTGCTTCGAATAAACGAGTGAAAAAGTAACGAAACGAGGAAGGAAAGGATCCGAAAATGAAAAAGCGCGGAGCCATGATTCCGGATTAATGGAAAAAGGGTGGTCAGCAAAAAGCGGGAACGACGGTAACTTTGACGAAGCAATCAGCATCGTGGTCAGCGAGGGAAATTCAAATGGGGATCAGGTACCATAAAAATGTACATTTCAATCTTACGTGGGAACACAAAGCGAGACCGAAGCCGGAGGAAAATTAACTGCTCTGCGGCGGGTTCGGAAAAAGTCGCCACGGCACGGCACACAGGATGGCACGGAATGGCACGAAATGGCGCGGCATGGGCAGAGCGCGTGAGGGGCGACCCGGACGTTTGAAAAATACCCTGGGTACAGCGCCCAGCTTTCGAAACTACCAATCACGATCAACGGGGAACGCTCCTAGTCGCCGCAGGGTCGAACAAAACCGACCGCATCTACTTTTTTCCGGCCGTCAATTCGAACGGCAGCCGATTATCGGCTTTCCAAAGAAGAATGAAACGGTCCGCCGGCTAATTTTGTTAGTTTACTTCGGGGACGATCGATGTAACCATTTTCTTCCGAGAGACGCCGATATATTCACTCCTCTAATAGAAATATAAAAGCTTCGTGTCAAAATTCGGGAAATCTATGTAACACCGTTCAGCTGTTTAAAAATGGTCCTGCACATAAAACCCGCTGAGGCAGAACCGCTGACATTAATATATTTTGTCGAACGTAGGCAAGATTACACGGAACTGTGTCAAACAGTTCAAAAGTTGTCCAAATGAAAATACTGGTGTAGATAAATAAAAGTATCGGTGATTCATGTAAAAAATTAGGCAAATTATGTGCGATTATTCAAAGTTAGATAAAAAAAAAGAATAATCCTGCGCATGAAAAATTATGTATTAATGTCTTCTGTCGGACAAGATTTTAAAATTGTAAGATTGTATAATTATAACAGACTGTGTCAAACGGTTTGAAAATGGCACAATTAAAATTTGCTCGTATAGAAAGTGAAGAAAATTAAAGGAGGCTATAAATAATTGCACAAAATGTTTCAAGTGAAAAATACTCACGCACTTGTCAGCTTAGCGAGTACCGTGAGAAAACCTGTCCAAAAATCAAAACTGTCACTCTAGATCTCCTGTATTTTATTTTAAAATTGCATTTTTCACTTGGTATTGCAACATATGGAAGGTACGATAATTTCTGTTCAACGCCCGAAAATTCCTACGTTCCAATTTTGATAATAATATCGGCTGGTAATAAATCGATCCAGACGAAACTGCTCGAAATTCTGCGCACGAGAAATCGACAGACAATTCATTTACGATGGCACAGAAATAAAAGTCACGCTGAAATCTGAGGAAAATCGTTGTTGCAGGTCCGATAATGATTTAAAGAGGTTCGACGTCGTAGTCGTCGTTAAAAAATATAATTAAATGCAGCAGAAAGTGGACAGCCAGCGGTAGGATCACGGATACACTCTCCGGCGCGGGATAATTACACACGTACGAATAATTTAATAGAGCTGCGCGCGCGCGTTCAAGCCACCCCACGGATTAACCGTCTACCCTTAAAGCTGATAAATCCGTACCTTCGAACGAAAAGCAATACTCGGCCCCGGTCTGGCTGGATTTCCACGGCAATATCGGTTACCCATGCGCCCGACCATTTTCATATTTATTGCCCATTACGCTTCCATTAGGGGTTGCTAATTTTCGTTAATTATTTTCGGCCCGCGGCGAGAAACAATCGAGGCAACGAGGCTTTCCGCCGCGAGCGAGCGCGTAAAACGCTACAAAACTGCCAGCGAAATTATCGGCGGATAATTGAAACGGAAAACAACTTTCCGCGGGCAAACAGACCCGCCCTTCCAGAAACGTAATTTCGAGATGCACGCGGCAGATTATTAACATAATAATTCAGGCTTGCAATGAACGTTTTGTATATAAATATTCTTATATCTCAAAATTCTATTCGCTGATAAAATCAAGTAAAATTTATCGAACTGCTTGTTTGACATGGAATTTAAAAATATAGTAAATTCTCTCCAATTGCCCTTCAGTTTATAGACAAAAATGGACAATTTGGGAATAGGGAATACGATTATTGGAATCTCGATGCTCGCTTTTATAGTCGTCGATTGTCAACAACTATAAAAACGAGCATCGAGATTCGAATAATCGTATCCCCTATTCCCAAATTGTCCATTTTTGTTTACAAGCTGAGAGACAATTGGAGAGAATTTACCGTACTACAGGCACTTACCAACAAGTATATTTTGTATCGCAGTTAGAAAAGTTACAAGTTTTACGATTAAGGTTTGATTACATTCTCGTTTAAAACACAATAAAGTATAAATGATATGAAATGGTATTTTGAATCAGGATCGGGGGACTTAGTGCATTTGCCGTTAACAAATGAACTAGCAAAACACAGTGAAATGCAAAACTGTTGGAAATATAAAGCTATTTATTAATCCAATGGATTTATGGATCCATTGGTTGTTATGTTCGACTTGTCCTTATACGTTTTTGAACAAATTATTATAGAAAACGTTTACATTATTATTATAATTACGCTATTTAATTTAAGAACAGAATAAAAATGCGATAGCAAACGAAATAACTATCACGACTGTGGCCAATCAAATATTCTGTGACAAGATCATTAACAGATAATTAGACTGCGGATTTTACGAATTTATGATAAAAATATACCGAATGCAAAACATATGAAGATTTTTAAAATGCTATTGTACTGTGTGCAACTCATAAACAATATTAGAAAAAAATACAAGTTTATATAGCCTTGCAAGTAACACAGGCAATTTTTATTTTGCATACAAATTCGCAATTTACAGATCATTTATCTTAAAATCACCCCGAGCTCTTGAAAGTTCCATTGATAAATTGTTCTTTCACCGAACAATACTACACTGATGAATGTACAATAAAGACCGTCACAGTCCCTGTTATAATTTTCTCCGATAATTTTTGTGAGCGCCTCCTCCTACGTTGATGTTGATTTTTTAGGAAGAGAGGCGAGAGGATCAACGTTGCCGAAAATGCCGGTGGTGGCCGGCCATCGTGCCGATATTTATGAAACTAATCGGCTTTCCATAATTTCCCGGCCACGGCCTAATTTCCGGGAAGAATCGAGGCAACGAACGGCGGCGGCCGCTTATCGCGGACACTTCACGCGGCAGTTACATTTTTCGCGCCACTGTTTTCCGCGAAATTCGGGTCAATTGCCGGGCTGACCGGAAATTAACCGGCGGCCATCGACCTGGAATGCTCCAGGCTCTGCTCTGCTTTGCTCTGCTCTGCTCTGCGTGCTGCGGTCCCATATGCAGATATGCTTTTGTCGGCAATATGCTTTCCCCTGCTGCGCCAAATGTTTCATGTATCACCAGAGCACACTAATTCCGCTAAATTAGAGGATCGCAAAATTTTTATCCGAACGATGTCGATGTTTCGCTCTCTGTGGCAAAATATTTTCAAACATTCTGCCCCTGCTCGTTTAGAGTCTTCAAGTCTCTACTTCCACGCCCCTGAACTTGATTTTACAAAGGCCCTCTTTTTCGTTCAAAGCGGGGCGGGATAGTAAAGATGTTTTTAGGCTGCTTGACGTAAAGTGTACTTTTCGTTTAGAGTGCAATAAAATTGCGACGAAAAATCGCAGGTCGAATTTTGTAAGGTTATTGTAAAGGGGAGACTTGCCCCTCTAAGATCGCGTCAAAACAAGTGCGGACAAAAATTGTTCAATCTCTGAAGGATCGTTAGAATTTGTTAAATTATGAAGATAAGCAAGCTCAGTTTGTTATTCTGTCTTTGTTAATAAAATAAAATTCTTCGAAAAAATCATGTTCAAGGACGTGAAACTAGAAACTTTACACTTTAATTATGTGATTTTTGTTACTATTTCTATCCGTGAAGTTACGTGAGCTCAACGACATACAACTTCTCTGTCACAATGTAGCAATTGCGAACATTTTCTCAGACTTTCCATAATTCCAAAATGGTTCAGAATATTCCAGGAAAGAGATCATGATTTTATAATATAACGAAATACCGAAAGAATACGACACTGTCAGAATAATTGAGACTTTGCTTTCGTTTAAGGAACAGCGATCGAACCTAATGGAAAGCAGCGTATCCCTACAAAATGGTAACTACAGCCACCGGAAGTCCCTTGGGAATAATGGGGACAATAAAAAAAAGATATTAGAGTTTCCACGTTGGTGGGTCGTTCAGGATAGAAATGGTAGCTCGCTCGATAGCCGCTCCCGCCGATTATTACGTTCCGATAGACGGGAATCGCGCGAACACCACCGGAGACGGATAATGCGTCGAACGATCCTTTCGCCATTACCGTCGGCCATTATCGGTGCACCTTGGTGCATCAACGGCGCCATAGTCGGAGCGTGTCAGCCCCGGCCTGAAGCGTGTCGGTACATAAATCAAGCGTTACTGGATACTCCTTTCGGAAGCGGGTGGTTCGGCCCACGATGATAACGGGCCCGGCAATAAACACGGATTTCAACTCTTTTACGAGGAACCTGCGAGTCGCTTCCGGCCACCTTGGACTTTCCGTATTTCGCTATCTTCCATCGGACGCCATTTTCTATGGGAAATCGCCAAATCTTTCTACCCTAGCTGCTATCATATCCTGGCGCTGTTCTATAAATTTTAACTTTCTCTAGACAATGTAGATTTCCGCTTTAACCGTTATAGCTTTAATCGCAATTCTGCAGAGTCTCCAGGATATAGTGCTATATTTATTAGCAACAATGTTTAAATAATTATTAAATACTGTCAATTCTACTGAATTATGTGTGCCCTTAATCTTTAAGAGTATGCCTACTGCATGATGTAAACAAAAAATTAAAAAATATCGGACTGTAAGGTAGCTGATTGTAACGCGGGAGAGAAAAATAGAGAAACGAAGCTTTTCGATCGAATCGGAGGATTCTCGCAGTTAGCACGTCTGGAATACGCGTGAAATGGAAGGACCGAGAGGATGGAAGAGGAAAAACAGTAGCAGGAAGAAGAATGGCATTTTGGTAGGGCGATTATCGGCTCGCCGCTCGATATTCGCGAGCAGCGTATATTCTCTCGCGAGAAGCCGTTGCTGAGCCCTCTTACTTAAAATTTAAGTAGGATTTAACTTCGGAATCCTGGCGCTTGATTGGGTGATTGACGGTATAAGTAGAGCTTAAAGTTTCGCCGGAGTCCTGGCACCAGCCGAACCGTCCCTTCGAAACTCGATCGATGCCTCCCGGATACGCATGCACACCCACTCGACTCGACTTTAATTACACCGAGGCGCCGCGCCGGCATTTGTCCGCGAACTCGAAAATAAGATCGACAGGAAGTCGATCGACATTGTCCTAAACGACTTGAGAACCCTCTGCGTCCTGAGAAAATTTCAATCTTGAGTCTCCTTCGCCACTGAAATGATACATTTTCAATCGCTGCTATCTCGCTTCTTGAAATCTTCGATTTTCCTTCGGTCTTAAGAGCCATCGCGCACACAAGCCACTTACTAGCTACTTTAATTAACCCTTCTACAGTATTTCAGGTCGATATAAACCAGACCGAGTATTGGCCTCATATAACTTCTTTAATTACTACCTTATTGCAATCAAACTTCTTGGATTCTGCAAGTAAACTACTGCTTCCATTTGTATTTTCATATTAATTATTATATTCTTTGTAGTATCGGATTTTTGGTCATAAAACAGAAAGGCCTGGCCAAAGCCAGGCCCAAGGGTTGGCTGGGTTTTTTTCCGGGGACACACGCAGGCTATGGGACGAGTGCGGATGTATGAATGCGGATGTACAAGTGTGGATGTATGAGTGAGGACGAGTGAAGATCTTTGAGACAGAATGGACAGTCGGTTGTTTGGGTTGCGAGGTGTGGTCAGTCGTGGTTTGGGTTGCGAAGAGTGAAGCTGCTATTGCGTTGCTTGAGAGTTTAGAATATTGTATTGTATTTTAAAGTCTAAATTACCTATTCGATCCCATTTACACATACTTTAATAAATTAAGTATTAAAAAAAAAACATTATACCACATCTTTTATATAATAAGTTTTAAAAAATTGCATTATGGTGCAGCTCCCAAAGATTCTTAAACCTACTACCTAACTACTACCTACTTTCATATTATTTTTGTGACTTTATATTTGATTGACACTTCAATATCATTCGACATATATCAATGTACTTACATTATATTCCTATTATAAATTATATAAAGATCAAATTTTCCATAAATAATAGAAATAACAGCAAAATCACAAATATGGAAAACCATGGGTTTCTGAGGATCGGCCTTTAGACTCTCAATCTTCCTCTTTTGGACAGCGATTCCTAGAGCCATTTTGGCCCAATTTCTCTGCTAATTCTTCGGAATATAATGGAAATCAAATTCCACGCTAAAATTCTATAATGGACAAGGTACAGCGTCAGGCGAACATCCTGATACACAGCCCTTGTTTCCAGCAGTATAGTGATCACCCTAGCCGGAAGCTAGTACCCGCATTCTTCTACGGGACGGTTCCGAACACGGCTCCCCTGATATCGTCCGTTACAGCAAAATACACCGATAATGACGGCAGCAAGGATCGTTGGTCGTATTATCTAGTTCAGTACAGACTCGCGGATCCAGAATGTAATAAGAGACGATTACTTGTACACGCGATATTTACGTCGACGAACCCGCGGCAATCGATAATTACACGAACGTTCTATATTCTACAAGCACGGCCCACTATCCGACTTGATAACCGCACGCTTATGGCAACGCTAGCCACGGTTCTTTGTCTTCATGGTGAAAATAGAAAAATCAATCTCATCGGTGAGTCTAGTAGACCTACGCTGCTATTAATAAACCTCGGAATTTATTTATGCTGCACAATGTTTAAACGACGCTTCTCAATGAGCTTGTTATCTTCTTCGAAGTTTCGAAAAGCTCCTGACCGAGCAAAGAAATTTTTCTTCGATTCCAACAATTTCATTACGAAGTATCCGATTTTCATAAAAGTGCAACTTCTTGAATTTACTTCAAAAGTCAAATTATAGAATCTCATGTATAATATTCTAGAATGAGTTAAAATATTCTCGCCTACTTTGTAAAGCGTTTAGAATTGTCGCGGGTTATAATTTTTTATGCGAATAAAAAATATTATTCAAAGTTTTTATTATTTTCGAGGGGAAGTAGCGAACAAGTAAATTGGAAAGAAAAAAACGACGACAATGTAAATATACGATGAACAATAATAATAATTTAACGATATTCTGTACAACTTTACACAAATCAATCTGAACGTACCTCCTTTCACCTTACGTTTTGATCTTTCAATCATTGTCTGATGATTAAACTAGACGACTAATTCCATTAAAGAATGTTATTCGATTTTTACTTGGTACGAATTATTTTTCCAGAATTTATGTTTGCGTAAAAATCTTCAATCTTTTCATCATTTGTTTCAGGTTGGAGCCACTTTATCACTATTTTGTAGTAAAAATCTTCTCGATGACGCTGCCATAAACAACAAAACGCTGCGCAAACATGAACCGCGCGATTGGCAAGTACACAAGATCGGAAACATTTAGAAATCGGTTAGAGAGACCCGAAATTCGATGTCGACTCGAAAATCTTCGCTGCACACCCGCCGACAAAGGCTCGTGCCTCCCGCGCGTCGGACGCCTCATTACCACGGGTTAATTTCCAGCGAATTAAGTCGTCGAAAGGGGAATCCACACGGGCCCCAGGGATCTCTCGCCTTTCCATTATTCCGAAAACTTTGCTTCGAGCGTACAACCCCTCGTCGCGTCCTTCTCCGCGCTGCAATGGGGTGGCAACCGTCTAAATGTCTCGTTATAGAGAAATCCTGGCGTGTTTCTACGTTCCCGAGACTCGAGAGCTTTCGGTCGACTCGTGTCACCGTGTTCCGAGGACTCGTTACCCGGAAAAATATTCGTTCGGTCCCCAAAAATCATTATCCACCCTCCTACGCTAGTTCCAGACGCGCTTCGATTGATCCTTGGTGCTCCTGCACCCGCATCCTTGAGACGATCGTACTTTAGGGATACTTAAGTATGTGCTGTCGGAGTGTTCTCTATAAATTAACCCTCGCAATTAACGTTCACGCGTAGCCCCACATTCGGGTCCAAACGGACCCACGATCTTTTGTATACAAACAGTGCACTAAAATTTTGTTGTTGTATTATTATTACTATTATTATTACCATTATCTTTATTTACATAGTAATTATTGGGTTGGAAACTATGAAACGGGCGTTTTTGGTTAGTCTGTGTTCAACTACAACTTCATTACAACGTGCGCTCGATATTTATAAATTTTAAAGGTATTCTTCTTACTCATTTTGTAAAATTTTTTCATATTTGTGTTCTATTTTTATTTTATATTTCTCCGAAACCAGATGGAAACAAAACGCGATTTACATCTACTTTCTTTGTATCATAGTGCAGCTCAAGCTTCGAGAAACATTAATCAAGCTTTCGGAGATGATTCCACCAATGAAAAAAATGCTCGATATTGATTCCAAAAATTTTGTTCTGGCAATTTGAGCATCGTCAATGAGCCTCGAAAAGAAAATCGCGTTGATCCTTTAAATTACTAGTACCGAAAAGAGCACTTATTCACAGAAGGGAACGAGAAAAGTTGCATAACAAACTCGAACAAAAGACGGAAGCTAAATTAGAAATGATTCATCGGGAGCAGCGATCGCGAACCAACAGGAAAACTGGACTCGTCATCGCGACGACGGGGCGATTAATTCCGCGCGACAATTGAATATCGTTCTGCGTTCGCCGGAACGTGAAGAATCGCACAGGGCGAACAAAGTGCCGTGCAAAAACGGCTGGTGAGATAGGACTCTGCTCTTGGATACGTATGGCGCTCGCCATGATGACAAAGAAAGTTCGGCGAATGGCAGTCGATACAATTCGTTGGACGCGTGACGCGTCGGAGAGCACGCGTTTCAGGTTGGCTGGGCAGTGACAATCGAGCGGATCCCGGAGCCGAAAGGACCCGGTTCACTCGTTAGCATTCATTACGGCGGAAACACGTCTACGGTTGGTGACGATGACTCTGGATGATTTCATGGATCGCGTGCAGGGGACTTGGCAGTGTCTAAAAGGTGCTAGCAGTTACAAATATCGACAATGTCGATAAAAGAATGTTTATTCTGCTGACTTTCCTTCAATTCTACTGGCATTGCTATCAAGTTAGATAAGGCATTGATAATATCTCATGGGGAGAGCTATTTGTATTTTTGATTTATAATAATCTAACAGAGGCTTGATGCTTTTGAATCTTGGCAAAATCTTGGGTAAAAGATTTGCTGTTGCTATCTTTATTTAAAATAGTCTAATCTAAAATTGTCTAGCATGATCTAAAATTAGGAACAACTTGACACTTGATGCACATTACAAAAATAAAATACAGTGGAGCCTTGAGTATCCGGCCCCATCGGGACCGAAACAGACCAGATAAGTCGAGACCCATTAGATAAGCAAGATTTGGGCACAAAAACATTTTTAAGTGAAAGGTTTAACCGGTGTCCGATTATTCGCGGGTTTGATTACCCAGCGTTCGGTTATCCGTGATTTTAATTAACCAGCTCTGGCACCAGCTATAACAGAATTCTGGAATACGCGCAAGCATGTTCCTCTAAAGGCCGTATTATTTCTAGATAACGCGCCTTCGCACCCAGTTTACGAGAAATTGTGTTCAAGCGTAATTGAGATCGTAGTTTTACCTCCAAGAATTTACATCAGAATTTAACTTCTGAAATTATATCAGCGATTGTTAACGCTGCACATTCTACAGCATAGGTCTTATAGTTCTTATAGGTCTTATAGGTCTCATAGTTTCATCGAAATCGGTTAACATGAAAAGGGTCATTTTTATCGAGTACTATTAAAAAGGTATGGTTTAACTTATGGAAATATCAAGTTTTAAATTACGTTAGTATTAAATGAAATTTAGCAATCCGAGGATGAAATAAATCAAGCGATCGTACAACTTGTCCATACACTGAAAGAATTCGAGGAAGTTAACTTTAAAACAGTAGTCAAACGCATGTCAAACAATACGAGATTCGAAACTTGTATTATAGATGTGAACTTTGCGTTGCAACTGGGGGAGGCACTTGTGATGAAGAAGTTTTTTTATAAATTTGCAGTTATGAAAGAATCTTTGTTAATGCTGGTCTTAATAATCTTGTGTTGTCAAAGTCTTCAACCACTTTTTTTTATCACCTAGTATAATATCACTTGTACCACATCTTCGTTTAATAACTTATCTTATAATAGATAAGAATATGCAGTATACAACGTTAAGCGACAACTTTATTGTATCGCGATTCTCATACCGGACAATCATAACTGCGAATAATTAAACCTCAGGTTAATCGAAACCGTGGATAATTCAAATTCCTGTTAAACGAGGTTTCATTGTATATAGGAAAACTGAACTGTCTCAGCCATTTTTTGCAAGAGTTGACTGCAACTCCAAGGATCCTTAAAATTTCACAAACTCCCCCCACCCCCCAATTTTTCCGCAGATTCTGCCACATCTGAGACGCATATCGTAGCAAATAGGAACCAATGAGGGACGAACAAAGAAAGAGTACAGCGAGTACGCTCAACAGACAGAACCGTATAGCTGGGTGGCGTGTCGCACCACACGGCCCACTCGCATACGGCTCACAATGCGTAAATTGCATCTGCCTTTGTACAGTCGTCACGCGCGTTGCACCTCGCTTCGATTGTTCGATACAGGGAGCAAACTGCGTTACCGTCACCTGCCGCACTCTCTCTCTCTCTCTCTCTCTCTCTCTCTCTCTCTCTCTCTCTCTC
>CM052161.1:12294328-12341475 GCA_028455555.1 Augochlorella aurata | reverse complement strand
CTCTCTCTCTCTCTCTCTCTCTCTCTCTCTCTCTCTCTCTCTCTCTGCCCCTCTCACTCTCTCACTCTCCGTCACATTCTCTTTCTCTCTCGTTCTCTCTGTCAGTGCACACGCCATCGGGACCACCGTCGGGCCATCGTTGGGTCATCGTGGGGCCACCATCGGGCCACCATCGGTGCCGGCATTGCCCGCGTGCCGCCCTTCCGGTCAATTTTCTAACGTTTTTTACGCACCGCGTGATTAACAGGGCCGACGAGCCGTCCGACAGCCGGTTCCAGGCGGAAATATCAGCACGCTTCACAAATCGAATACATTTCACAATAAAATCGAGAAATAAATGTTTGAACTTCTTCGACGGCTGTTGAATCGTCGTCCAGTTTCGTTTTGATTTTTCGCTTTTATTTACTTGCGCGGCCGTAATGGGTTGCTTCCGTCGTCGATCGATGACGAAACTCTGTTTCTCGATATATTTATATTTTTGTGTATACAATACCTGGTATCTATATTTTTGCTACATTCGTACAGCTGTACACCAATTGATAAAGAAATCAAAACACATAAAAGGAACTATTTTGCAAAACATTACAAGTCTTTTTTATAATTCCTATAATAGCCAAACAATTTACAAAACCGTGCATCAATGCTCATCAGAAGTAATCTATTCTATGGATCATTGTATTAGTTGCTAACAACGTTAATAAACTCTGTCAGAAGACTTCTCGCATCACCTTTTTATTTTTCATTCTCCTCAGAGAAAATTTGTCGAAATTAATAATTTATCGTTCCGTCTTATTAATTTTTTACCATTGTCACAATTGGATATCAAAAAACAGATTAATCTGTAGAAACAAGGAACAGGTGAGGGCTAATACACCGTTCACTGTTTCTCGTACTGTTATTCGTAAATCATACAATTTATGTTATTATATATTCCTAGTCCCAACCCTTTAATAAATTGATTCGAAGTTTCGGAACGCTGCACATAATTAAAACTAACGATGCAGCGACGGGCAGCAATACTAGAAGTCATTTCAGTGATATAACTCTATCGATTATTCTCCGGCAAAGTGTTCGTATCAGCCGAAAATCGGAAGAATTCGTTTCTGTAGGCAACAGTGCATTGACCGGGTCGATCTGGCAAGAATGTTCCGATTTGTACTGGCTTCTCCGTGGCGGCGGTAAACGGGAACGGTCGCGGCGATATTTCATCGGTGTCCGGTGACAAAAACTGGCCGGTGTAAATATCTATTGTTGTCCGGCAGGCACTTCTCGGCCGTTTCTTTCGCATGTAAATCGACCGGGGGACGCATATAAATTGCGTTGTTAAACGCGTGACCCGAGATTGCCGTTCGCACGCGAGCAAACGTTTGTTCTCCGGGTTTCGAGGTAAGAATTCTTCGTCGGATGCCCTTTTGTTGGTCTCGTTACAGCCTCGTTCCCGGGGATATTTTAACGTCGATAAACGAAAAGTCTGCGCCGAACTCTTATCTTTCTACTCTCTCTCTCCCTTTCCCTCTCCTTGTTTTTCGCCCTCTCTCTCTTCGTTTTTCTCGATGTATCTCAGGGTACGTGCGTCGTATAAGTTAGCGTATCGTTGTTCGTTTGAAACCCCCGACCTCTGTAAACTTTATTCCCGCAAACAATCTTTTCGCAGTTTTCAAAGTACCGGCAAATAACTACGTTCGCCGCAAAGGGAGTCCGAGTTACTGCGACTCGAAGGCGAGTCCCTAGCTCGAAAAACCACTCGCGAACCTCCCACGATTCTATCTAACTCCATGTAGCTGCTCTTTGATCGGAAACTACCGCTTCTGCTGGTTTTACCTTCGCCCGCCGCTTTAGCGGAACTTGTTTCTTATTTCTAATTATTTGTACTTGCTCCGGGTCGTGCCATACGTTTCCGCGGTGACTTTGCTTGCTTCCGGATCTTTCTGCAAGTTCGCACTTGAACGGTGTTTTGCTCGTTGCGAAGAGAAAGTATACTGTTAGTTGATGCTAGTTCTTGTTGATCTATATATTTTCTCAAATATATTTGGTTTTTGTCCTTTACCGGATGTCATTGTGAATTATTAACAAAAATAAAGATCTGCATTCTTCATAATGATCAGTATAATGATTAACAGTTTATTTATATGTTTACAGTAGGTTCAAAGGGTGATAACTTCTAGTTTTGCTAAATGACAATTTTCTTCAAACAAACAGGACATGATGTACTGATGAACAGTTCCCAGTACTTCGTTGTAACATAAAACAATGGCAGAGTCAAGAATATACTGTACAAATTACTTTCGCTGTCTCGCATAAACAACATCCTTTTCAAAATTGCTATTCAAAAATAGTATGGAAAATAAATCAAGAACTTGACGGCAAAAATAATAAAAGCACAAATGCGCATTTATGAACGCCATTGTTGCAGGAAAAGATTTGTCTGTAAGCCTTGGAATTTACTGGAATTGAATGCGAGTCGAATGTCAGTACTTCAGAGCCACTGAAATAGTACTATTGTCTTCCAATAGATTTTCCCCTCAGCGTAGCAGCCCGTTTTTTCCTTCTCTCCTTCTTCTTTTTTCGAAGTTTCGAGACATCGAAACTTCGCAGACGAGGATGCCCTTCGAAAAGGATGCAAACAGACAGAGTCTCGAACAGTTTATCCGATTCTCGATTATCGGTGTTCATGAGAGGGTGGCTGCAACGGGGCGCATTCTTCTTCGGTGACCTTTTCATTTTAGTTGAGCGAGAGGCTTCGCCTGTTACCAACTTCAACCGAACTTCTTTTCACCCATTCTACGAAGCTACACCTTTCGATTCGAGGGGGAGTTCGGTCTGATAGTAGAAAATAGAAAGTCGCTTGGAAAAAAAGGGAATAAACGATGCAACTTCCTCACGAGTGCGCAAAACAGAATAGGATATACTATTAATAGTCGATTTGTGTTTTAGGCGTGGAACCGACGAAATAAACTCATTCAAATATAATTTAATATTTGGAAATGTTTGATTAAAATGGATATTTCATTTCCATTTGCTACAGAAGCCAAATTATTCCCGGCAATATTTTCTTGGTTTATTGTCCGGTTATTCTGCATGGTATGGAAATAAGTAAAAATTGATGTCGTTCGGAGCTAAATATTAGGTCGTTTATTAATTACGGAAGTTGATTTTCGGCGGAAATTGTTAATTTAAATAACGCGAATCAAACTCCAGTTCGCTTCTCTGAATAATTTTAACAAATGTGGAATCATGTAACGGTATTTTTAAATAATTCTAAAGACTGTTACTGTTTCATATTTTAAGCTGCCACGCGTCCATAATATTCACAACAATGAAGATATGAAAGTCTCGCGATTAACATCGGATAATCTCTGGAACAACTTTTCGCATGACCGAAATTTTAAACCCAAACATTGTTCAACTTAAACTGCGACAGATTTGTTGAATAAGTTTAAAAGAATGTAACAATTGCAATCGTTTCGTGCACTATTTAACTAGAACATAAGGATTAATATTTTTAAAAGATTCCTACGAAAAAAACGAGATCACTTACGACAACATCAATATTTCGATCGGGTATATTGAATAGAATAAATATCTGCGCAAGCCGCGGTATCCGAAGAGGGTTAAAAGATTATCCGCCGCGATAAATATTGGTTTCGAAACCGACTCGATGAAAAAACCGTTTTGATTTGGCGGAATTTTACAGTTACCAGCGCGGTGCGGCGGCCAACGCGTTGACTGCATCGAACCGGTGATCGAGAATTATTTGGAATCGCTGGGCGAAAAATTGTAACAGCAACGTTACTGTAAATGGACACGGGTCTTTATTATTCCAAAACAGTTTTACCGCAACGAATCGCATCAAAAAAATTCCATACGCGAAGCGAGCCAATAAGAAATTCCACCTGAAAGCTTATTCTATTTGCATCGATGCATTTTTGATCGACACATTACAATTTTCCAACGAATCGCTGCAAATCGTTTCGTTTTTCGCATGTTTTCGCGCCGAAGGTTCCTCAAGGTCAACTTCATACAGATCATGACGCTCGAAACAAAGGGATTTCGTTCAGATTAATAAATTTCATCCGCTGTGCAAAATACGCAGTGGATTGAAATGTGCAAAATGTTCAAAAATTCTGCGGTGTGATTTGCAATGAAAATGGATAATTGGAAAAACGATTGTTCAATGTCAAATCGTTCCATATCTTTACCTTTATCGAAAGAAACATTAACAATTTAGATATTGTAATTGCTATGTCATTTAAAACTAATTGTATTCCGTATTCTCACTACAAAATCAAATCTCAATAACGTCATTACAGTATAAATCGGTTTCCAATAAGACGAATAAATAATTACAGCGAATTAACAGGGAATCGTTACAGAAGGAACTTTTCGTTGACTCACCGTATAGATTCTTTCTCTCCTGTCGAAATATCGACTGCTATCGCCGAATTATTTCGCCTCTGTCCAGCGAAGCACGGCACATTAAGTAGCACAATCAACAGTTAAATAATAAATGAATTCAAACCGGTCACCGGTATCGTTATCGAACAAATTAATTTGTAATAATTGAGAGGCTGCGGGACCCGGCCACGGAAATTGATCACATTACCTTAGATCATTGTTCCCGTGATCAACTTTACGGTATAATTACTTCCATTTAAATAATACCTGCCTCCGCGGAACGCTCTCGTCGCGCTCGCGCGCGCGCTCGCGTATTTGCATATTCGAACGTGTTATCACTTTTACGATCAACGGATGTTAACGTTTTGTCGCTCGATTGTCAGCGATGACAACGGACACGATTTCGATTATAGTTTATTTAAACACGCGCCACTGCTGCGGAATCGACGAACGGCGACGATAGTCAATTGCGAGGCTCGACGAAAACGTGTTTCGCCCCTACATTGTGCGCCGCGAAACGACTGGTAATAAAGCGAACCTATCGGGAACCGATGATACACACCGTGGCCGCGGTTTTTCAAAATTATGTCGCGTAATTGCCCGTTGACGCCGTTCCGCGTCGGCTCGTCTCGCCTCCGGCCACGGCACCGGAAGAACGGAGCAATTAACGCGGAAACGGGAAACGGTCTCTGCACGTTTTTGCGTTTTCGATTCGGTCGATCACGGGGAATTCTGAATCGCCGTTGTTTCCCTTTCTCATCATTTTCTCCAGCTTACTAAATTGCGAAACTCGGGAAATATTTAAATATAATTATAAATTGCGAACTTTTACATTGCAAAATGCAAATTTTCTAAAGCAAGTGTCGGAAGCAGAAGATAGAGGAAAATGTACTTCTCCGTTCAATCGTGCTAATAAATCGGGAATAGTATAGTAGTATTCTTGGATTCTTCTATCTTTACAATTTTGTATTTGATAAATAGTACAAACATGACACATACTGTTCGTTCCTCAGAAGAAATCAGTTGAGAAAAACCGACCTACCCACGTTAACACCCTCGCAGAAGTAGAATAAACGCGTTTCCCTTATTGACAGAAATAATCCCTTGCTATTAGCCCCAATTTCCAGGAAACGAGGGTCTCGTGCCTGACCGGTTGTAAACAAACGACGTCACCTTACTCCCCGTCACCGCTTCGCTCTTCCGCAGTTGCCATTTTTGGCTAGGAGCGCATCGGACGCCTGTGCCGGTGCTTTGTTGGGGATGGGTATGGGTGTATTATTTACACGATCACGAGCGAACTAGACACGCGACGGTAGTCAGGAAGCGTGAAACAATCGAGACAAAGTGAACCACAAGATGCAAGTGAATTACAAGATATAAGAGCGTTGACTTATCCACAAAGCATTAACATCATATTCTCCTGATGAATACATGATTATTTGCAATTACTAATTACTAATTAACATCGTGATTTACTTTTCATTGCATTATGCAGCAATCGCGCTGTACTATACATAAATGTTTTATACTTACGTTGTATCATATGATTCTTCTAAATGGTCATCATGCACGTCTTAAATATGTGTTCAATATTTATAAAATATAAGTAAAAATAATCTTGTTTTGTTCGTGCAGTAGTACTCATGTTTGCAGGTTTGCGATTCGAGTATACGAATTTTGCGGATATCTTACCGAATATTTGTAAAAAATGTTACATCAAATTTTTGTCCTATTTCTTTACGTAGAATCAACCCCTGCTCGATTGTACCACAACTTTCGACCCACCCTGCATAATGAAATATAAAATAGCACTCTATATTTTTAGAATACTCAGTTACAAAATAGCTTCCCAGTCAATATTATTTATCGAATATACCATCGCCTATTAAATACAGTTACCTATTGAAAATCTAGGACGGAGGTTGCATATTCTGCCGAGGAATTGCAGAAAAAGCTGGAAATCGCAGACATACGCATTCGGCATTGAAGACCGATGAATAATTCCTACGGAGCGATTAATTTAAACGGGCGACCATTGCCGGTGCAATGAAACTCGTTTCTGCGAGAGCGCCGCGAATTAGCGACGCGGCCATTATGTAATTTACAGTATTTTTGCCGCCCGTCGCGTGGCCATTTCATACGAAATTCAGTGACGTCATTAATCCTGGGTAACGCGGACTCTTTCTGCCCTGGAACGGACTGAAAACAATTTCCGACGAAAACAACGGATAGCTTCGAAAATTGTTCATCTGTACGGCCAGCTATCCGAAGCGACGGCTTCGAAAAATGTAAATTTGTTCGCATAATTTGTTACGACAGTGTCGTATAAAACTATTACTTTATTCTTTTGCTCTTTTACTGCACTGTCGTGTAAAAACATAATTTTGTTCGCAGAACTGACCAGCAAAGATATAATCCCATTCGCTTAAAAATATAAATGTAATTTTCTGCAAAAGCGAGGAATGCTTCTCACACGATTTTCCATGAATTCCGCTCTTCCCATCGAACGTGGTGAATGCTTCGATGGTTAAGAAAGTCGAACGATTAAATTGTCGTTTCGGAAAAAATAAATTTTCCACTGAATTTGCCGAAACACAGTTGTAAAAAGCTATAACTTTATTGATTCATTTCTTCCCTGCACAGTTGATTAAAAACATAATTTTGTACCAAACACTGAGTGAATAAAAATGTAATCTTGTTTACTTAATTTTCTGCAACACCAAGGAGTGGCTTTCGCACAATTTTGATATCGTCTCCGTTCTTTCCATGGGATGCGGTGAATTTTTCTATGGTTAAGAAAGTCGAGCGATTCAGCTTTCGCTTCGGAAAACGTAGAGACTGTTCGAAAATAAGCTTAGCTCGTCGGAACGAATAAAAAGTTCGGAAAATAAGAAAACCGGAGGAGAGCAGAGAAGACAGAGAAGATAAATACACGGAGCCCATCCGGCGCACACGGTTCGCATGGGGAAAATGGTTTTCGCGACCCTGCACGCTTCCTCGAAACGGGCGACACCACGGGATTCGGAAAATCGGCGCGATAATGTTGCGTGTCGAAGTAGCTCGTTCCCGATTTAATTCCACGGAAAGTTGCGCTTAACGTAAACACCGTTGCACGTTTATCGGCTCATATATTTTTACGATGCGTTTTAGTTGCGTTAAAGCGGTTCACCGATTACCCGCGACGCTGAAAAATGATTAAAAAAACGAATAGAGATAGACAGAGGCAGGGAGAGGGAGAAAAAAAGGGGAAACCGGGGGTGTCTGCTTTGTAGCAGCGACGGTACCCGTTTGCCGGATTATCCAGTCGGGCATGTTTCGTGGAATATACGTATAGGGTGTCTCTGCAGAGTCGATCGAACTGTTTTTAATCATGATTTACTACAATAACGACGATATATTGTGGAAAGACCTCGATCGTCTTTGAAACAAGCAAAATTTTATAGAATGAAAAATCAAAATATTTAATTTATTTAAATATAGGATGATTGACCAAGAAATTTCGAATTTTTTTTTAGTTAATCAGAGTTTGTAGAAACTTTTTTCTTTAACGTTAATAAGCGAGATCAACGTTTATCTGTTTACAACGAAAATCAATCACTTCTACTAGAAACTTTTTAGATTTTTAGATCTATTTTCGTTTAAACAAAAATCTGAAATCATGTCGAAAAACACGGAAACTTTCCCTGATGACTCTGAGTAACATGATTAGATTTCAAGGAATTACTTCGAAACGATTTGAAATTGTATAAAATGTGGAAAATGTCCACCTTTTAATAGCTGAAATTAAACCTAGAAGGAAGCACTTTCTAAAAAATCATTTCAATAATAAAAATATTCGAAATCTTATTGCAAAATACCTGAACATTGTCCAACGGTTCCGAATGAAACAATTGAATTTTAAGGAGTGGCTTCGAAGCTATTTCAAATTGCATTCCCATGGGAATTTTCATGGCTCAAATTGAAGTCGGAAAAACGCACTTTATGACAGGTCTACTATGGTCTAACGAAAATTCGAAATCACATCGGAAATTTCGGAAACTCTGTCCAATGTTCCCAACTAAAATGATTGGATTCTCTATGAGATTATTTCGAATCGATTTTAAATTTCATTCCCGTGGAAATTTTCAAACATTCGATAGCTTTCGGAACAAGCGAAAAAGAGAATTCGGAACCATTTCGAGGTGCAGAATCGGACACTAAACGATCTCGCAAAATTGGCATTCCGTCACTTCTGCCTAGCACTTCCGACTTTCCGAGACTGCCTACAGGAGCTAGACAATTTTCGCAGATTCTAAACAACATACCTAAAGTACCCAACACACGGCACGGTCTGAGTCACTTCAGAATCCCCGGTAGTCCTCCCCCCAAAACCCCGAAGCGCAAGAAACGCTGCGAAATGTTCGCACAATGCCGCTGGTGCAAAACCGAGCGCATTCCGGATTCAAGAGCGGCCTCGGAAAAAGGGCGAGTCTCAAGATCCGGGACGCTAAATCAAGAAAGTTTCGCGAAACTTTGAAAAACACACCGCTCTAAACACGGCCGCGAGGAAATCCTTGTTCCGCGACACAGCTCACGTTTTCGCGAAAGTGGGTCATTTGAAAGCGTGGACAAGATTGAAAAACAGAGTAGAACGCCGGCCAACCATAATCGTAGCAGCTCGCCGTTCGATTATCGGGGTCCGTCGTCTAATTGCTCGGCAGTCGAAGCCATTAATTCCGTTGTACTAGCTGACGATGATTTTCGAACGAACGGATCTCTCTAAGGACCTAGCCGTCGCAACGGAACACTCTCGGCGATAACACTCGCGAAATCTCTCAAAGATGCGAAAGTAAAAATGGCAGAGTAATCTGGAATTGAAGTTCGAGCGTTGGACTCTGTGATCTCACGATTTGAATCCGAAGGAGCTGCAGTTTATCTGGCAGATGCATCAGGGAAGGTTTCATGACGTGGGAGGATTGCTTATGGGAAGGTGAGTCGCAAATTTAGAATAAGGACTTTTGGGATAATATAATAGAGCCTATAGCTTCGCTATGCGTCAGTGACACCAGTTAGAATTTAATTTTACTGAAGACGAATGGTCGCATAAAGTTGCATGTTTACAGTGTGTATTTTTAAAGAAATTACTATTGATCAAGTGTAACAGCTGTTTTCTTTAAATTATGTATAATTGCGTGTTCAATTTTATATTTGTTATACTACGTTAGCTTCTAATTGCATTGTTGGACAACAAAAAATCTTCCTCAATTAGTTCCTTTCTGTCGAACTGTCACAACAGTGAAATATAAATGTCAACATAAACAATTAAATATTCAACTTCTTTTGTTTAAGAGAATGAGAATTCCAATTTAATTAGCTCCCTACTATCGAATTCTCACAATGGTGAACGGTAAATACAATGAAAAGATGAACAATTGAATCCGCAAATTCCTCCATAGAAAATGAGATGTTTGTTAATCTCGTTGTTAATTGTAATTTTGTGGCAACTCGTTTCAAGTTGTTCGAACGGATCACGAAATAATGAAACGGTGTGCAGAGTTTATTGCCCTCTAACCTTTATGACAACGTATACTGTACACTCTGTATACACCGAGAAAAGTGAGTCAAAGCGGTACAAGGGCCTCGATTAGCAAACACAGAGAAAATTGACATAGGACCACCACAATCAACTCTAACTCCAATCAATCTGGTTCTAATCGGATGAAACCATGACAAACAACCTACTTAGTCCCCGGACGACAAGTCTTGTGTCCACAGAGATCCACAAGCGTTTCACAGAAATTCTAGTTTCGCAGTGTAAGTTTGAATTGTTTTATATATTCTCTGTACGATCCAACGAAAGAATTGATGTACATCTCGAACGGTTAAAACGATTCAAAAATGTGAGAATAAACGGAATTAACGGAACCCTGATCGATCAAGGCATGTTCGCCATGGCAACGTTCATCCCACAAAAACTAAATTAGTATGATCTCTCAAACAAGATCTTGTTAAACACGGCCGAATAAATTCAGGGAGCCCACCAGGCCCTAAATCCTCAATCCACAAAGTAATTCCACGGCACAGCAGGTAACAAAAGCAAGATTAGGGTACTTAGTGTCTACGCTAAACTGCAGCAGGTAGTTTAACCTACCCTGAGATTGCGTGGCTGATACCAGAGTACAATAAACTCGCACGCTAATCAAGACTTCAGACAATGAAATCACCTGCTAATTAAAACGATCACCTGCTAATTAGAATGATCAAAGCTAACAAAAAAAGCAAGCGTAAAGTAACAAACTATCGAAACTCTGATAGCTGCACAGTGACAAGCACAGTTCCCAATCGCTCTCCGAACCCCATAAAACAGCTCCAACTACCAAAACATCCCCTACACAATTTCAATCTACGCAGATTGCTTCAATAAACTGCAATTATAGCGTAAGTTCGCAATCTTCTTAGACGATTTCCGTCACCACGGAACTTTCCCATCGTCACCAACGGCAACACAGGTTGCCGAAATATTTAACGCCCCCGTCAGGAGGGCGCAAAGTCCTTTCGACGGCAATGCTCAAACATTTGAAAAATTAATTAAAGTGACCTAATCTGAGCGGACACGCCTGGATAAGCTCCTCGACACCCGATCCGCCAGCCACTTAGCCCAGCAATTAAAATACGCCACTAATTACAGCGGTATCCCATCAACTTCACTGTCCCCACCACCGTCCACTCCGAAATCGCTCGGGAACACGAGAAACACGCGCGAGAGACGGAACGGGCGGACAGCAGGTTCACCGAACTCACGAAAACCACAGGGGTCTTGATAAAATGATCTTGATAAAACCACCCGTGCGATCCATCGATCCCGAGATCCACTTACCCGGGAAGGGGTCACGAATCGGCGTGGGCCTTGACGCGATCGGTATCCTTTAAAGTCCTCGGGGCGGTGCACAGTAGTCGAGTATCCTCAGGAAATCATCGTGATCGTCACGATCCACACAGATCGGCACTGTTAAAACGTCACTAGATCGCGAGCACACGCGGCCGATCCCGATCTATCGGGCTGCCGATCCCCTAAGGCGTCCGGGGGCGGCCGATATCGATTCGAGAAATAATTCAAAAAAGAATAGTGAAAAACGGTGAATCGAGGCTGATTAAAACGCGAGGCGATCGCGCGATCAGGAATCGACTCGGGAAAAAGTCTCGGCGGGCACGACACGGGGAATCCCGAGCTCAACGTCCGCGTAGCGACTGGCGCCCGACACCTCCACCCTTCCGACAACACCCCGACCACCAGCCCGCGACAGACAGAGACCGACTGACCACCCCCACCAGAGCGATTGAGAAAGCTGCCACGCGGTGGCGCTACCTACGGAAGGGAGAGGGTGGGGATTGGCTGGCTGGTTGGCAGGAGAGAGCTACCCTACGATCCCTAGGCCGATGGGTTGGTGGGGCGCAGGGCAACAGCCAGACTTAACCCTCTCCACGGAAACAACCCCCGTGAGTCACTCTTTGTTTCTTTGAGTTTCGACAATTTTTCTTTAGTTTTGAATGTGGGAAATTTTAACTGTGATCAGTATTAACACGTTCCGTGCCACGTGGGGCGTATACGACCCACGCTGCACTTTCCGTTCAGGCCACTTGCAATTCTCATTGAAAAACAAATGATTTTTAAAAAATGAATTGTAGCATCGAATATAAACAACTTCACATCACGTATATAGCGTTTACTGGAGCGTGGGGCGTATACGCCCCACGCGGCGAGGGAGTCATTTTTTTCGACTCTCTGTAAGGATTCGGCGACCATGGCCTATTAGAAAGGGACGCAGTTTACGATTATGGTGCGGACGTGACTACAGGCTGTTTTTGAGATTTAGCGGAACTTTCTGTTTTTTGATGGTTTATTAGGGACTCCGTATTTTAGCTAAATTATTACAATGATCAAGTAGGAGCTTGTAACTCGTCTGTTGAAGTAAACGTTAGACCTTATGATTTTTAAAATAATTCATTAAAAATTAAATTTATTGCTTTGTTGTCTAATGCATATTAAAATTTAAACCTTTTTCCTGCTAATTATAGCCTTGCAGTATAGAAAAAATGTAAAGCATACATCTTAAACGACTGTTTTTAAATCTTTAAAGTGTGGGTCGTATACGCCCCACGCGGCCTGAATGGAAAGTCTTCGAAAACTGCCGTGGCACGGAACGTGTTAATGGAAGCGGGAATAGTGTAGTGAGCTGATTAGAGGGTAGTAAACGAAATCAACTTCCATTAGTAGCTATTTGTCTCCTGGAGCTTCTTGTTTAGTCCCAGATGCAAGAAAAGTGAACTCTGATGAGTGCACTGCGGATTTTTATGCTAAATAAACATTTTCTAAGTTAATTGCTAGAAACTCGAGTCTGATAAAAATGTCTGTCCTCTTGTCGCCGTCTTAATAATATGAAGATATCCTCAAATTCTTCAAATGTCTTCACAGTTTTATATTTGACCTAGTCATTCTTGTTAAGAATGCATAGAATCCGCAGTCTAGTGACAAGTATTAGAAGTGGGAATAATGACGTCAGAGGGTTGTATAAACCAAATGAACCTCCGCCAAGCATTACTTGTTTCCTAGAGTTTCAACGATTTTAAGTTTGCCTCTAAGCTAAAGGCTTTGAACTCTGATATGTGTGAGAACTTGTAGTTAGAGAATGTTAAACAGAGGTTGGTTTGTGACGGTCTTCGACAGTGTGGTAAATATTACAAATATTTAAGTAAAGTAGTTTAGGTATTATTTCAAACCGTAAAGTGGAAAGCCCGTAATTTTCTAGTCTTCGGCAGACGTTGGATGGCAGACTGAAAACAGTTGAAATCGACAATGGAATTTATAGATAAGAGTCTATGTTTATGTCAAGGTCACATGTTTGGTATTTATATGTGTCTTCTGAACGGTGCCAAATAGTGAAGAGAGTGAGGATAAGTGGTATAAATATAAGAATATTTGTGCACACGGTACTGGAAGTTGAAAATGGCATATATTCGAATAGAAAGATATTTATGGCTGGCACATGTGTCATTTTTATAGTATCGAGAACAAAGTAGTTTCAGATTGAAAAAAATATTTACGCTCAGTAAATCTACCGTTTGAAAAGCATCGAATTATCGAAAATAAAGAGATATGTAGTAGCGGTGGACTGAGAAAAGGATTGGTCAAAGCAGCATGATCAAGACAAACTATGCAACGGTATTTTTTGCGGTCGCATTGATCTCATTGCGAAGAGTAATTGCGGCACAAAAAGGTGCACTGTATCATATGGAAACCAAAGGAACGTACACGAGAAAAATTTTACGCTGTGTCGTGTTTGCCCCTTTTCGCTCTTTATCTTCGCCAGCCGAGGGTCAAAACATGCCGCACGGTTACGATGCAGTAAAATAGCATTTTTTTACTATTCGCGTTATGCTACACCTACGCTAGTTGTAACAAAAAGGAACGGGAGGAAAATGAAGCTTTTCAAAGGGGTAATATGTTGCGGCCGATGTTAAAAAGTAACGAGCCACCGCACCAATTGTGTCAAGTTAATCCTTTCGCTACCATAAGCCCGTCTACCATTCTACCTATGATATTCCATGCCCGTGTACCGCGTGCTTAATAAAACGAAACCATAAAAAGCGGAACCCGTCTTCATAAAATGATTAAAATATCAGCCAGCGTGCTCCAAAAGCATAATCTGCATAACAATCAGTTTACTTCCTTCGAATACCTGAGTACTAAACTTCGAAGTTTACATTCTAATTAATTAAAATATCTCGCAGATGACGTAAACAAGCTAGAGTCGCGCAAGAATTTCCGAAAGCAACACTTGCAATAAAATATAACCAAAAGCATAAAGTCACGATATTTTCAATTTGCATTCGTTCCATAAAGAAATAGCAATAAATACAGAAACAGTTGAGAATTTACCAATACATTCCTTCATATATCTGTTTTTGAGTAATCGAGAGAATTATACGATGACGAAGCGTTTCGAATTTCAATTTTGTTTTTAGGATCGCGTTAAATTTATTCTTCACCAAGAGCTTCGTCCCGGCCACGTTAAATTCCACGCACGGCGGCCAGCATCTTCGCAGAGCTAAGCCGCGACTGCGCACGACCTTAGATTTCGTCTCGCCTCCTGATTTTTCGTAATAAAAACGTTTGTCTTGGCGAGCGACTCGGCTCACATATCTCTCGGCGCGCATCGCACGTTGCACACATCTTTCTTTCCCCCGTGCACGCACCCTACGCTCACCCTACGTCCCACCATCCCCTTTTTCCTTCCGCGCTGGTGACACGGCGGCGCTTCGAATCTAATTCTCGTGCGAATATGTTACTTCCACCGACGTGACATGTCGAACCCTTACAGCGAACCGAAGGGTTCAAGAATCAAAAATTCCAGAAGTCTGCAAGTGTAAAGTATGCAGAATAAAAATAGTCTATCTGTCCTCCAACAAATTGAAGCAAAATAGAAAGGTGTTTCGCTATTTATTCAATTGAATAAGTTGAACACAACATATTTCTAAATTAATGTATTTTTAATTTCCTGTGTTCTTGCTATTCGATTTTGCTACAAATACAGAAAATTTCCAATTTAATTGTGAACTATTTACCATTACAATTGATCATTTTAGAACTAGAATGACTCACGAATAAAAAGATCAAATAACAAAATATGCATTTTAGTGTTATTTAACTCTTTCGGTTAATCTCTTTCAAATTATTTGACACTTGCGGATCATCCGCTTCGCTGACCACTTTCGAATAAACAGTTCAAAATATAAATCCAAGTTAATAAAAGCCACGGCTTTGAAACGAGTCCATGCAGATATCTATACGATATTTTTTAACAAATTTGTGCTAGTTTGAATATCGATGACATTTCATACAAAATCTAGCGATCCTTGTCAATCTCGCTTGCCAGTGTAGAATGAACACAGCTAAAAGCACTCGGCAAAAATTCATCGATGATATCAAATCACGTCCGAATACATTGCGGAAATTTGTTCAGCTCTACGTCGTTTAGTTCTGCAGCAATAAATTCCGGAAGGTGGCCCAGTTTTCGAAGACAGCCTCGGAGGCCCAATCGATGCGAAACGGTCCACAACAATTAGGCACGAAGAAGTTAGGATGGCCGATCGCGGTGCAGCAATTGGCATCGGCGAACACAGCGGGACAGGGTCGTCGGGAACAGAGCGAGGGAAGCGGCAATGGAAGTTCGCCGACTTTGTCGTTTGCGGTGGCATTGGAAATTAAACCGATGCCACACTCTGCACGGTGACGCGCGGCGGGAACGTCGCTGATGCGCGAAATTACCGTGTTAAAGTTGAAAATACTCCCTTATGTCCGCGACCCCCCGCTCCCGGCAACTTTAAAGACAAATACCGGGGTAATGAACGTTCTGTGTACTTCCGCAGTGCACGAACTTCACCCAGCCAAGCAACCGACGAGCATATTTTTCGATCCGAGTAATCTTTCAATTTCGCCCTCGGTACCAAAGTTAAATCGATGTCTCGACCGAGTCCCGGATCCTTCTTAGAAACGACACCTGCCAACTGGAAAGACACACAATCGCGAAGAAAGTATTCAGCTCTGCTTCGCTGCTAATATCTGCGCAACGTTTACCTTTAATCGGCGACGTTCGCTATTTAACCAGGAATTACAGTGCAGTGGAGCGCGGAAGAAATTTTTGTAGACAACTGCAGGCTGGTTTTTGAGAATGCGAGTGAGAAACGAAGACGTCAGTTTCGGGTGGTTTGTCGAAGAGGCGCGTCGAAAATTAGGAAGGGAAATTGGAGACAATCCTGAATTAGTTTTTGCAGACAGAGGGAAAGAAGATTTTACAACTGGGCTGCAGTAAACATTTTTACCTCGGTATATTATTCAGAGAGAATGTGACTGCATTTGCAGTATTTTGTAATTAATACATTCGTAATAACTAGACTGCAGATTTAATTATTTTCGTTTGAGTATAGTTATTGAAGGGAAAAATTGATGCAACTGCATACAAACGATTTTTATTTTGCACGACGTTCGAACGTATATTTTTTTGCAATTTAACCGCGGATTTTAATAAATTTTATTGTCGGTTTTATGATTTCTGCACCAGAAAAATTATGAAGCGAAAGAACGAATGTATGTTTATTTTGTACGAAAAACCACGCACGGTGCGTATAAAACAATTTGTTTTAACATCGAGGCTGCGAAGTTTGAACATCGTGGAAACAGCGGGCCGGTTACGAGCGCCAATGAAAATTGAAATAATTTCGTGTATTAGGTTTCTTCGCGGAACTTCATCATCTCGGGAACGTTGTTCGCTGGAAGGGTGCATTTTAAGTAGGCAACGCGAGCGAATGCTACGCTTTTGAGCGCGTCAAGTGTTTCATGGTTTGTCCTTTCGGGCGCTGTAACTCCTCGCTGCCAAAAACAGCACGATGTACGCGGACGACCCTAAACTCGAAGCCTAGCTTTGTTTTCGGCATTCGACTACGTGTGCAGGTGTGTAGCGTCGGCGCGGTGATACAGAAATTTTTGAATAGCATGAAGAAGGTATCAGTGTCAAGTGGGTCACGAGATAAACAAGATGGAGAGTCAGACCCGCGAAAACGCCGCGGAAACTTCTGCAAGGGTGCAAGAGTTTTCCTGACCCAGCTGGAACGGAAGCAGGCCTCATTAAGTCTAATGAAACTTCTTTTCTGCGCGCATACGAAACGATTATCGAGCACCGTTACATCTCCGCCACCGTACCCCTCAACCACCCCTTGCCATCCCCGGAGTTTATATTTAGAATTCAGTCCGGGCCGCTCGTACGAATGTTATTAACATTTTGGGGGTGCTCGTCGAACCAGAAGAAATAAAAACGCAGCCCGATAATGAATCCTCGGCCGCGAATCGATATTCCGCGACCTCACTTTTCGTCTTCCACATCCAAACCTTTAGCCCCGACCGTTTAAAACGCTAATTGTCGAGAATTTTTATTGAATAGCTACCCTTTTAATCGCGAAATCAAATCGCGGTGGCTACAGAAATATATTTGCACGTTGAGTTGTCGATTTCTAAAGAATCGTCGATGTTTCCACTATTGTAATTACGTAAAAGAATTGGACGTTTATAAACTCGATCTCATTTTGTAGCTTGATGCCTCTGGTTTCGTCCGGCATAGTTAATCTCTTTCGAAGATATGTGATATAGTATACCCTTCCCGAATGAAACCTTCCTTCCTGAATAAAACTAACGCGAATTCGAAGATTTAAGCTTTCCTTTTGCAATGACACAAACAAAATCCGACGTACTATTTTTTCTAACTGTTCTATGGAACAGAAATGGGGAACATGTTCGGTGTGCATGATATTACTGAAAAGTGCACGTTCCGGTGGTCTGTCTACGTCAAATTCACCCACGAGAAACTACGTTCTTCGTTTCCAGAGATGTCGGATCAAACTAATTTCTTTCAGCAAAAATTACGCATACCTCCCGATAGAAAATGGTGAAAATTCGCGTTTGGTAATGCGCTGGCAAATACTTCGATTAACGGGGAAAAGAAAATATGATCGATGTTCAATTTTCCGCGTATAATTCCATGCGCATAAAGCAGCGCCGGTAGAACGCGAATTACTTCTTGCGCGTTTCTTTTTTTCCGGTGCTCGCGTATGCTTCGTTAAAAATGAATTAAATTCCGAGAAATCTGTTCTAGCGCGCCGTAAAAAAAGAAGAGACAGGAGAAGGAGTGGGTGGGGCAGAAGAAGAAATAAAAGAGGGTACGAGATAAAAAGAAAAGAAGAGAAGAAGAAAGAGAGGAAGTGAGAGAAGCACGCGGAAGAACGTAAGAACGGGTCGAGGGGTCGCCATTCTCTCCTGGAGAAGTGCGATATCACGTGACCGCGTTCCACGAGCATACGAACCCGAAAGTTAATTAAGGGGGGCTTATTATCGTCCCGGGGTCTTGCGTAACTCCCTTTTTGATCCGGCAAAACTCTCCCCGGGCCGGATTCTCTCTCGTTCGATCGTTTCACAGGAAAAAAGTTTGCTAACTCCTGATTTAATGGGACACGCGAATCCCTTTAGGGATGAGGTGAGAGGCGGAAGGGTCAAGGAAATGGCGGAAATGAAACGTGCTCGAATCCTGATTAGACGAACTTCTTCGCTTTTATTCGACCCTCGGTGTCGAACCCCCACTCCGTGACAAATAAAAATAGAAGAGCGAACGCCACGGAAAACCACTGACGTGTCGAAAATTGATTCGAATCAAATGTTTCGCTGTCGAACTGTAATCCGGCAATTTAACCCTCGTTCCGACGGATCGGCCTGACACGCGACGTTTGTTCGATTTTTGAATCGGTGCGGTGGTTTCATTTGATGGAGTTCAGTGACTTTCGGAAATTAACAAGATTAGCTTCAATTCGTTCAAATGGTTTATGCGACATTGGTAGGGGTTAACAATCGTTTTCGGCATGTAGAACTGCTTAAGTATGCTATATAATAAACAAGTCACTTCAGAAAATATTAATACTCAATTAAAAAATTCACAACTGTTTTGTGGTTTACGTAACATTGGCAGCAATTATTGCAGAATAATTTTTACCAGCATGCAAAAATGATGATTTTGTGCAACTAGTTCTTATTCGGGAGAAATAATTAAGAAAGGTCTTGTAATATTATTATATTAAAATCGTGCGGGAACGAAACTGTTATGGCATAGCTGTGTGGCGTGATATAATATTAGAAAGCATTCAAAGTGTTGACAATTGTAGGGTATAAGCGATAATTATTGCATAGAAAGCAATGCGGCGCCGCAAGAGGTTATTAAACTTGATCAGAATTATTGTCGTGATTATTTTCAAACGACTTCATTGTGCGACGATGAATGCAATAGAGATGGGTTGGAACCGTCCATCCCTTTCACTTAAAATATCGTTTTATTGTTAACTGTACCGAAGCAATTGTTCAACGAAAAAAAAGCGTAAAAAACATAACAAAAGGTATCTCACCGGTACGGTGCGTTGCAATATTTCATACAGCAAGTTTCAATTAAGTGCACCTGTATGCAATTAATTTTCATTCCGCACTAAACCTGTTGGTTTCATATCTCTGGTTTAATTGAAAGAGCGAACACATCATTTTTTTTAACACCGCGGGGTTTCTCGCAATACAAATTAAAACTTATCATTTCCACGTTGTGCTTTCGATTTGGACATCAATTGAGTTAATAAACAAATCACTTTCTGCATGTTACAATTTCTAGTTCTCCTAGAGAATATTTTGCAGGTAATTGAAGTACTGTGTGCTGCACACAGTATTCGTAGGAAACGTTGCTGCAAGGTTCACTCTGCACGAACTGAAAGCTTGAATATTACAAAATTTATAATGATCTCTGAGAAAGAAATCGGGGGCAATAAAGAAATGCTTCCAATGATCACGGAATAACCTACAGCGAGAATTCAAGATGCATATTAGTTAACAGAGGAAACGACCTCCTTCAATGACTTTCTGTTATATCTTCTGACGAAATATACACTTAATACTCTAACTGTAACAGATATATTTTATTCAAAACTAAATTTTAATGTATTCTGATTGGAAATAGTCTCTGAAGATATGTTTATTTTAAATACTATATTACCCAGTACTAATCAATGCATATGAATTCTTCGAAAAATTATTATAAATTCGTGAACATAACAAAAATGTGCTTATAATATTAGGGGTGGGTGTGTATCCTATATTTCGGGTCGGGTCGAATACCCGAAAATTTCAGGTACCCGCCCACCCCTATCAAAAATAGCAAAACGTGTTGTATTTTACTGGGATTACTACACCACTCATGATTACTATATTTAACCTCTTGCACTCTGACAAGTCGAACTGGCGATTTTCATACATAATCTACTAGATCTGAATGTTATTTATTTTTTCTTAATCGAAACCAAATATTCTTTCATCAAAATGCACGTATAAAACTAAATGAGGATATGGAAGAAATAAAAATTGTCTCGTTACATCATAGAAATGATTAAGGGCGCAGAAGTGTTAGTCAACTCAGTTGTAAAAGGAAAAGAGAGATAAAATGGAGGGAGAGAGGGGGGAGGGGAGAGAGAGTTTAATAAAAACCTACATTATGAAATTCTGAACACGCCAGAGATATTTTACAAAGTAAAATTAGGTAGCAAAACGTCTGAAATGTCGCCGAACCAAATGCTCTCGGGTTCGGTTGTTCCTTCTAAAGGCAGCTTCGCAGAAACGACTCGCCCCTTTTTTCAGTGTGTCATACTGGAACGACAATGGGATGAAAAAGAGAAGAGTGGTGAGAAAAGGTGGAGGAGGAGAGACTCAGGGTCAACTTAGAGGGAATGGAACGGAATGAAACGAAACGGAACGGCGGCGAAAGGGTTGAAATATCGTTCGCGACGTTCACCACGTGGCACGTTTCCTCGCAGCGAGAAATCTTGCCGGGGCTTTCATCTCGGATAGAAGTTTCCATTAAAGCGTTACCCGCCGCTCTTAATGAAGTTTATCGCGACGAAGTTGTTCCTCCTTCGTAACGGGATATAATTTACGTTTCATTCTCATCTCGATTAATAGTCCCGGCACGCGCCCCCTTTCTAACACGTCGCAAACTTCCCGCCTCTTTCTGATCGTCGCAAACTCGATCATTTTTCAAAAATGTCAATTCTACCCCTTACGGTTGCTTATTAGGTTCTTTACCTGTTGCCTGTTTGAAACATTTACTAATCTTAACAAAACTAGGAAGACTTTTTTTTATTTATTATTATTTCTTTAAACCATATGAGGCTTATACAGCAGACGAAAATTTTGTGTATTATATACAATAAATATCAGAAATGAATAATTAAATTCTTATGATACATTTGAAGGAGTTAAAACAAAATAGTGTGTAGTACTTATGTTCTTAATTTCCATGAGGTAGCTATTGCATTTAGAATAAAAAATCGATTTTTGGTGAGCCTTAATTGTGTTTAGTGAGTCGGTAAGAAACTAGAAAGGTTGTTGTCTTATCGGTTATTTGATAAATAATTCATATCGCACCCTTGCTCCAATCCTGACACTACTCGAAAATATAAATTTTTCACGAGATACAAAAATGCAGGTGTTCCCAGACCTAACATCAGCACTAACTCGGAAAATTTCATATTCGTTAGAAAAATGGTATTAGAGTCCGTCATAAGTAGCTCCAAAAATATCTTTAAAATACCTTCTGTCATAAATTTTGTTTATTTTTTGGCAGGGTGGGAATTCTAACAATCGATTAACATGCCCTCCGTTCCACCCTCTGTCCACCCACGCGCTGAAAAAATATCTCTTATCTGACCGTGAATCGAGCTTGTTTATCTTTTTAGCAGAAAACAAACGGAATAGAAAAAATAGCGATCGGAAAACATTACGGAGCTGCTGGACAATGAATTGTTTCGTTTAATCCCATTTCGCGGGTAACACCGCGATGTTTGTCGCTGGCAACGGATCGGTAACAATGTGTTTGCACCGTTTATCGTTGGAATTTCTGTTGCATGTTGAGAGCTTAGGCTGTCGGTGAATTTTTGAGAATGAAATTACAGAATCGTTCTCGATTCAATGGATTGAAAAAATGTTATTATCGTGAAGCTTTTGACAAATTTAACTGGGGAATTATCAAACAATTCTTTATGGGTTTTATAAAATTTATATATGATTATTACTTTAATCATTTTCTACAAGCAAATTAAAAATTTTCGCAATTGTGAAATTAAAAATCTGGATCCATTTTGTTTTTGGGCCGTTGATTCTTGGATAATTGAATTTTTTTTATTATTTTCAACTGGGCTCTGATGTTTGAGTAGAAATGTTGCAAGATACGAACTTCAGTTCTATCTGGAATATTATATAATAAAATACACATTTTGTTTGTATTTGCCGAGCTGTGGAAATTACAGAAAGTAGATCGGCGAATGGAAAATTAATTACCAACACTTTGATGGCAGACATTCATTACTGTCTCGAAAGAATAATATTTGGCGACCAACCGTTAGCAATAAATATAAAGGCAAAAATCAAATTAAATGTGCAAAATAATATTTGCGAATAACCAATAGGGATAGGTTTAACCCTTTGCAATATCGCGCGTGCACATGTGTTGTGTGGTGGATGCGATAAATTGAATTTAGAAAATACTAATGCTCCCAAGCTCAAATTAATTAAACGGCACATTATTTTGTGCGGACGAATATGAAACTTTTTATGCATATTACACTTTTAATGAATACTTGATTTTATTACAAAGATACATTAACGTTGAAATTGTGAGGAGAATTATACAAAGCTACTTATTTCCTTATCTTGATAGGACATTACTAACGATCAAATTAATTCTTCCGCATAAATCAGTCGCTAAAATGGCTTGGAAATATGACGTTTCCAGCACTAGACCACTATCTATGCAATACTTCACTTTTACGGGGACCGATCACAATAGAATATTAAAATGTTAAAATTAATAAAAACAAGTATAAATCCCTTGAAAATTTCTATCTCATGCGTCATTGCGGATCTTTAGAAATAGAAATAAATAGAATCTACCCTAACAAGATTTCACAGTAATAAACAAGTATGTACATTGTCCTTTTAATTTCTCATGTTACTAAAACGATGTACCGTCCCCACTACCTTATAGATTACAGCAAATTCTTCGTAATTTCTTCGTTCGAAAACTCATCGACCTTGTTTTAAAACACAATTCAAAACTTCCAAACAAAGGTTCGAAATTCAGAGGTTTGGTTGAAAACGTCAAATATCATGATGCGCAAATCTGACTGCAACGCGTTCTGCCTCGGTATTTATCCAGGTCGACAGCAACAACCCGAGAGAAAAGGCTTTAAAATCTGTCTGTACCTAGGCCGCTTGTTCGCGAATTAAGAAGCAGCCTGCACCGCATTTCGGCGAGATAATGCTTGTCCCGTCGCAGGGAATGCGGTCCGAATGGCTAAGGTGCGAAGGGAGGGGGAAGGCGAAAGGGATCGCGAATTACCAAGTCAAATATATACGAAGTGCATTCGTAGGATCGCGGTGGATTAAAGTGTCAAGCCGGATTGTATTGGCCGAAAGCGACGTGGCGGTGGGCCGAGGGGCGGTAGGAGGGTGTGGAGGTACGGGGGTGGCTTCATTCGACGCGTGTATTATGTAGACGGCGGTGCACAGGCGCTGTTATCGAGGGAAAATCGGGTCACAGCCGGGCGGTGCCGTCGATGGGCTTGGGCCGAGAGCTAAGGCACGTCGAAATGTGCCCTTAATATTAATCCCTTCGGGCGCTCACCACTTACATAACACAGCCACCCCCTAAGTCCCGGCACCCTGCCGCCATCTTCTGGCTATACGCTAAGTACGCACGCATGAAATTCGGCCTAATGCCACCTCGTTCGAAATTCTGCTTGCGTTGAATATGGAAGGCTGTCTTTGCCCTAAAATGGCTCGTCGAAGTCGTCAGCATCGTTACTGGAACTATGATTATAATAATTATTAAAATACTGTTTCGAAAAGAACCGGCTCGACCAGAGAAGTGGCTGAAAGAAGTATTTAAACGATTATTAAAATGGCACTCTTCGTCGAAACCGTGGGTCTTGATTAATCGTGTTATACTTTTTTAGATTTTATTAGATTCATTGCGTAAGAATATGTAAATGAAGTTCAGATTTTCATGTGTCTGGCCATAGACATTCTGATGCTACTTCATTTTAATGTTTTATTTAGCTACGTTATCTTCTCTTCAGATTTGCAAGAATGCAAGAACTAAAGTGTAGCGCCTGCCCCAGGCAGTTTAATACTGCTTAATTATTTTATCTTCTCTGGCCACATTGTTTTCTCATAATTTCATTTAAAATTCGTTATATAATCATCTTATACGAATAAATTTTAATGGAAACAAGAAAATATAGTGGTTGTGTCTGACCATTGGTTATCCTAACTACTTGATTTATCTCTCTACCCTTTTAGTTGTGTAACTTTCTCTCAAATTTTAGTGACTTCTTTCTATAATTTTCGAGTGAGTTCTATAAAATAGAAGAGATTTTAGTAATCGCTAATAAATTTATTTCCTTCTTATTTTATTTTGTCCAATAATTTGCTAAATAATAAAATAAAAATTAAAAATAATTCTGCAAACAATAACGTATACTGATGAATTTCAAGGGAACGTATTTCCAAGATTGGTAGATTATGGGATTAGTGTGTCTAATTCCACTTAACTCATCTGTCTCACAATAATCCTCCGAATTTTATTTCGTTCTGGATACAGTAACTCGCAAATGAATTTGAAAGTGTTCTCCATATAATAAATATATGTACCTAGACGAATTTCAGGGGATAGAAAAAAGCAGGTCGATCATAATTGGAAAATCTCCGCGAAATGTGTACGGAGATACAGGGGGAATTGAAAATAATCGGTGTGGAGTGTCCCGTTCGTCCAGCAAAATGAAAATTACAATGCTATTAGCGAATTACCGAAGATAATTATTCGTCATCCACTTCACAGTCGTGATCGATAACAACAATTACATGAACGCTATTAAAATCCCGATTAAAAGCTGATCGTCAATTTGCGATCCCCAACGGAAACAACGAGCACCAGGGTGCTGGGGCACACACGGAACTCTCGATATTTGCGAGTCGCCAATACGAGTCCCTGCTAAACGCAAGCGTATTATTAAACATTGCAATGCAATATTTTATAATTACCCGAGGCAGAAAACGTCAAGCGTTACTCAACTGCGACGACGGAACAATAAAATTAACCGCGTTTGTGCCTCGGTCGGACAAACGTTTTCGCCCCCTGTACGTCCCGCCGCGGAATAATATCCAAACTACAGGCTCGATCAGCGTTACATTCAATGCTAAAATTACGATAATTACCAGCCTGTCCGCTAAAGTGACAACGATTGATCGGTGCACCGGGTGGGGCGATACGATATAACTTCTAAACACTGCCACCACATACGAAACATTAAAAAGCAACACGTCACCGACTCCCATATAATAATTTTAAACATATTTTAAAACCCTTGGCATTCGAAGATATTTGGCTATTATATTATCATCCAGCCTATTACATTGTAACAATATTCTGTAACTCGTTCAACTCTTCAGTACACTATACAAGGTAACGTGGTGTTCCTGAGGTCATTTGAAGTAACTTTTTCCTTAACCCAAATGCAGTCTGCAGTTTTGTTTACGAGTTAAATAAAATAATTTTAATTTTATACCAATTTTGAGGTGATTGACAGTCAACATGTTAAGGTTTATACATAGAAAAACTAACGTGTCTAGAAGGAGTACCTAAAAATATGTTAAACAAAAGTGATAAATAAAATTGTAAACGAGCCTCAGCATCCTCCAGTTATATATATATTTATATATATATATGTATGTATGTATGTATGTATGTATGTATGTATGTATTCAAAACTCATCGGTGTCAGATGGCGGTGTCGTGTCGTAAATAATTACGAGGGCAATGCAAAAATTATGCGGTCACACAGTTTGCGCAAGGAACGTCCGTGAAATATGGCGTACTCAAAATAACCGAGACAGCACATTGCGCGCTGACGTCGAGGAACACCGTCTGAAAAAAACAGAAGGAGAAGGATCGAGTAGGTTGACGAGGGTCGCGAGATAAGGGATAGGAACCCCCCGAATTCCCGTCCGTCAGCCTGACCGAAACCTGACGCGAGCCGAAACAAGAAAAACGAAAAAAACCGTGGAACGTAAACATGCAATAATATCGATCAGAGAGGACGAGCTCGCCTAAGCGCGGCGAAACACGAGACTATTTGTTTCCCGTCAATCCTTAATTACGCGGGGTCTGCCAGTCGGTTCGGGTCGTCTTCCATCGATCAGCGTCGGACTATGGAGGATCCGCAACCACGAACACGGTCATCTCGTCAATTACGGTGAGTGCTTTCCTCGAATTTCATTATTCGCTCTTTCGCGGCGAACGTATTCTTGGGAAGAATCTCATGGTCGTCCAATGGAATTTAATGGCACGCCTCGGGGAACCGATGACGACTTCGCGATTATGGTCGTTACGTATTAAATCCGAGAAATTCGTTAAGAGAGTCTGGAGTTTTTCTACACCTCCGAACATGAGGTTCATTGTACGAGGTGTGGCTATTAAATAACGAGACTGACGCTGCTACAGAAGAAGTACGCATACGCCAAACGCTAGCGACCGACAGATGTTTAGCGTGAAGTCTTCTCTTTCGATTGTAGTGCGTCTCGCTTCTGTAAACAAATCCGTATATCCGTAGCCTTCGTTCGCATTAGAGTTGCTTTTTTGTTGCGCCGGAAAAATGTTAAGTGTAACAATAGAGCAACGAATTGTTGTGAAATTTCACATGAAACTTGGAAAAACCGCTACTGAAACTTATAATTTATTGAAAGAAGTGTATGGCAATGAATGTTTATCGCGTACACGTGTTTTTGGGTGGTTTAAGCGTTTTCAAGATGGCCGAGAGGACGTTGAAGATGATTCACGCCCGGGTCGCCCTTCCACGTTAAAAACGGATGACAATATCGAAAAGATCGGTAATCTGGTTCGATCTGACCGTCGATTAAGTATTCGTGCGATTGCTGAAACTGTAGGAAAAAACGACCCGAATTGTGGAAGGACGGACAAGTCATGGGTTCTCCACCAAGACAATGCGCCGGCTCATTCCGCATTGTCTGTCAAGAGATTTCTAGCCAAGTACAGCATCCCAGTATTAGACCATCCGCCTTATTCGCCGGATCTTGCGCCGTGCGACTTCTATCTGTTTCCTAAGGTGAAATCTGCATTAAAAGGAACAAGATTTGAGTCCGTTGAAGCTGTGAAAGAGAAAGCGGCACGCGTCCTGAAGGAGCTGACAGAAGAAGACTTCCAGCACTGTTTCGAACAATGGAAAATTCGCATGGAGCGTTGTAGGGATAGAGGAGGGGTGTATATTGAAGGTGATAATAAGTAAATATGTATGAAATCAAAATAAAATGTTTTACAGCGTCAGTCTCGTTATTTAATAGCCACACCTCGTAGACGATCAGAAGTGTCTAATTTTCATTATATTGCTATTAATTAAACGACAGTATAGTTTAAAAAATGTACAGACACTACAAGACAGTCAAAAGTGGATTAATTAATTGCGATGTGTAAATTTCGTTCATTTAGAATCATGTTGTTCATATTTGTCTTCTGTTTTCATGACATCTGATTGTTAAACTTATTTTTAATATTATGTTGTTTATATTTGTTTCCAGTGATTGTAAATTTTTCAAACTTTAGCCATTGATGTTTAGGAAGTAGCGATCAGAGTGAAAGTGGAAGAGAAACACTGTGCTTAAACAATGCAAATTGTAAAGCTCTTTGTTGTGTTAGCTATGCATGTCAATTAAAGGAGTAATAGTATCAGTCTATGCTGATTACAGTAAGTCAGTTTCTGGTGAGATGAATGATAAGGTATAATCAATATAAAAAAGAGTGAACATAACTTCTTGTCAATATAGTTGAAATTATGCAGGAGTATTTCATTCGTAAAATGAGAACAGTTATAAGAACAGAAAATCTCTTGAAAAATTGCAGCAATGGCTGACAGTAATCTCCTTCTTTGCGTCAACATGATTGTCTACAATATCTTCTAATGAATATCAAGTGCATCTTGCATTGCAGTATCTGGGTCTGTGATCAGTGCAGCTATGATTCCAACAATGCTTTTAGGCCATGACTGTAGAACAAGAGAATCTTAGATAAGAAAAATACAAAATATTAGGAAAAGAGGATTTGTCCAGTAGTTGGAGTTAAATCCTGTTACAGTGGATACACAGAAAGATGCGATATCCCCTGAAGAAGCGTAAAAATGGCGGACGTTGGACAAAGTTCGCCGGGAGCGGAACCGAGAGCAGCGCCGCTTAATTTGACGAGGAGAAAGGAGGAAAGTCGGACTCCGTTTCGGGCTTCGTAAACCGCCACTGGCCGTCGGACTTTTCGTTTATATAATCGTATTGTCCGGTCGGCTTTGCCTACAAAGGGACGCCCTCGCGTGTGCGCCGCACTTGCTCGCCTAAAAGTAAATCGCGACACGCGACGGAACGGCCGCGGGAAACTGTGAGTTTTGCATCGAGCCTGCGGAGTAATACCTTGCTAATGCATCATGCCACAGCTCTGACTCTTTCGCAGTCAGAGAGGGAGAGGATGAGAGAGAGAGAGAGAGAGAGAGAGAGAGAGAGAGAGAACATTTAATCGGATCATTGTCACGTACTTTTACCAACAGAGCGAAACGGGTCTCCATTTTCCGCGTGTCAAAATAAAACTGCTCCTCCGGTATGGTGGCTCAAAGAAACAATCTTTGTCAATTTTTTAAGAGAAGAAGGCGAAACAGACTGCAAGAAATTATGCTAGTGTTCGTTGAGACGGTCTCTGAGATGCGAAAAATATTTTTTGTAGATAGATACTTTGAACTTTTGAAATGTGATGCGTTAGACAATATGTTAAATAAGGAATAAACCCTCATCCAGACGTAACTTCATCAGTAATAATTTATGACTACATAGAGTCTATATTGTTTATATTCACATATATTTTATATTCACATACTGTATACGTAGAGTTGTTCGTATATTTAATATGTAGTCATTTTATGTAAGCTTCTAACACGTTTGTAATATTAATAAATCTGATATGAGATTTTAATATTAAAAAAGAATAAACGAAGAACAGAAAAGAAGAAGTAAAAGAGGATAGAGAGTGGGAAAAAATCGAAAAAAATCGGAAGAAATCGGGAAGTCCGATCATTTGAAGGCGGGTGCTTCCGGAGGATCGAGCAGCGTTTCCAGTCGACAGCCCACGCCCGCTGCGAAAATGAAGTAGCAATTACGCGTATAACTAGTTGTTTTACAAACTTCGTTAATCCGCGGAACTTTCGAAATTAATTCCCCCTGGCGCGCTTTGACTCGGTTATTCGATTACGGCGAACGAGGCTGCCCGGGCAGCCAGAAATCCTTGTTGCGAATATTGCCCGCGCGCCGCGCCGGCTACTCGAATAAACAAAATAACCAACCACGACTTCCACGCACGAGTCTTCGACCAAAACCCACCCCATTGCTCAGCCCCCGACGCGGTCGTTCCTTCCACATCCGTCTCCTTATTTCCAAGCCGTTTCCTTATTTCTTATTCCCTGACTCGGAGGGATACGCGATATTAAAACTTTTCAATTTACCCGACGGGACGGAGTTTACTGGAAGAGATGAATTCCGCTTTCTAATTCCGTGGAACGGAGGTGCACGCCACTGCCAATCCCCGAATTTGGTTTTCAGCTCGCGGAAACGGTCAAGATCGATAGAGAACGATAATAAGGTCTGACAAAAGGGTGGAAGGTGTTTCAAGCGACGGTTGATTCTTTTGCCACTGGAAATGGGGCGTTGCTACCGGGAAAAAGGATTTAAAGGGTGAAAATGGATGGAAGATAGGTAACGTGATTTTTCGGAATTTTTCCAATTGATACAGATCGTAAAATTGTGGATTTTGATGTATTTATAGCATTTACAGGTTTTTTAATTGTAACCGAATATTGAAACGGTTATTATACACGGTTATCAAATAAGACGATTGTTGGAAACTTTTGATCGTTAGCGGAAGATTATGTATTTTTATGCATTTGTTGCGTGTGCCAGGTTTCAGGATATAGGAGAACGTTTCCATTTCGATACATATAATAGACTTTGTACAAAATCATGTCTTGTAGATATAGCTTAATCTTCACACGTTCCTCAGAAATAATTGCGCAAAAGGCAGTTGTTCCACTCACTAAACTACGTTTCATTTGTAACAAAATACAATTGTCGCAGCTATATTCCAAACTCTGAACGCGCATATCCATTTACGCTATTAAGTGAACGCATATTGACCTCTTTTCGTTCTCCTCTTTTTTTTCTACATGGTAAAAAATGTGGAAATAGTATGATTTCGATGTCCAGCCGCCTTTCATGTGGTGGCGCTGTTTTTTTTCTTTTTAAAGGAAACGATAAATGAAAAAAAAAATTGGGTTCACCGATGAATTTTTTCAACGAAAACACATCTTTGATCGCCATAGAAAAACAGTCGATGGAAAAGTGCAAACGTTGAATAAAAGAACGGTCGAATTCGAACAGATATATCGGTCACACCCTTCATAGATGTATTATTGATCAAACTATGCACAATATGATATAGCAACTATAGCAACATGCTTGCTAACTTTTCAATATCCTTTGCAACGAATGATTCAACGCCGTTCAACGAAAGATTAACTGGTGAAATTTTCATCTCTGGTTCGTATAAATATTTTTGATTGGTCCGCCATCGATTTTATATGCGCTGTCAATAATTTAGTATAATCTGAGCGTATGTCGTAAAATGTTCGTGAAATATTCTACAGATATTCTGCGTTGCTTCGATAGGCCTTTTTCACGTAGCTGGGGCATTTAGGCAATTTGTATGATTCTTAAGAGAAGATTTTTAGTGATACGTTTATATCTTCTTTATTATCAGAAGTCTTCTAATCGTTAGAAAAAGTATCTCTTGTTCTAGTTTCTTTACAATAACTCATGAAAGGTAAAATCATGTGTCGAAGAACAAAATTACTTACCTATACGTGTCGTAGCGGTAAGGAATCCTTCGTTATACAATATTTTTAACATTTTTCATTTTATTTGCTATCATATTTATTCAAACAATTTACCATACGCGAATAATTTAAACGACAGTTGCACGGCCGATTTCATCGAATTTTCTGTATGCGCAAACACCAATATATTTATTCACATATGAATATTTTATTACTGCATAACGTTCGTATTCATTCTATTTGTTTTCACCTTTAGTTAAACAATTCTCCATGCGGAACCTATGAATTAATTTGCAACAAACCCTCGTTTCATCCGATCAAATGCATTTTATCGTTAACATTATTCGAATTAACGTTTAAAAACTTTATAGTCCAACAGATCTTGTCTCATTATCACCGATAACAAAGGGTCCAGCCTTCGATGCGTTAACTTGCTTTCAGGAAGAATATTGAACAAGTAACGTAGGTGGACAGAGAATGTTACACTCGTCACTTTGCTGACAGAATTATTCCGGGTTTCCAGGCCGATTCTTGTCCCGCGTGAAATTCGTTCCCTGTGGTTCGAGCCACCCGGAAGCGTAGTTTTCCGCGAAAAATCGAACGGCACGAAGCAGTACCGGGCAGAGCGGTACAGAGCGGTGCAAAGCGGTGCAAAGCGGTACGAAGCGGTAGCGTCAAAAATTCGGCAAATTTTCAATCTCCGGATCGAGCATCGCCGTTGTTTCGCGACGAGGAGAGCCAGTCGAACGGAACGATGTCCGCTCTGGCAACGAAATTGACCGACTGTGCAGTCCACAGGATCGCGGGGAATAAATTCCACGCGAATTACACACCGCATATGCTAATCTCTCGTCATACTTTCCGCCGTTTATTCCGCGCGACTCTGCTCGTAAACAATGACGCGACACCGATCTTGTTTGGAAGCTGACCGCGAAGAGACATGACTCTAGTTGCTGATTGTTGGAATGCGTTGTGTCATCGATATGTAGGAAGATCCATCTAACGTATGATCTAGAGGGAAAAACAAAATAAATTTTTACGCAAAATAAAAATTGTAAAATAATCTCTGTTGATTGTAAAAATCATGTTAATCGTGTGTTTCAATCGATACAGTTCGTTCCTGGTATTAATTTTTAATTATATTCTACAAGTAAAAGTTCTATGTACAAAACAATGTGCAATTCGCAATTCTGTCACTGGTTTGTTTTGTATCTTAATCTTTGCTCCAAAGAGTAAAATAATTTTATATATTTTTATTTTTATTTTATATATATATATATATATATATATATATATATATATATATATAGAGAGAGAGAGAGAGAGAGAGAGAGAGAGAGAGAGAGAGAGGGGATCAAATAGAGAAATCCTTACCTGCAAAAGGATTACAATTATATTTCTGTTCAATATCAACTGAGTATGTTCACAGATAAGAACCGCTTGAAAACAACGCAAGAAAGTTCAACGTTAGTTGAAACAAGCGAATATTCCGAAGTAAATCGCTTGATCATGTACAATCTTCCTACCGCAACATTGTCGACTTTGAAGGAGTCGGCTCACGCAGTTTTCTCAAGAGCATACAATTAGGGACAAGTGCAGGGGGATGAAAGAGAGCGTGCGTCTAGGATTATTTCTGTCGGTCGTTTTCAACAGGTAGCGAATTCATCACAGACGTTCCCTTTGACTGACACAGACGTCCCTTTGATTGCGCAACGCTACGCCCGCGTTCAGGAAACATCTCTCTCGCATCGCCTCTGTCGCGAGATTGCGCATATACGGGGACCGCGGGGGGGGGGGGCACAGTGGTGTCGAACCTCTCCGAGAGCTCGCGGAGAAATTGTCCGAGGATGCATCGATACATTGCACCGTCGAGTAATACAATTAAGACTGAATTCGCGGCTAGTCGAATTCTGGACCTCGCATACAATTCACATTTAAACGACACTTTCGGCTGCCAGTCTTAATTCATTTAATGCGATGAGAGCCATCGCATTTTTTGCAGTTACGATAAATATGGATATTTTGTTCGATTTCTTAATGTATTTATTCCACGAATGAGCATGTTCCTTACGGCACTTGAACTGTTTTTATTCTGCCTAAAGTCTGCCACATAGTCGTATCATTATTTGCACCTACGCATGTGCAAAATTCCTATCGATAACCACTTTTCTAGTACCGTTATCAATTTATCAGTCAAGGTTATGTCAACGTTATGTATGAATTTATCAATCAATTTTGACCCCATCGTCAAAGAAACATTGAAGTTTCTCATGATTGTTAACGAGAGACCACTGTATCAGTGGAGCATGCAGCATATGCATCATTTACGTTAAACTTTGATCAAACTAAAAAGGGATATTTCAAACTATGCCTTATCTAATTCTGTAATTAAGAAGAATATATCGTCCAAACATTATCCATCCAAACACTAAATCTCTTATAAGAAAGTAGCTATCGAGAATCGTATTAATTAACTAATTCTAGCGACCATTCGCGCGTGTACAGCGTGACGATCAATTCAGTCGAGATCAAACTTCGACCCTTAAACCAGCGAAATAAAAATCGCGCGTACTAATCAGATATCAGGGGAGCATGTCCAGTGCAGAAGCGTTCGAGGCGGTTGCTCTTCGGCCGGCGGTTGAATTGCAAATGAAATCTTGCGGCATAAAGAACGCGTACCGTGATCCTTATCCGCATCATCAGCGATGTAACACGTGTCAAGCATAATCGAGGAGAGCCGGCCTGCGGGGAGAACGACTCCCTCCCAGGTGACTCTCCCCTCGGAAGCCGTGATTCATTTCAAGCGGGCTCTCCCCGACGCGGCGCGGCGCGGCGCGGCGAGGCGCGGTGCACTGCATGCATATGCATACGCATGCAGGTGCAGACGGCTGCACACGGGGCGAATGCGGTTGTGTGGCTGGCGTGTCGCAGCTAGGTGTCGGCCTAACACGTTTCCAAGCGCGTGCCCTGACGTATCCTCGTTACGGCCAGGTAGCTGAGTATACAGCCGGCTCTCACCTCGCGACACGATCACCACCGACCCGTCGGCTGACAGCCTAATTTCGGTAATTAGATATTTAACGTCGCGCATCAAGCCGATTGATTCCACAGCCGTGTTTCGCTTCCGGCCGCAAACCGGGGAATTCGGCGGGGCTCGCGTCGGAAATCATGTTTCCTTGATGTCGGCCAGAGATTATACTTCGGAGGGTGGAAATAAACCTCAACGGAATTCGCCGAAGGTTTGACGGCGGAGCTTCAAACGGGGATTCTTCGGCTCGTCAACCGGGGCTCTCGTTAGCGGTTCCTTCACGGAGATTGATTCTGGGGTAAATATCTTATGGCCGAGCTTCGTCTGTCACGGTGCGCGGAGACGCGACCTCGGGTGCATAATGCCGCGCTTTTCGACTGGGACTACGTTTTGGTCTTTCGTGCAGTCGCTGTTTACTTGCATTTTATGGTGTCCGATTGTGATATTTTATCTTTGGAGTTGATTGCTTCTATTAGTTAGATTTTTAAGACCAACACTTATGTTGGATAGTACAGAATTATGTGTGTGAATTTAGTTTGATCGAAGTCGATGTTAAATTAGAAGAAACATCGTAATGTTAGATTTTGATATTATTTCTCTGGAACGAGCTTTTAGTCAACAATAGATTACAGAATCTATATGTATGTAATTATTAGACTGCCGATCTTTATTTATTTGTGTTATGAATATGCTATCCTTATCGAAGAATACGTTTATACATATAAGTAGCAATTAAAGTAATTTATAATGTTTTCTCAACGCAAGAAATATTTCAAACGAATGAACCATACATTTGTTTTAGATGCATATGTATGAAAATAGCCATATGTCTATTAATTTGGATCGTATTAAACTCATGGTGGTCTTTGTAAAGTTTTTGTTTTTGACGAGCATTTAACAAATTCAACAATTGAAGAAGCCATTTTTAGCAATCAGCAAATTAGTGAATCAAAGTTGTCCTCCAATTAAGTAAAACAATATATTTCGTAATCAATCCTTCGGTATTCTGAACAAGTTGAGAGGATGTATTCAAGTGCAACTGGTATATCGCTATCATAATAATTATGAATTATTCAGGTGTCGCTTTAATATTTTCGTAATTTGCCACGAATACCTAATAAATGTACCAAATTGAATAAATTCCATAGGAATCGAACGATGAACTAATAAGATATTAATTAAATTTCCCTATAATTAAATAAGAGACTGTGTTTAAAAATGAAATTTATAAACTGCCCGAGAAAACAATCAATCAATAATAAATTGAATAAATCTAATAAGTGATAGAACCGACGAGTGCTATGGAAAAGGAGTCTCAGAAGCGCATTTAGATATAATTAGGCGGCCAGTGTCGATGGAGCCAGATCGACAAGTGGAACTAATAAATAGAAATGCAAAGTGGTTTCGCACCCCATGTCCGGATACCCGTGTCACAACAGGCCGTCACAAAGTCACGCGAGCGACACACGTCACAGGGGTGTGCTCTCCTCCTCCTCCTCTCTCTCTCGCTCTCTCTCTCTCTCTCTCTCTCTCTCTCTCTCTCTTGCTCGCTCGCCCGCTGTCCCAGAGGCGTCCGGAATATTCACCCTCGGGATCATCGCAAACAAGTACCTACACGCTACCACACAATACTCTGCGACCCATCGAAAACACCGGAGGATCCTGTTGGAATCCTTCAATTGATTCCCGTATCCTTCGGATGAATCTCGTTCGTTCTATCAAACACGATTGATCTCTGGTTCGTGATACAAATCAGTGTAAGGATCGCACATCCTTTCAGGCTGTTGGGATTTTCGAAACTGTTCGATATAATATAATTTTCTTTATCAGCACCAGGACCTATTGGGATGTGTGATTCCATTGTGACGCTTATAAATCTCTATAAAATAATACATATTTTATCTGTGGTTGATTGCAATATTGTCGTGCGGGATGATTATACTTCGGATCTATATGTAGATTATCATGCGTCATTCTATAAAAATTCGAATTAAAGAAAAGCTTCCTCCGACAGCTAAAAGATTATTCATTGCAAAAGGGAGATAAAAATGCTACTACATTATATGCAATAAATGTATACAGATCTGGAGTCCAGCGATGATTGTATGTTCTATAGTTGTTGTCAAGCGACTCCATAGAAAGGTACATTTTGTTAAACTTTATGTATCCCATTTTTAAACATACTTTAACAAAATTAGTTTTTCCACAGAATATCGTTGCACGGTCCCAAAGTATAATAGCAAGATCTCGGGATATTCCTCGATTTACCCCAAGCAGCGCGATCGCGTTGTTGAGATTTTATGTCGAGAAAACCCAATACATTTCGAACATTGTTGACAACTGGCGGTGCGTTAACGATTGTTGAAGTAACGCGCTCAGATTTACTGAAGCAAGTACATTACACAGCTCCTTTTAATAGATTTTCTTTTTTGAGTCACTCTACCTTTTTGGTGCACCAAATTTAAAACAGTTAAACAGTAAATCTAGATTAATTTTTTACTTTCTTATTGCGTTGCTTTGTCTAATCATTTTGAAACACACGTTTTATTAACAGTGAGGACACTTCCGCAAGAATACGTCCGATCGGTTTGCAAACTGCGAATTCCGATTGGGATTCGTCGATGTAAAATAAACGAAGCGCTATCGCGCCACTTGGTATTTCTCGACATAAAATAAAACAAGCGCTTTCGCGCTGCTTGGGTCTTTTGGTACTCATTTAGAGAAAGCACGGTTGCGCTGTTTGGGATTCTTCGATAGTGTTTTTTCAATACCCCCTGGGACTCAAACGGTTAAAAAATGCTCAGGCTCTGCGGAATGGCTCTTTGTCCCCGGCGAGAGCTGCGACGCGCACAAAGGTCGTGTTTGAAACGCGGCCAGCAACAAAAAGATCGTGGCTAACGAAGAAACATCATTTCTCGAGGGTGTCCGTGGGACAAAGAACGCTCGGACACTAATTTTCTAGGATTTGCTGGTGCTCGGTCCTCGATAAACCCGTTTTCCCGATAGGCTGCGGGACAAAAAGCTCCGTGGACCTGTCGTCGGTATTCTCTCTGACGCGGACAGCGCGATGAAGAAAGGTGTAACTCGGTTCACCGCGAGCAAACCGCTGGCAATCTGTAACCGGGTCACACCTCGAGACTCAGGGATTGATGAAGAGAGACGAGGGAAATCGGGTGGAGATAGGGACTCGGACAGATAGAGATATAAACAGAGACAGATGTATGTATATATATAAAGAGAGAGAGAGAGTGAGAGAGAGGGGGGCAAAGAGGAGAGGTGGATTGGCAACGGTGACAGCGCAGGGAATCGGACGAGACAGTCGGCTGTCGTGATGTCTAATTTCGAGAGAAGATCCCGGCAGGCGACGCGACTAACGATAAGCCTTCAATCTAGGAGCCTGCTGCCGGCCGTAGGCGATCCAACGGCGAACGGGATCACGGGAAACAATGCCACGCCACGGAAGATCGGGCTCCATCGATTTTACGTGTCCCCGAACGAACCTTCAAACGTTATCCTTGATGAACGACCTCTCGCCGATTATATTAGCCGAGAATCGCTCCTGGTCTATTCCCGATTGTTGCCCTAATCTATCCTCGAGATGGGTTCGACGCACAAAAGAGCCTGGAACATTATTCAGTTTAAGAACATTGCTATGGACTTGCAGAATTTGTCTAGGTCAGATAGAGCGTCAATTGTTTTATGCAAATGGTATTTTCTCGCGACGAAATTGCATCGTCAATGCATAACGTTCAATGACTTTGTTGTTTCAATTTACATATTAATTCGTGCAAATGTTTGCTTTCGTTGTTTCACGATGTCCAGTTTGTATTTCTGAAGAGCATCCGAAATTTCTAGCAGCCAATTCAAATTGTTAGATATTTTGTTGTCAAATTTTCGCCTTTTTTAATTCGGATATTTTGTCTTTGATATCGATGATTCGATTTTTACAAACAACCATTGTGTTCAATAGTGGAGAATTACGTTGCGTGAATTTCGTTGGAGCAAAGGTGGCGTTCAATTAGAGGAAGCCTCGCAACATTAGATTCTGCATTTTTGAAGCTGCAACCTATGCCACGGCAAAGATGGTCGATGAGTAGAAAGAACCGAAACGAATTAAAGCAGTAGGTGGTTCCTACGACAACAGGAGACGGCGACACCTCCGGAACAAAGTTTTCTAACAAGAGCTTATTTACCCGCTGTGCTGAGTGGATGCAGATTGCACTCGGCTCAAAGAGGTCCGTAACCAGCAGGGGGTGCATATGCCCCGGCCACGTCACGGGGATGAAATCGCGGAGAGCCGGGTCGAGCGAAATGGAAACGTAGTCGATATGAACAGGGGCGATGAGAGAGGCGGGTGAACGAACGGGGTGCAGCCCTCAGACCGATCGGATCGACGAAGGAAATGGATCAGACAGAAAGTGTAAGCCGGGGGAGGGCGACTTATTTGCAGGAATTCTTCAATTTCCTCTATCACGACGTCGGGGCGACAGCAGCGGCTGCTTCGTGGCTCTTTGTAGACTGCCGAGGGAGATTAACTCCCTCTCCTGTAAGCTGTCTTAGTGTTCTTCGCGATTCGATGCGCTTTCCCCGTCCGCTTTCCCTCTCGCTGTCTCTGGGCGGCTTGTGGATCGGGAAATTTGCCGTATTTTCACGGACGGTGCGAAACGAGGCCGTCGACCAAAGTTCCTTCAAACGATCGAACTCCCTGCCTTCTGCAGACATTGAAAATCCTAGAAGATTTTGACAAGGAATTTTCAGGTATTCTTAATACCAAACCTATCGAGTACTGAAAATATCGAAAATCTGTTGTTTCATCAAAATATTAAATGTACAAATTAATTCTCGGCTCTTCTTTCTAAGATGAATGCTTATTTACAATTAATCAAATTACATTTTAATCGTCGAAATAATCCCATTTCTGTCATTTTTCAGTTGACGAATTCCCTGTCTGAAGGAAAATGGTGATTTTGCTTTAATAAATTCGGTAATGCCTTTTTCGACATCTTCAGATTTTTGAAAGTGGAAACAGACTTGGTGATGTGGGCGTTTTAACGATATACATGTCGGAACATATTTTGCGTACACCCTTTAATTTGAAACATTGTTAAAGAAGTACACTTCTCTATAAATCGGTTTCATTGTTCGCTTTGCTTTATTTTTTAGAATCTTATTATTTCATGCTTTTTATTTGTAAACCGAGAATGTTCTGTAATTTTATGTTTCATTGAAACAGACCTTTAAAAGGTAAGCCTGATCACTATGCTGACCACTTGCAAGCTTGCAGACTACAGTAAACGCAATTTTGCAGACTACAGTAAACAAGCTTCAACGTTGTTATGGAAAAACATTGGCTCTCTAGGGGATGAATTAATCGGAGTACGTCCTGTCAACAAGCTCGTCGTCAAAGAAATCACGGCAGTATGCACGATCATAATTTTCAATATGGCAGTCGCTTCAGGAAACCATCAGCAGACCCATATTATGGTGTTGCCAGGCCCCGGGCAGTTTAACATTCAACCCATCATCTCCTATGATTCCCCTCTCGGCTATATACTGCGAAACTGTCCTGGCAAACTTTTTATGGGTTTCATCTTGCTTCCATAGGCATAGTATCTCCTTCTTTTATTTCGTAGACCCTAAAAGCTCCTCACAGGCTCTAAAAGTTTCTCGTGGGGCCCAGGCTCTTGCACGTATCTTGCCCGGAATCGAAACTTTGGCAAACTTTCTCTATCATTTTATTTATTCGCTGTAGCTTATTGTCTTGCTTCCTAACAGGATTTTCTTCGTTTATTCAAGGAAGAACGAACGGATAGCTGGTCTCGTTCTGTTGTTTATCGGCAGACTGCACTTTCGCGCAAAATTAAATTTCCTCAGCGCAATCTACAAAGTACGAAGTTGCACGGAACTTCTGTTTATTCGTCGATGAATTTATCAGTGCGTTAATATCGGGGTAAAATCTGCATTGCATTTCGATCGAGTACGTAATTTCAAGTTCAAATCTAAATTCTTGACACTTTTATAGAACAGTAAACTGCCGTAACTTCGAACAGGAACAACACCCTGAGTTGAGAAAACCACTATGTATTCTTGAAAGACGTGTTAATAAATCTGCAAAGTTTAAGATTAAACCATTCAATAGCTTATCCGGTAAAAGTTCGAAATTTTTTTCAAAGCCATAGAGAATAATATTTTCGAGTAAAATATTGATAGCTTCGAATTCAATCAATGATTTGACTTAAGGAGCTATTCTAGTGTAAATCGCGTTTTAGTTAACTTTTTAATTTAATTTTTTGGGATAAGAAAAAATTAAAATTGGTGACATTGCTTACTTTGAAATATAGTTATAACACGAATAAGCTGTAACCTTTTTAATTTTAAGAATTCAGACATACGGTTCGAAACTGTCTCCTTTAAGAAAATGTATGTTTCCAGAGATTCGCGCTAGAATACCCCCTTAAGAAAAATACTGAAAAACACTCTTCAATGATGAGTTAATAAGTCTGCAAAGTTCAAGACTAGAACGCTAAATACTGTTCGACAGAAAAATTCTCTAAAGTCGCTATCATTCGCGCTCGCCAAACACGTTTCTGAAGCATGCTCGAAGACTAACTATTTCACAGAAGTTTAAACATTAAAATAAAGTTCCGTGCAAGCTATAAACCGAAGGAAGTTCGATGCCAGTGCAGGGAATAAAATTCCAAATTAGCCAAGCATCTGGAATCCGTCTAGATAGGCGAATAGACGAGGTTCGCCGTCAGCGAACTCCGATCACGGATGATGCAGGGTGAGGCCAGCGACCTTGAACAGAGAGTAACTCCCGGCCACGTGCAGTCAGCCCGGGACTACCGGATCCCGTCTGCCCATCCGATTACTACGCGGCAGCCAAACAGCCGTTCTAATCTCGAGTAATGCTCGAAGTGATTAAGAACTTTCCTCGTACATCCAGACGGATTCGCAGCATCTTGTGTCGGACTCGAAGGGGTAGATAATTGAGGGAAGAAACTGACTCAGTATACATAGAGAAAGAGAGAAGAGGATAAAGAAATAGGAAGAGAGAGTGAGAGCGGAATGAGCCATAAAAAAAATAAAAATCAGCGAACCGCGAGAAGAAAGCCACGGAGGAGCGAGGGGAACGGCGAAATGAAAAGATGAGAGGGAAAAGGGAGGAGATACAGATGAGCAGGGAAAGAAGGGGCTACAGTTGGTGGCGGAAGAGCAAGGGGCGAGGAGAAGAGGTTAATTTATCACGGGACTCGTGAAGTTTTGCCGGTCCAACAAAGGCAGAGAGCCGCGAGTAAAGTTCCCTGCCAGCGATGTTTCACAGGGATGGAGGATAAGAAAATTCGAGTGGCTCCGAAAATAAAAGTCCTGTCCCCTGGTCGGACAAGACCGAGCCCGGCGCTATTTACGGGGTTTCCAGGCCCGTTAACCGACCCCCCTTAACAGTTCGAGGCCGATCCGACACGGGAATCCCATTCCCGGGGCCGTCAAACATTTTATTTTCCGGCTATTACTCTGCGCTAACTCGCGATAACGCGAATCGATCTGGCTGCCTACAGGACGGTGAAATTGTTGAGAGAAACACATCGGTGGACTGGTTAAATAGCGGCTCAGAAAATTGATTGAGACCAACATTAGACTCGTATTATACGATATCGGTCATTGCTGGAATCGTTGGACAGTCCCAGAAGTTTTGGCGGTGACCTTGTAAGTTTGTCAGCTGTAGGAGACAATTCTACTTTTGAGAGTTGAACACTTTCTGTTTATTGTACGATTTATAGTTCTCGTTAGAACGTTTCGAAGATAATTAGTAATAATTCGACTTGCGGACGAAAAACTGACACTATTACAAAACTTTATTAATTTTGTTGTATTATTTGTAGCTCATTAAAATTATTCAAAACGGATGATGTTTTACTTTCTCACTATGAAAAAATAACATTAAAAACAATTTTCTTTATGAAAAAGTAAGGATTATCTGCATTGATTGAAAGTAAGAGAATCTAAATAGCATGATCTTCCTTTCGTTAATAATCTTAATAGATCAAAGATGATATATTAGCATTATTTAATTTTTTTAATTTTTGTGCTATTTTAAACTGCAACTATTCAATTTTACCATAAATGCTTGAAATCCGCAATTTATTGCTGCTATAACTGCTAAAAACGGTAAAAAGATTAAAAGAATTTAAAAATGTAAAAAAAGACTTCATATGATTACTATATCTATAACTGACGATTTTTATATTGCAGATCCGTTTACTCCGATCTAGTTATTACGTTATTTGAGAATTTTTAACGAAGTTTAAAACGATACAATGAGTGAAAATAATTTATGTTTCCAGAAGTCGCTGGAACTTCAATAGCTTCTAACTAATTTCCACTTAGCTTTGTTCATAACTGTACGCGATATTAATCTCATATGCGATGCATATAAGTCAAAGAACTGATATTGCAAATAGTTCGCAGTTGTTGCATGATATTAATCACAAAGCCCATTATATACCAAAATAAATTATATACCTAAACATAGTTGAAATACAAGTTCTACGAGTACGTCGACTCGAGAATGTTCTACAGTTTTATTGGGAAATACTGAATTTAACGATATAGTCTTCGACGCTTTTTTATCATTAAACTGATCATTCCTTTAATAATACATAGCAAATTATTCTTTTGAATGCAGAATCGGTTTTGTCACCCTTCTAGCCAGCCTTCATACTTTTGCAATAACGAATACGTCTTCTGGAATTTCACAGTACAAACTCGAGAATCCGATTAATTTTCAGATAATGGATACATGAAAGTCTTTATTACTATCGGTTAGCTATCCACAGATTTTCGAGCGGCGCAATAACGAGAACTCCAAGGGGATGGAAAAAGGCTGGAACGTCGGCCGAGTATCTAATTAAAATAAAAAACGGACGTGCTCGAGAAACGAGAGGGCTTTCCAAAGGGATGGAGAGAGAATGGGATAGCGCAGGAGTTGTAACAGAAAAAGCTATCGTGTAGTAGAGAGCGGGGGATGATCGAGTTCAAAGGGAAAGTTGGAAGCCGAAGCGAAACAAGATGTTAATAAATAAAATATTATTTCCCATGGTTCCTTTGAACGAACCTGGTGGAGATGAAACAACGGCCGCGGGTACATAATTATCCCCGATCCCTTTGGAAAGAACGAACATCTCTGGTAGGCTCGTCGCGAGGTCTCGATCACTCGATGAATCCGAAAGGCGTAATGTCTTCCGGTCGAGCAAACTCGGTCACCCTTTGAATCGTCACCCTCTTTCTGGATCATCCCCCGCGATCATCCCCCGGATGCGAATTCGGTCGAGAATTTTGTTCGAAATCGCCGATCGATCTCACCCCTATATCCAACCCATTCTGGAAAAAAGGAACAGATGGAAGAAGTAATCTTTCAGCGTGATAAAGAGGTCGAATGTTTAAGAGGGTACTCTAGTATAAATTGCATTTGTTTTTTAAGTTTCTTTGGACCTTTTTTACGAAGAACCTATAACATCTTTTTCAATCACATTTACAAGATTTATTTGTGCATGCTTTGATAACGTTTAAACATTTTCTGGGTTAAGAAGAGTAAAAATTGGTGACATTTGCTACTTTGAAATATAGTCGAATTTCAAAAGGATCGTCTCATTGCAACCATGATTGCGGTCATTTTGTTTATCTGAAGTGAAAAGACATATCAGATTCTCAATTAGTACGAATTGATTATCGATTTTTCCTCTTAATTTTTCAATATCGAAATTACGATTCAAAATTAGATTCGTTCTATGTTTATGTACTAAAAGATATAAATGAACCAAAAATGGAACTTGTCAAAGTCTATAAACAGAAACTTTCGATCAGCATCCGACGCACACGAACGTTTCTTACTTTTTTCAAGATAAAATCGTCTATTACTGTATCTTATTGATAATCTGCAGAACTTCTGCGTTCATAAGAAACACGAATAAGTGAAACGCAGGACTGTAAAAATATTCAATCGATTTAGAAGTACTTTTATCTTCTAGTTTATCAAGATTAAATGCAGAAACACTGATTACTCATTAAATGAACAACATTTGTATTCTGCGTAAAGATCCGCAGTCTGCTTGTCACTAATTGTTTACTGTGTAAAGTGGGAAATTCGCAACGAGTACAAGCGTTTTTCTATAATCATAATAAGAAACGAAAGTCCAGTCATTCTGTCGAACGATATTTCGCGCAGATATCCCACCGATTTTCAAAGCGAATCCGCCAGAAAAAAGTTTGATTGAAATCGCCACCCCCGCGAGCAATAATTCGCGTGTGCGCGATTTATCAAACTGGAGCGCTGGTAAAAAATTCAAAGCGCCACGGAGAGAAAGAAGATCTTGGAAACCGAAAGAGGACGTTGGGAAAGAAGAGCTGCGGAGGCTGATGGGAACGCGGAATTGTTTCCAAAGTCTCCGGGAAGAATGATGGGGGCCGTGTGTATGCACATATATTCGCGGACAGACAGCGTCAGGAAATTAAGCGAACGGTCTCAAGGGCGACGTTCGGTCTTCAAACTTCGACGAAACTTTTACCTCGGGATTTATCACTTCCGAAGTGTCGAGTGTCGAACCGGCTCCGACCACGGCTCACAAATAAATTATTCGTTGACCGTGACTTCTACGAATGTGTACACTGCCTGTAAGTGTATGTAAAGTATGTATTGCTGATTTGATCATTGGACAGCGGATTTTCGTGCAAAATCAGAATTGCCAGCATAGCCTGCAAGGAAAAAGAGCAACTTCAAATTTCGTGCATTTATTTTTGCCATAAATGCATCAAATCTTCTGTCTCTTAATAACACAAAGAACTCGTAATTTAATTATTGTCGATCGAATGGTTGTTTTTTAATTTCCTTTTTTGCACATTTTCCCGCTGAATATAACAACAGCAATTATACCAGCTGTGAAGCACGATACATTGCACAATATATACAATAATTTAGACAACAATGAAATTGTATGCGGATCTTCATGCAAAATAGAAATGTTAAACTTCAATCGTACCGAACAGGAGTTAAATAAAAATGTGTTTCCCCTTTTAATACTTTTAATAAATAAAAAATAATGTAAAAACATTCGGAAATTCTTCCAACTTCGACAGTGATCTTTATTTCGCCGAGCCAGTTTTACCATAAGTGCATAAAACCAGCAATCTAGTAACCATAAATGTACGCCAAGTTTCAGAACCTTTGATCCATGGCAAGCTAACGATTTCTAAATGAAATATCAAAGGTATTGTTCAGTTATAAAGAAGTTTCTCGACGTTTCCATTATTTTGTGGAACCCCTGTGCTTACATGTGTTTGCACGGTGTTCCCCACGGTGATCGTGGCAGCCGCGAGCATCGCGCACAGCTTTTCTTTAAATATTCAGCTCTAGCTGTGACTGTAGTAACATCCCGGCCCGGGCCACTGGGGAGTCGATTGCTATCGGCAGTTCTCAGCAAACGATTGTTTGAGTTGTTGGAGCAAGCGACGGGATCGATAAGCGAGTGAATTTATTGCAACTACATCGTCGTGCTAGACAACCGATTTTTCGATTCTATCGGCCCGGTACAAATGCTTTGACGGATTCCTAATCGATGCCATTTATTGGGATTTTATTGCCGAAACGATCGATGATTTCGCTTCAAAGAAAATCAGAATGCCAGGAAAATCAGGAATTCGCACCCTGTAAAATTGTTAAAGTTAGTTTATTATTAGAGGATTGAAGGAAGTGTTAAATCATTTACTGATTGACCTAAGAAAGATATAGTGGTCGCTCGATTATCCAATCCACGATCCGCATACGACATTTTTTATTGCAAAAATCAGTTAGTATTTAATACAGCATTGTGCGTAAATATTTGCTCTATTATCTATTATTTGCTATATTATCAAATAAATTAATCTGTATAATATACTGTACAGTATAATCGATTATATAATACTGTTGGAAGCACTCGTAAGTAAAGCGAATTGCGTTCGGCAAGACTATTGGCTGGCGCGGATTTTATTGGAACAATTTCGGGATAATAAGGCCTAAAATTCATTAGTCCGACCCTTCCGAGTTCGAGGCCGGGAACTGTATTCAACGTCGGATCCTAGTTGGCGAACTAACGAGTTGAAACTACTTCGATAAGTAGCCGGGAAGTGCTCCCGTTAACTCGAAGAAAAATTAAGCCCGGTGTCGGGCCTCTGTCCGGGTAATTGAATTTTCGAAAGACAATGAAACTTTATGACTATCAAGCCGATAAAGGTTCGTTTCAGCCGGTCGGTCGCTTCCGAACCAAGGCTCCAAGTTCAGGCCTGTGTATTTCTTAATTTCGAACCGTTTCTCCAAGTACTTACGTCCGACCAATGTTTACCCGCGTGGGCTCCGAGAAAATCCGAGAAGCGTTCAAATTGGTTAACCCTCAGGTATTTTGACCCACTTATCGTTACTAATTTAACACTTGAAACGAAGGAATTAGATACAGCATGATCGCCTGCAAATCATTTTCACAGCATTGTTTAACGCTATTTCTACCGAAGGTGTAAAAAGACAGCTTTGAATCATTTCTACTTAACACTATCTTTACCTAAAGGTTTCAAGGACATCTTTTAATAATCTTTAATAAAAATTATTCCCTAATATTCGACTTTTGCTATAGTCATCACAAAATTAATTCGGAAACATTGTATAATACAAAATATAAAGATAGAAGTGAGCATTATAACACCTTGGAACTTTCATTAGGATATTTCAATTATAGTCTTTATGATCATCGAAAGAATATTAGCTGTTAGATACTAGATCACAGGGGTTGAAGGATCAACGTGAAGAAGACGTCGCGACATAATCGTGTCAGAGGCGCCACAACTTCGGTGGAGCTGAGGGGCACGCGTTTATAGGCCGTAACAGGCGTTAGAAGCCCGCCGTGAAAATTCCGGCTTGTTTACGCGCGATTCGAGGAAGAGCGTCAACGAGTTTATTATCGCTCGATCCGCCGGCAATGCAAATGGCCGGGTTCCGCCATCGAGCCGATCCCAGCAACGGCGTTTTATCTGGGAATTAATGTAGCCTGTGGTTTGTGCCTCGGCAAAGTCTCTCTCTATAGTTTTCTCTCTCTCTCTC